>ML776632.1:1984675-2030776 GCA_009831015.1 Picea engelmannii | reverse complement strand
AAGATGAGATGTGTACCTTGCTTCCGACCTGATGGTTGTGACGTAAAGCAAGATGATATGATGAGACTAGCATTGAGCTTCCGGCTGGATAGTTGTGACGTAAAGCCAATCTAGTATCCTGCTTCCGACCTGATGGTTGTGACATAAAGCAGGACGAGTATCTTGCCTTCAGCTTGAGTGTTGTGACGTAAAGCAAGACGATGAGATGAGACTAGTATTGTGCTTCCAGCTTGATAGCTGTGATGTAAAGCCAGTCTAGTATCTTGCTTCTAGCCTGAGTGCTGTGACGTAAAGCAAGACATTGAGATGAGACAAGTACTGAGCTTCCAACTTGACAGTTGTGACGTAAAGCCAGTCTTGTATTATGATGAGCCAGCCTTGTGTTGTGATGATGATGATGTATCGGTTTTTATACTAATACATATTGATGCAGATGATGATGGCATTCCTTTGAGAATGACGATGTTGTCGATGAAGAAAACTTTCGATGATTTATAGATACACTAGTCAGTGTTCCAAGATGATATTGATGATGCTGTCCTCTCACCCACTTGATGCTGTTGATGATGTTTTCCTCTCTCTCTCGCATGATGTTGCTGAAGAATACCCTTCTTATTAAGGGGGAGTGTTGAAATAATGTAACTACAAAGAGTTTCTAATTATTATTTGATATATTATTCATCGGATCAATCCCCATTGTGGATTGATCATGTCGGTTATTGTAATAGGACCAAATCCCCTTTTGCAGATTGGTAAAAAGACAATTGTAATAGGCAGAATAAGAAGTCAGCCCCAACAGATATTAAAGAGGCCCATAAATATAATAAAGGTGGGTTTACCCACCCAGTTTGAGAAGTCGGCCCTGCCAGTGAAGAGACACTTCACACATGCCAAACTTGTATAAATAAAGAGGCCAACGCCTCACTTAGACACACAACTCACTTGCTCATTGAGAGACAAGTTTCGGATCTATTGCTGGAGAAGAAGGAGAGAGAGAGTGGCACATATCTGGGAGAGGAATTTTTGTATTAGTTTAAGAGATCTCTTGGCATTGTATTGGCTATCTATATTAATGAAGTTTTGCTGGGTTTTCTTCCCCTAGAGGGTTTCCCAGGATAAATGTTGTGTCTCTTGTGATTGTGTATTTCTCAGTGATCTTGGATTATGCTATTGTTATCTAATGAAATGCAAACAACTATAATAATGCCTTAAACATTAACACAAACGAGCCAGAAGAAGGAGAGAGCCTCTTCTATTCACAGATGTGGGTAAAATGCACCCCACTACACTTCATCATTGATAGTGGTAGCCAGAAGAACCTCATCTTAGCAGAGGTCGTCTAGCAGTTGGCCCTGCCGACAACACCGCACCCACAACCCTACACCATTGGATGACTCTGCCAAGGAAGCGATCTATGCGTCAGCCAACAGTGTCGACTGTCGTACGACATCAAGACCTTCAAAGACGAGGTATTGTGTGATGTTGCTCCTCTCTAAGTTTGTGATGTTCTTTTGGGCCAACCTTATTTATGGAAACGCCATGTTGTATATGAGTCTAGGCCTCGTAGTGTTATTATTACTTTGAACAGGAAATTGTACATGATACCCGAGGCAGTCCCACCTAGTGCTATTTCCTTGATCTCTGCTAAGCAATGTAGGAAAGTCATCTCTCAGACGAGGAAGTTTGTCTTCTTCATGATTCGCTCTCAGAATAAGCGAAAGATCATAGCCACATCCAGGATCTATGCGATCGACCTCTCCATACAGTAGAAGCAAGCAGATAAGGTCATGGAAGAATACTCAGATATCTTCTCCTCACCTACCAAGGTACCTCTGCACTACTAGGTCAAGCACCCCATCGATCTGACCCTTGACGCACCGCTGCCCAATGGGCCAGTCTATCGCTGCTCTCTATTAGAGAATGATGATATCAAGCGACAGATCCAAGAACTACTCCACAAGGGGCACATCCGTCCGAGTTCATCACCTTGTGGGAGCCCAATCGTGCTGGTACAAAAGAAAGATGAAACCTGGCGACTCTGCATTGATTACCAGGATCTGAATAAAATCACAGTCAGAAACCGGTACCCGATTCCCCGAATCGACAACCTCCTTGATCAAATCACGGGGGGAAAATACTTCAGTAAGATTGATCTGAAGCTTGGCTACCACTAGGTCCCGATAGAATAGATAGACGTATGGAAGACCACCTTCAAGTCAAAGGAAAACATTTTTGAATGGTTGGTCATGCCCTTTGGTTTGACAAATGCTCCAACCACTTTCATGAAGATGATGGACGATATCCTGTGACCATTCACCAATAATTTTGTAGTGGTGTATTTGGATGACATTATCATTTACAACAAGACTTGGGCCAAACACTTGCAACATATTCAACAAGTTCTGCACACCCTGCGACAGCACAAACTATATGCCAACTTGGAAAAATGCTCCTTCGGCATGGATATGGTCCATTAACTGGGCTACATCATTGATCAGCATGGCATACATGTGGATCTAGCCAAGATCCAAGTCATCCGTGATTGGCCAGCCCCAACCACACTCACTGAGATTCGAAGCTTCTTGGGCTTTGCTAATTTCTACCGTAGGTTCATGTTGGGATTCTCCCATATTGCATGGACCCTCAGCCAAATAAACAGGGGTGGTGGTAAGGCGGAATTTGCGTGGGGCCGGTCCCAACAACAAGTGTTCGATGATTTGATGCAACGTTTGTGCTCAACCCCAGTACTTTCACTACCAAACCTGCAACAACCCTTTGAGATCAAGACAGATGCTTCAGACTATGTTGTGGGCGCCGTTCTCACTCAGCACAACCACCCTGTGACCTATCATAGTGAGACACTATCAGATGATGTCCGTAAGTACCCTACTTATGACAAAGAAATGTACTCCATTGTGCAAGCCTGCCTCCAATGGAGACATTGCATTCTTGGGAAGGAGACAGTCATCCACACTGATCATAAGCCACTGCAGTTCATGCAGACACAGGGAAAATTGCAGAATGACCGCCATCAAAAGTGGTCCACATACTTGCAACAATTCCACCTCAACATCGAGTATAAAATAGGAAGCACAAATCGCGTCACTGATTGCCTCAACAAACCACCAGTCGTGGCACTCACCACGGTGCTAGACTCTTGCGGCCATGAGACCTCTGGATAGCCCCATCTCTATGAGACAAACCCAGACTTCGCCACCACCTACCAAATGTTGGGTGCAAATGCAGTTGTCGATAATTTCCATCTTCAGGATGGGTTTTTGTGTCGTTTGGGCCATATCTATGTTTCATCAAGCGAGCGAGCGAATCTGATCTAGAAAGCCCACTACAGTCGGGTGGCAGGACACTTCAACGTCAAAAAGATAGTGGCGATGCTATAGAAACATTTCTACTGGCCGAAACTTCGACATGAGGTCAGCAAGTACATCAGGTCCTGCACTGCCTACACTATTGCCAAACCAACCACTAAGAAACAAGGCCTGTACACCCCTATTCCTACTCCTGACAGGCCATGGGAATCCATCTCAATGGACTACATGTCGGGCTTCCCGTCCACCAAGCGGGGAAATGACTGTGTTTTTGTGGTTGTTGATCGCTTTTCTAAGATGGCGATTCTGGTTGCCTGTAAGAAGAGCATCACAACAGAGGCCACTGCCAAGCTCTTATTTGAATGAGTCTGGGTACATTTTGGAATCCCACAAACCATTGTCTCAAATCAGGACAGTGGATTTTTCAGCACATTCTGGTCGAGCCTCTAGTCATTGCTGGAAACCAAGATCACCAAATCCACGACCTTTCATCCCCAGACAGATGGCCAAACCGAGGTTGTAAATCGAATGATTGTGCATATCTTTCGCATGTATAATTCAAAGCACCCTCGCACATGGGATGAGAGCCTTCCCTATGTCCAACATAGCTACAACCGAACCCTGCATAGCTCAACCGGCCACAACCTTTTTCAGGCGACGTTGGGATTCCAACCATTGGGTCCCATAGATGTTGCACTTCCCCTTGCGGTCACCTCAACCGACCCATCTCCTGCTCCAACTGAAGATGACAAAGCCACCCGGTTCATTGAGCGGATCATGCACATCCGCCAACAGGTTCAGGATATCCTATAGAAGTCCAATGACAAGTACAAACAACGCCATGATCAACATTGAGTGCCACTTAAGTTTCAAGTGGGAGGCAAAGTTTGGTTGCACTTGCAAAAAGAACGCCTTATAGGACCCCATCGAAAGCTTCACCCACTTTGTTATGGGTCGTACACTATCACCAAGGCCGTGGGGTATAATGATTTTGAGCTCAACATTCCTCCTTTCCTTGGCCTGCACCCAATGTTCAACGTGGATATCCTTCGCCCTTATTTCCCACCATTATTGGACACCTCAGAAGTAGCAGAACAACTGACACCAACATAGCTCAACCCCGATTGCATACAACATGCATCTAATGATCAAATTGTAGACACACAGATCAAGGGCACTCAACGGGAAATGATCCAACTTTATCGAGTCGTCAAAGCAGGGTAGCTCCTGCACCAAGGCAAGTGGCTCACTCGAGGCCAAATTCAACAGAAATTTCCTCATCTAATGGGGGACCTCAACACAATGGATACCATTGCTTCCTAAGGAGGGATGATTGATCTAGGTGGATATCGGTGGCCACCCACTTTTTTCAACTGGCTCAAAACAGTTTTCTGGCAATTTTGGTAATTAACTATTTTTAGCAGTTTTCACTTCTGGAGCCGTTTTGAGGCCCTAAACGATGTTTTTTGGGAAAACAAATTTGCAATATGTGAGTTCTTTTGATATTGTGCCTAAAATGAATCTCCTCGACGATACCTTTCCAACGCGCTGTCATACGCCTAAAACGGAGATCGTATGCAAAAGTTATGACCTCGGGAAGTTGATGTACTAACTTACCCAAACGGGGCCCACATGACTTTTGACGTTTCATCTCCTAGGGTTAGGTTTTTGGATGTCTAGGGTTTTTGACATTCATGCTTATTGTAAAAAGGCCTTGAGAGCCTCATTGTAATCATCTTCTTGCGAATGAGCGCATCTGTCACATCTCTTCTCAGAGATAAGCCACCACCATTCCAACAAGCTTATTTCCGCTGCATTTTACAGTTTCAACTTATTTTGTTATTGAATAGAAAACCAGTTTTACTGTATCTCTATTATTTTGTGTTAAGCACATGTTAATAATCTGTAGTCATTTCGTTTTGCTCATAAAATCCGGATCATAGAGTCTATAGTTAAACAATCTTCATTGATCAAGTTTTCCTTGCTTGTCATGTGTTTCATTGCTCTAGAATCTATAGTTAAACAACCTTCATTTGAATCATTGGTGTTCTTCATCTCAACTTTAGGAGATTGATCTTCCCCATTTCCAGAGCAAACAAGATAAGACTGTGCAACTTCTCCATCCATGTTGTTTCCTATATCAAATCACATTGAGTTTCTTCTAATAATGCATCAACAACCATTTGAAAATTTATATTTTTTTTGTTCAACAGAATTGTCTTCAAAGTATAATTGATGTTCACGTTGTCTTTAAGACTTTTATGTTCAGGCCTTGAAACAACAAATTGGGAAAACAAATCTTTCAGTGAAAAKATGTGATCACTCTTACAGTTTCCCTCCACGTRCTTCATCTCAAAAGTTTTTGAATGGTGGTGCAATTACCTTTGAGCTTGTTTTTTTCACATATTTTTTTACTAAATTGTCCCACATCTCTTTGTTGATTTTTTTTATTAATGGTGTACATTAAAATATGATAATAAAGTGCAAGTCCTATTATGAACATTTCTTTATGTTCCTCCTTTTGCCACTCTTGAACTTCATCCTTACTAGCAGTAAGAGGATTTGGCTTTGGATCAATGCCATAAACCATACCAAATACTCCCCATTTCAACGCAATCTCCATTTTCCTTCCCCACATTGGAAACCCTTATCCATCGAATAGATTCACTCAATTGCCAGGGTACGGGTTTGTGGAAGCAAGTACGGGTATGTATACGCCACTTTTTGAAAGTTGAAACAGGGGATGGGGATACATATATCAAATTTTATATATACAATAATATATGGAAAACACATAGGACTAACAATAATGTAAATGAACAATGATTTAGATTCAAATTATTCCAGAACCAAATTATTCTAGTGTCCCCATTCATCAATTAACATTTATGATTTAATCTTGAATGTCGATTATTCCTTCTCTTTATAGACATGGTGTGGAAATGACAAACAAAAAAATATTAAACTTCAAATTTGATGAAAAAAAGAATGTGGAAACTCAGGAAGAGAAGAATTTTTACAAAGATGAAGATGGTTAATTCTGGACCATTGGCATGGACACCGGTTTCTTGCCCAAAAAAAATAAATAAGAACAGCACTATGCTTCCTCCTTTGCCATTGTCTTCCAAGCTGACATAGCGAAAATGAAATGGTAAAAGTAAGCATGAATTAGGGTTGAAAGGTAGAAAAGGGGGAAACACTTAGTTGGTTTAGGGTTTCCTGTTGGGCTCACTATCAATGCAACCTTAGTGGGGCTTTATACATATTCAAAAAACTTTTTTTTCATTCTAAAATCAGCGTCAATGTACCAAAAATCGGGGTGTGTCTTCTAATTTGCCCAGGGTATAGTGGGGTAAGCAGAGGTGTTGCAGGATACGATGGAACACGACATGGTATGGGTACATGTATGTTTCCGGTATGTGTGTACAGTACGAAGAATCTGACCTCTAGGTACGGGTACCATGCTTCTGTTTTGGCTACTTTTTTGGATCAGATCTCCATATTAGCCATCACAATAATTTCTCAGTAACATACTAGTCTCACCTTTTACCTCTCTTGCCCTTGACTTTCTCGCCCTTGACTTTCTTTTGGACAGAGAAAGAAAACACATTTTTTTTCTCAAGAACAACTAAAATTGTCACTCTAAGAACCAACTTGGCTCTGATACCATGGCAAACTGCCCACTAAAATATAAATATTGTGGCAGTTCACACACAAACAGGACACAGAAAAAATAGGAAATATAGGGAGAAAATAAGCAAGAATCACAATACTTCTGAATTTCCCAGAAAAAAGATTAACCTGCCTTATTGCATTATTTCATATTCATTAAAAAAATTATGTACTTTAGTTACATGCAATCAATTACATTCAATGATTAATTGCTTGCTGATAATGTGCAGGAATCTGTTACATGCTATCAATATTCAGAAATCAATTACATGCTAAAATCAGTTTGCTGCCATATATCAAAATATTCCCAAACTCAAAGTCTGCTTTATTCGAAACAGTTTGCAATCCCTTATGAGTGCAAAGAACATATTTTGAATTTGCAGTTACTGTAGTAACATATTTCAAAACAATCCACAGAAAAAGTGGCTTTTTGAAGTGAGGAAGCTAAGTTTTGTTAGTTTCCTTATTTTAGTTTTAAGTATTGTTGGCCATTGTGCCGAGTTGTTTAATTGTAACGAGATGCTTGGTCAATACATTTTTAAGGTGTTTTCTTATGTATATTGCTATAATTTGGAAATCAAAAGATGAAGCTATGAACTATCATTTAAGAGATCAAGATATGAAGATGTTGAGTGGCTTAGAGATTTTGATATTTAGCTGGACATTACTTAGCTTTTGCTTGGCTGAGTTTTATTTCAATCCTTGCATTTTTCATGGTATACTGTTCCTTGTTTGGAAGAGTTTTAATAGAAGGTTAAATGGTTATAACAAAGCAACCTTGTCGCTTTCGTAGCATGTAGAATAAGATCTCATTATAATTATTTATTGGAAATTGTATGGTTTGTGGTTAAGTCATATCGATAAAGAGCTATTAAAATTTATCGAAATTAACAAAACTATATAGCTAACAGGGGACCAACAAGAATTACCTAGATAATTAAAAGTTATGGAACCTTCCACTGATTTCAGTAGTACCCAAGAGTATTATTACAAGACTCAGATTCTCAGTGGAGTGAAGTGTTTTTGTTTTGTACATTCTACAACTACAAAACTCCTTCCTTTATAAGCCTAGAGAGCTTAGAGTCCAGGCCTTTCAAAATCCTTTAATGAACAATTTCAATTGGTGGTTTGTGTTTCTCACCCAGAAATTTATGAATATTCCTCCTTAAGCAAAAGTTGCTCAAATAAGAGCTTGGCTATATTGAAATAAGGATGGCTATATTGAAATAAGGATGATGACATTCTCTTTTTTGTGTTATACCTAATAACTATATTATGGTGAGCCCATGAAGCTCCATCACATTTTGTATTGTCTCTGGCAGATAAAATGACAAATCTTACGAACTTATTCTTGGCATAGGTTAAAAATTTTCTAACACCCTCTTTTTTTTTTTGGTGTTTTTTCTAATAAGTTTTGGTAGGGAATCTAGTAGCTGGAACTTTACCATTTCAAAAATGCAGTCTCATCACTTTAAAACTGTGATTTAGGGGTTTCCAATTGACCTAGAATGTCAAAAATGCAATCTATGCAATAGATTAATCAAAATCATAGAATTTTAGTTTGTTGGATTTAGGCAAGTGTTGATGGAAATGGGGTGTTTAAGTATATGCATAGACAAAATCCTTAATCTCTGGGATGATCAAACACATTTTTCCAATAATAATTTCAGATAGCACTGTAAAGCTGAATTGTAAACTTGTAAGAAATTCAATTTTCTTTGTTACATTTTATTATTTTAATCAATTTAATGTAATAAATTTGAAATTGTTTGACAAGATATCATTAAAAGTTTAATTCTAAACAAGATCCAAAGCAGTAAGAAATTCAATTTTTTTTGTTACATTTTATTATTTTAATCAATTTAATGTAATAAATTTGAAATTATTTGATAAGATATGATTAAAAGTTTAATTCTAAACAAGATCCAAAGCAGTGAAGTTACAAGTAATCCATTTTTGGATATGTAACAAGTGTTAAAGTGCCTAGTAACACTCCTTGAAGTAATAAAGGTAGTTGATGCATTCATGAAATAGAATGCTTTGTGTTGAGACATAAGTCAGGTTATTATGTAAAAATCCTTATAACCAACTTAAATGACTAATAATCTATAAAACCAAATATATTTAACCAAAGCTATTTACTTCTAAATTTAAAAGGATAATAATTTATTAAACCAAATTAATAAATTATTATCCTTTTAAATTTAGAACTAAATAGATCCTTCTTTGCTCAGCAAGGACAAGTTGATTTGGTAGTTAGATCCTTAGAAGGTCATATTGTTGTGTTGGTGAGCGATCTGGAGGCTAGCAAACAACCATTCCCTTGGGCCATCAAAGTGCCCCAAAACTCAAACCCATAATAATAGACACAACAACAACACATGTAGGCTTGATCGAGATTGCCTTTATTGTCCTCTCTCCAAGCCTGCCCATTGTCTAAAATTTGTCTCGGCACGTGCACCTCTTTCATGTGATACACGATATCAAGGTGTCAAAAGGCACTTTGAGTATCACTTGCATTGCCACTTTGATACAGAGATTAATCAATTTATTGCCAAACAAAAATAAATGATGTTTTAAGAAAAAATATTATTAGATAAATAAATGTTATAAAAAATAACCATTTATATACACTACTTTTTTTTGCACAACTTGAAAATTATTTAACCACATTTATCAATTCTTCTACTCAAGCCTTAAAGCTTTAAGTGTGTAGCTATTTGCAACTAATTTGAATACACGTTTGTTTTTTCTTAATGAAATTTTGAGTGTATAATTACATTGCCTCTAGCATTTTCTTTTCTAGAATACTTGGTAAATTAAAGGATGGACTGAGACGCCAACAAATAAAACATTTGTTATACCAAAAAGTAATGGTCAATTGTCGTTGATACCTTTCCAAGTTAATGTAAGTTTGTACTTTGTATGAATATGAAAGACTAAAATAATTTTCATCACACCAATCATTCACACCCAAAACAAAATGCAACTACTAGGTGTACCTAAATGGGTGTAAAGTTCTTTGAGTTGATAATGGACAAAATCATCCAAATGTATTACTTAAACCCGATAGATAGTTAATGGAATGCAAATGTTGGAAGCTTTGTAAAATGATAAAACAAAATAAATTATTCTCAAAATATTATCAAATAAGGTTTTACTTATTTAAATGATAAACAAGTGTGATTGGTATAAACTTGGTTATTTTCTTTATTTTTATATAAAAATGTTTTAATTTAGCATCAATCGAAAGCTTTTTAAAAATTCAAATAAGGTTTTATTTATTTAAATCATAAACAATTGAATTAGTATAAATTTGGTTATTCTCTTTATTTTTATATAAAAATATTTTAGTTTATCTAGCATTGGCTAAAGGATTTTTAAAAAATCTATGTATTAATTGAGTCATCTTAATTTAAAGAGGATAAAGTAAATGTTAATCTAATATCATTTGTTTAGGAATTTAGTTATTAGTTGGTTATGAATTTTTTGTTACACATTTTATTTAATAAATCAATTTTAATTATTATGATTATTAATTTATTTGAAATTGAAAAGGTAAAGTTCAATCTATATATATAACTTTGGTTAAATATATTTGGTTTAATAAATTATTATCCTTTTAAGTTTAGAAGTTAAAGTAAATTGCCTTGGTTAAATATATTTGGTTTTATAGATTATTAATAATTTAAGTTGGTTATAAAGATTTTTACATAATAGCCTGACTTATGTTCTCATAACCAGCTCACCACAAAACATTCTATTTCATGAATGCATCAACTACCTTTATTACTTTAAGGAGTGTTACCGAGCACTTTAACACTTGTTACATATCCAAAAATGTATATTAACGTTTGCAGGTACTTGCAGCTTCACTGCTCTGGATCTTGTTTAGTATTAAAATTTTAATCATATCTTGTCAAACAGTTTCAAATTTATTACATTAAATTGATTAAAATAATAAAATGTAACAAAGAAAATTAATTGAATTTCTTACAAGTTTACAATTCAGCTTTACAGTGCCATCTGAAATTATTAATGGAAGAATGTGTTTGATCATCCCAAAGATTAAGAATTTTGTCTATGCATATACTTAAACACTCCATTTCCATCAACACTTGCCTAAATCCAACAAACCAAAATTCTACGATTTTGATTAATCTATTGCATAGATTGCATTTTTTACATTCTAGGTCAATTGGAAACCCACTAAAACCCCTAAATCACAGTTTTGAAGTGATGAGAATGCATTTTTGAGATGGTAAAGTTGCAGCTACCAAATTCCCTACCAAAACTTATTAGAAAAAACACCCCCACAAAAAAAAGAGGGTGTTAGAAAATTTTTAGCCCATGCCAAAAATAAGTTCCTAAGATTTGTCATTTTATCTAATAGAGACAATATAAAATGTGATGTAGCTTCATGGGCTCACCATAATATAGTTATTAGGTATATCACAAAAGAGAATGTCATCATCCTTATTTCAATATAGCCAAGCTCTTATTTGAGCACGTTTGCTTGAGGAATATTCATAGATTTCTGGGTGAGAAACACACACCACCTACCTATTGAAGCTGTTCATTAAAGGATTTTGAAAGGCCTGGACTCTAAGCTCTCTAGGCTTGTAAAGGAAGGAGTTTTGTAGTTATAGAATGTACAGAACAAAAACACTCCACTGAGAATCTCGAGTCTTGCAATAATACTCCTGAGTGCTACTGAAATCCCTGGAAGATTCCATAACTTTTAATTATCTAAGTAATTCTTGTTGGTCCTAGCTATAGAGTTTTGTCAAATTCAATAAGTTCTAATAGCTATTTATCGATATGACTTAACCACAAACCATACAATTTCCAATAAATAATTATAATGAGATCCTATTCTACATGCTACGAAAGCCATAAGGTTGCTTTGTTATAACCATTTAACCTTCTATTAAAATTCTTCCAAACAAGGAACAGTATACCACGAAAAAGGCTTGAAATCAAACTCAGCCAAGCAAAGGCTAAGTAATGTCCAACAAAATATCAAAATCTCTAAGCCACTCAGCATCTTCATATCTTGATCTCTTAAATGATAGTTCATAGCTTCATCCTGTGATTTCCAAATTATAGCAATATACAGAAGGAAACACCTTAAAAATGTATTGACCAAGCATCTCGTTACAATTAAACAATTCAGCACAATGGCCAACAATACTTAAAACTAAAATAAGGGAATTAGTTAAAGGAAATTAACAAAATTTAGCTTCCTCACTTCAAAAAGCCACTTTTTCTGTGGATTGTTTTGAAATATGTTACTACAGTAGCTGCAAATTCAAAATATGTTCTTCGCACTCATAAGGGATTACAAACTGTTTCGAATAAAGCAGACTTTGAGTTTGGGAATATTTTGATATATGGCAACAAACTGATTTTAGCATGTAACTGATTTCTGAATATTGATAGCATGTGACAGATTCCTGCACATTGCCAGCAAGCAATTAATCACTGAATGTAATTGATTGCATGTAACTAAATGTAATTGATTGCATGTAACTGAAGTACATAATTTTTTTTAATGAATATGAAATAAGGTAATAAGACAGGTTAATCTTTTTTCTGGGAAATTCAGAAGTATTGTGATTCTTGCTTATTTTCTCCCTATATTTCCTATTTTTTCTGTGTACAGTTTGTGTGTGAACTGCCACAATATTTCTATTTTAGTGGGCAGTTTATCATGGTATCAGAGCCAAGTTGGTTGTGACAATTTTAGTTGTTGTTGAGAAAAAAATGTGTTTTCTTGATCTGTCCAAAAGAAAGTCAAGGGCAAGAGAAGTAAAAGGTGAGACTTGTATGTGACTGAGAAATTATTGTGATGGCTAATATGGAGATCTCATCCAAAAAAGTAGTCAAAGCAGAAGCATCGTACCCGTACCTAGAGGTCAGATTCTTCGTACTGTACACACACATACCGGAATCATACATGTACCCATACCATGTCGTGTTCCGTCGTATCCTGCAACACCTTTGCTTACCCCACTATAACCTGGGCAAATTAGATGACACACCCCGATTTTCGGTACATTGACGCTGATTTTAGAATGAAAAAAAGTTTCTTTAATATGTATAAAGCCCCACTAAGGTTGCATTGATAGTGGGCCCAACAGGAAACCCTAAACCAACTAAGTGTTGCCCCCTTTTGTACCTTTCAACCCTAATTCATGCTCACTCTTACAATTTCAGTTTGGCTATGTCAGCTTGGAAGACATTGGCAAAGAAGAAGAGAGAAAGCATAGTGTTGTTCATCTTTTTTTTCTGGCAAGAAACCGGTGTCCATGCCAATGGTCCAGAATTAACCAACTTCATCTTTGTCAAAATTATTCTCTTCCTGAGTTCCCACATTCTTTTTTTCATCAAATTTGAAGTTTAATATTTTTTTGTTTGTCATTTCCACACCATATCTATAAATAGAAGGAATAATCGACATTCAAGGTTAAATCATGAATGTCAATTGATGAGGACACTGGAATAATTTGGTTCTTGAATAATTTGAATCTAAAAATGAATCTGAATCATTGCTCATTTACATTATTGTTAGTTCTCTGTGTTTTCCATATATTATTGTATATATAAAATTTGATATATGTACCCCTAATGTACCCCCATCCCTTGTTTCAACTTTCAAAAAGTGGCGTATACATACCCGTACTTGCTTCCACAAACCCATACCCTGGCAACTGAGTGAATCTCTTCGATGGAAAAGGGTTTCCAATGTGGAGAAGGAAATGGAGATTGCGTTGAAAGGGAAAGGAGTATTTGGTATGGTTGATGGCATTGATCCAAAGCCAAGTCCTCTTACTGCTAGTAAAGATGAAGTTCAAGAGTGTCAAAAGGAGGAACACAAAGCAATGTCCATAATAGGACTTGCACTTTATTATCATATTTTAATGGACACCATCAATCAAAAAACCAACAAAGAGATGTGGGACAATTTAGTACAAAATATGTGAAAAAAACAAGCTCAAAGGTAATTGCACCACCATTAAAAAACTTTTGAGATGAATTACGTGGAGGGAACTGTAAGAGTGATCACATTTTTTTACTGAAAGATTTGTTTTCCTAGTTTGTTGTTGCAAGGCCTGAACATAAAAGTCTTAGAACCCAACAAATTATGACTTTATTAAAGACACCGTGAACATCAATACTCTGAAGACAATTCTGCTGAACAAAGAAAATATAAATTTTCAAATGGTTGTTGATGCATTATTAGAAGAAGAAACTCAATGATTTGTTATAGGCAGTAACATTGATGGAGAAGTTGCACAGTCTTATCTTGTTTGCTCTGGAAATCGGTAAGATCAAGCTCCTAAAGTTGAGATGAAGAACACCAATGAATCAAATGAAGATTGTTTAACTATAAACTCTAGAGCAACGAAACACATGACAAGAAAGGAAAACTTGATCAATGAGGATTGTTTAACTATAGACTCTAGAGAAACAAAACACATGACAAGCAAGGAAAACTTTATCAAGATGTATTGCCCTCTTCAAATGAAAAGGATTGTCTAGTTTGGAGATAGAAAAGGTTGTAAAGTAAATGGTGTGGGACAACTACAAGTCGTTCTCGCTAATGGAGGAAGCAGTAAGCTGCAAGGAGTATTGCATGTGTCAAATTTGGCAAGTAATTTGATATTTGTTGTGAAAATAACAAATTTGTGGCTGAAGGTTGAAATTCACTGGAAAAATTATATTGTGCAGAACCAAAAAGGGAATGTTCTTTTACATGCTCCTAGAGAAGGGAATTTATATGTTTTAGAGTTAAATTCAGAAATTGCATTAGCTACTGTAAAAAATAGTTTGAGGTTTTGGCACCAAAGGTTTAGCCATGTCAATGCCAAAACACTATTAAAAATGGAAAGGAAAAGCAGGGTAGATGGCATAAGCCTCAACAATGATTCAGAATTGGTGTATGTTAGTCTTGTGCAGTTGGCAAGCAAAGTAGAAAGACCTTCTCACATGTCTGAACTAAAGCTATGGGGTTGTTAGATTTAGTGCATACTGATATTTTTGTTCCTATAAATGTGGAAACTATAAGTACGATGAATTTTTTTTGTAACTTTCATTGATGATTTAAGAAGATTTTTTTTTAATTTATTTACTCAAGGCAATGAGGAGTGCATTTAATGCTTTTTTACAACTTAAATCAACGGTTGAAAAGAAAACTGGTTGGCACTTTAAAGTGCTAAGACCAAATAATGCAAAAGAATTTACTGAAGGAGCGCTCAAGTCCTTTTGCAAGCAAGCATATTAAGGCAGTTTAAAACTCCATAACCCCCTAGCAAAATGGTGTTGGTAAGAGGAAGAATAGGACGTTGGTAGAAGCAACTAGATGCATGTTAGTCTCAAGTGAGCTAGACAGAAAATATTGGGTAGAAGTTGTTTCAACAACAACATATTTGTAGATTGTTAACTGTGGTAATGAATGGAAAAACTCCATAAGAAGCTGCATTAGAGTACAGCCTAATGTTGAGCATTGAAAGGTGTTCAAAGGTGTTGTATACATACACATACCAGATGAGAAAGAAAAGATGGACCCAAAAGGTTTGAAGGCCATTTTTGTTGGTTATTCCCAAAACTAGGGATACACTTCAATGAAGATGCGATCTTTGATGAAAATAAGCCCCTTTCCCAATGAATGGTAAGTCCAATGGTGATCATGTTAATGCGAATAAATTTGTATTGCTTGAAGAATTCAATGGTGATTGAAAAACCCTAAAATAGTTCAGCTAATGAATCTGAATATAAAGATGAAAATGTTGAAGTGTTGAGAGATGAAGACACATTAGCTGTAGGGGGACTGCCTCTTGTTGAAGTAGTAGAAAATCAGGTACAACAACAACCTAACATGGTACATGAATAGCCTATTACCTCAAACCAGTTTTGCAAAACTCAGCATCAACAAAAATTTCGCAGGGGTCATCAACTCACAAAAATCGAGAAAAACAAACTTGAGCCTGAAAAACTTGGAAAAAACCCAAAAAACTTGACAACTTGATAAAAATTTTAAAATGAGGACAAAGTGGTAGAAATCAGAGATTTTTACAACATTGCATCAAACATAAGGATTCTTCCTAAATGAGATGGGAAAACCATTTGGATGGTTCCAGAAAACGTTGACTCATTGAGAAAGAAACTCTACCATATGGATGACYCACCAAGGTTAGGAAGTCTCTTTTGTTTTTGATGATATTCAATTTTTTTGTGCTTTGGCAATTATTGTAGATGCTAAATAATATTAAGAAGCTGTTGCGAATAAAAATTGCAAGGAAAGGAAAAAGACTGTGGAGGAGGAATATGATTCTCTTTTGAAAAATGAGACATGGGACTTGTTATCTATCAGATTCTCCCTGGAGGAAAAGTCCCAACCTCTCCAAGGGAAAACCTAAGAACATGAACAAGCATGCCGCCCACTGTCACCTCAATGGCCTTGCCTCTGCACTTCTAGGCTAGGGTCACTAACCTAAGGGGGGAATCCTGTATGGTCAAGCTAGGTCCTATCATTGTAAATAAGGAAGAGTGAGGAGGACTAGCGTTGACTCAGTTTTGAATTTTCTAGAGGTTTGATTCAATGAAACAAGAGAAGACATCACCGGGTGATGTTCATTCACATTCATCAACAACCCAAACGCCAAGTAGAGAAGCATTGTTTGGCTATTTCACATGCATCAAAAGTTCATTCATTAAATGTTATTCTTCCATGGTCATTCAAGTGCTTGTAAACCAAAGATGTTCTAGGCAAGACCCAAAAAAGAAAGAAAGAGGCGTCAAACAAAGGTGTGACTTATGCTATAGCCCTCAAATATAGTTGTAGGCTTGGATGCCCACGGTATGAGAGGGTAATCTTCTCGAATGTTGTGTTCAGTGTACCGTAACAATCCGATGGCTAAATGGTTGGTTTCAGTATGCCTAGGGGACTTTCACTATACTCGAAGGTATGTGGAAGTGAAACTCCGGGTTCATGTGCGATCTAATGCAATACTACTCGAGTGGGTATCGACAACGGTTACAAAGACTTCCAACAGGGTGAGACAAAATCTCAAGGCATCTCTCTGAATTCTCAAGTATCCCTGCATGTATTGATCCCAAACTGCAGTTTTAAATGCTCAACGACAACTCCTTGTTGTTATTTATAAACGTCGGGTGCACGTCTCTTGGTTTAAGAGTCTTGCTCAGAACAAGGTATCTTGCATTAATCACACTTTCGATTTATGCTGATATGTTATTCTTTGTGCGATATAATGTGTCTCAGAAGTGCGATGAATGTTTGGTGAAGCACATTCAATATAGGAAACTTTATTCAATGCTTTCCCAATTAAACCGTGTGAACATAACATCAAAGATTATTTCGATATTCCATTCACGAGATGCAACCACTAACAATCTATTGCCAATAATGTCAAATATCCCATAAGTCCGCTAAGTGACATCAATATAAGATCAAATTCAATAAAAAATCAATAATTCATATGTCCCAATTGTAATCAAACATTCACAAATGACTTGAGCATTTAAAGGGTAACATCAATCAACCACAAATGTTTTTCCAATGCTATGGTAAATGAGTGTTTTTCAAAATAAATGAAGCATGTATAACACATCAAATTGTTTTATCCAATGCTTTCCAAAAATGACTCAATAAATCATCTTGTGATAAAGTAAAGTTGATTACTTGTGTATTTTTAAAAGCTAAACAATTCATATATCCCCCTTGTAATCAAACATTCACAAATGACTTGAACATTTAAAGGGTAACATCAATCAACCACAAATGTTTATCCAATGCTATGGTAAAGGAGTGTTTTTTAAAATAAATAAAACATGTATAACATATCAAATTGTTTTATCCAATGCAATAAATCATCTTGTGATAAAGTAAAGTTGATTGCTTATGTATTTAAAAGCTAATCGGAAAGTTTGAATTTTGCATCCCAACCCATAATCGATTCAAATATAATATCAAATGCCAAAGGTTATTTATTGTACCATTTATTATCATGGGCATGCACCATTTATCATCAAAGTGTTGTTACTCATCATTATAAAGGTCCACAAGATTTATGAAGAAGTAATAAGGCCAAAAATCCACAAAGCGTAAGCATTCAATGGAACGCTACATCATTAATAATCAATTCCATGTTTTGTTATATGTTATGTACCAAGATAACCTTTACTAGAGCACACAAGTAATAATCAATTCCATGTTTTTTTATATGTTATGTACCAAGATAACCTTTACTAGAGCACACAAGTATTGAACATTCATAAAATGACAAAATGTGCCTACACCCATGTGCCTTGAGAGCTTAATATATGTTTATCTAAAAAACACTATGAAACGTTTTCAAGCCTAAGTTTGAGCACAAGTTGAATGATGCAATGGTGATATCATTACTTACGTTACCCATAATCACGCAAATATTAAACTCGGTGTGATTACCTGCGAAAGTTTGAGCACGAAATGAACCTTCGAGCGAGGCTGGGCGAGGGTACGATGTGGCTCGACCCACTAAAACTGTTAAAACCCTAGATGCAATACTGGTTAGCAAATTCGGCTTTGCAAAGACAACGTGTGAAGTATCCAACGAATTGATTAAAGAAATTTGGGTGGATCGATAGATGATCCTGCAAGGCCAATTTAGGTACGGTTTTAAGTTCCAGCGAAGTGATAGCCTTGATATCATTAAATAGCTCCAATTTCAGGTCAGATAAGAAGGTCGCACGACTTTTACTGAGAGGGAAAAAACGAATCTAGGGCTCAGTTCTTAAGTGGGCGAATATGAAACGTTTGACAGTGTAATGGATTGATTCGCCACGACCTGGAAACGACTCAAGTGGAATGCGCCTGCAAGTGATGAGTATACATACCGCGGATTAAGGATATGAAAAAAAACCTGGCACACGCGTTTACATTCGTGACAGTACGAGGAAGGGATTTCAGCAACGTCCAGCTAACTAGTCGATTGATTCATGAGGGCAGAAATATGCAACACAAGATCCCCTTCGAGGGATACAAAATTAGGCGCATTGCACAGTCCTTTCGAGGATGAGACAATAATCAATTCGATAGAATGAATTTACCCCATTAATAATCAATACGCAGAAGAAAAACTAAAAATGAGATAAATAGACAATGTCATTTGAGGTGATATGAGTTTGTCGATAAAATGTCAGGCAAATTGACTTGAAACCTCGCCAGAAAACCCAACATTGATTTGATTTTTATAGAACCTTTGGACAAAGTCGTGGGGTTCTTCTGGGTTGATCCATCTCTACAATATAGTTCGCCAAACAAGTTTTGAAGAAACCCTCCAAATTTACCTTGAAATTTGGCTCAGATCTGTTAATCGGTTCCAGGATTTTAAGATAACATGAACCTGCATTATAACCTTGGGATAAACAAAATGAAACCAGAATAGCATTTCAAAACCCTAGTGTGCTGGTTTAAAATAATACAGTGAAATAATCGACTGGCATATGTATAAAGAAAATTTGGAGGATTTAGCGATGAAGATTAAAAAATAAAATTAAATGATGGTGAATTTTATTTTGTGGGTTTTGATTGGAAATTTTTTTAAATCTATGATGCCTTAGTTCATTGGGCCATGGAGTCTTTACCTTGGTGAAAGATTTTGTTTCTCATAAAATATCCTATCCAATATACAACAGATCTAACGAGGAAATGATAGCATTTAAGTCAAATCTTAAGAATTTGCTAAAAAAAATTCAGTTAAACTTTATATGCAAAAAGCTAAGTCCTAGCATATAAAAGATAAATGAGGAATAACATAGGTGTGAACCAAACCTTATTCAATCACAATTTTAACAATCTTGGTTCAATTAAGCAAATTAGCCATGATCTTACCGTCATTAAACATAAGAGATTCCCACCAAAATGAAGGAGATCTACACCAAAATGTGAAATGAGGAATAACATAGGTGTGAACCAAACCTTATTCAATCACAATTTTAACAATCTTGGTTCAATTAAGCAAATTAGCCATGATCTTATCGTCATTAAACATAAGAGATTCCCACCAAAATGAAGGAGATCTACACCAAAATGTTTTCACAAAGAAGTTCCTTTATTCTCCCATCCAATCCCCTTCAAAGTAGACAAATCTTGCATCCCAATCATGTTTCCCATTGTGGAATAAATCATCAAGGGTTTCATCACCAAGTCTACTATCTTCTTCATGGGATGAGGGAAAATCAACCAATCTTTCTTCAAAGTTCACCCTTTCAAAATCATCAAAAGATGGATCATGAAGCTCAACATTTTGATAGGGGATATCATTTATCATGTCCTCAACTTCATGTGGATAAGAAAAAAAAAAATGATCACTTTCACACTGAAAGTTCCTATCCACATCTTCTTCATAAGGATGGGTGTCTTTGTGAAATGACTTTTCTTCAACGTGTTGACTAGGTGATTGATTGTTAAAGGGAAGAGGGAATCCTTGGCGCAAACCCCCTTCCCTCCAAAGGGTTGCTCGACCTCCCGGTCTTGGATCGTTTGAATTACTGAGTCAGAGTGACTCCTTGAGTCCCCACGACACCCAAAACCACTCTACCCACACACACAGGTCTCTTCCGCAAGTGACCATGACTATGACCGTAGGTCTACCTCTTCGCAGTTCGGATTTCGGGGATATCCCGAATCCTTCCCTCAACTCTCTCCGAAGCACTCTTCTCTGAGGTTCCGAACTTCCGCCACGCGTCTCCTCAGATCTGTCGGCTCCACTAGGGTTCGGACTTCGTGACTTCGCAAAACTCCAGGCCTTCCGCCCACAAATCTTTGATCTTCCGATTCTCAAACTCCTTAATCCGTTTCCACGTACTCTTCTGGGATCAACGGTTAGGATTGAATCGTGACTTCAGACTTCGCGACTCTACTTTCATCAAGTCCTCAAACTTGTCGAACTCCGAAGTACCGAAACACTCAAGGACTATCTTCCGTGTAGCTTTACCAGATCTAACGGTCTAGAGTCATTCACCTTCCTTCGAGAACGAGTCTCTCATTCACTGACTCTCAGTGAAGACTTCAGGGACTTCTCTCCTTGAAGAATTCTGTCGCTCTCCCTCCTGAGCTTTCCTTCTTCGATTTTCCTTTGTTCCTCTGAACAATCTCTTCGACACTTAGTCGATATTTTGATCTGTGCACGCCCTGCAACAGATTTCCTCCACACTCAACTTCTCCTTGTAGATGGCTTTGCATTCCCGACAACTGTTCTCCAACTGCTTCTATCTCCCGTGACTAAAATCATGCTATCCTTCCTGAGCTTTTGAGTCTTGAAAACTCGATCACGCACTCCTTGTGAACGTCGATGCACTCCTTGCATACATATGAGTTTCACTATCTCTTCTGAGCTTTCGAGTTGAAACAAACTTGACCACGCACTCCTTGCGGATACCATGCACACCTTGCACTCGCTCAGTGAAAAGATATGATTGAAACTTATCTACCCCTCACAATGACTCATACATTCAACAAAGCAAATGTAATCATCGATTTAAGAATAGAAATAACAGAGTATTGAAAAATAACAAAAACTCTACCATTCATTCAGATAGACACATAATCAACACACATTTGGGATAATATATCTTTGTTATATTCATCCAACTGAAACTTGTATATATACATACACTGTTCTTCACTACTCCTTAACCTATACAAGATAGATTCAACCACTGCTCGGTTCTCCTCTATCCGCAACAACAACGATCATCAACAACCTCTACTGGGTAATATTACAAAGCTTTATACAAAGAGGTGTTCTTCGAGCCTTCCCTCCAACTACTCTACGCTATCTTAATGGAATTGAATGCTATCAACTACTTAACACTTATTACAATAAATATCGAGTCAGACAGATAAGAGCGCAAGCTTCAAATCTGTACTGCGATCCTTCACACTAAAGAAAAATGCATTCCCCATCGATCTTACGTGATGGCTCAGCCTCCGATCATTAAAGACATTCATAACTCAAAAAGTTTGTCAGATATTACATTTACATTGATCTTTTGAAATTCAAAATGTTTCAAAATATGCACTAGTGCGCCCAGCTGTCTTCCACGCTTGTGCTTTGCTGGTGATGCTCCTGCATCAATCCTTCATTAATTATTTTTTCAATTGGTTGATCTTCAACTAAAGTGGAAACCTCTTCACTATGAGTTGTGTGCACGGGTTCTTTCTCAATTAAGCTCAAAAGGGCATTGTTTTCCTCTATCTTGTTGCTTATTTCAATCCCCAATTCATATGAATGGTTTCTTTGAAAATTGTGGAATAAGATACCTATCACCTTTTTTCATTCATGAAAAACTTCCATCAGTTCATCTAAGCACCTTGTCCCTTTTTCAGGTGTGGACATGCTATCATGAGTGGATACTTCACCTATGTTCCCTCGATATTCTTTGTCTTCTTCTACGGGCAAAGTTTTTGTTTCCTCTACTTGAATGGTTTGAACCACCTCATCCTCTTTGTTGTCTTGATATCCTAGATTTTCATCAATAGGGGAGGATATTGTTTCCATGATCTTACACACTTGATCCTTCTTGTTTTCTAGATGGTTGTTTAAAGTACTTTGATGATCTTGACAAGGAGGACCCCAATTCTTTAGGAAAAGCTCAAAGAAAAGATCAATGGAAGTTATACTCTTTGGACGCCCACAATGTCTGACCCAATCCCAAAAGAAGACACCAAAAGTCACATCATCACATTGTTCAATCCCAAAAGAAGACACCAAAAGTGACACATTGTTCGATCCCAAAAGAAGACACCAAAAGTCTCATTATCACATCCTCATGTGTCACATTAATCTCTGACATGTATCTTAGAAAACTTTCACTGTGAGGAATGGCTAATGAAGGATCACCATAATATATAGGGAGGTCATCTATCCAATCTGGAGAGTAATGGTTAGGGTATCCAGGAACTCCTTTAACATCTAGAGTAGCAAATTGCTCATGAAATTCCCAAGGAGCCATTTCAAACCAACTTCAATCACAGTGGAGTCACCAAGGTGAATAATCAGGATGAATTCCAACAAGATGCTTGCTTCAACCTACAAACACATAAGCTCTAAGTTTTATAAGGGAATTGGTCTTCATCCCTTCAATGGAGTTGCTAGGTGAGTTTATTTAACATGTCTTCAAATCCTACTCACCAAATTTCATTGAAGCCAAACTTCGTATACCCAGGGAATGGACTTTATCCTCCGCAATGACGCCAACATGTTATCTCTCGGATTCTCCCTAAAGGAAAAGTCACAACCTCTCCTAGGGAAAACCTAAGGAAACAACCTGTATAGACAAGCCTCTTCCAACTACACACCTCAACATATGTTAGATAGACCAGTGCCAAAGTAGCCAAATGCCTTAAGAATATTCAACCGATATTTTGGGCAATAACTACTAGAATATAAAGAGGGTTAGGAGCTAATTATATGAGTGCTAAAATTTGAAATAAATATGCTACAACAGAAAATAAACCAGCACCATGATATCACTCTGTAAATGAGGAATTGAGTACCTATTACCGCACAAGAGTGAGATCTTTTTGCACAAATCAAGAGTGGATGATATACCTGAGTTACACCTTGATTGCATGCTGTAAATTGAACTAGTTTGCTGCTGTCCAAAAATTCCAGAATCTGATTTATGATAAAAAAAAAACACAGAAAATGCAAATTTTGAGTGAGGAAAAGCACCCCAAGAGTGCCTAAAAACACTTAAGAATGATGAGCCTTGGGACTTTAGCTAGGGAAATGAATAAACGATGCAAAAACATCCCAACAATGATTAAATGCAAGTACAAATGAATAATAACAATGAAATTAGCTCAAACTTGCAAAAATAGATGGTGAATCCCCCTAGGGTTTCACCAAAAATGTCCAAAATGAAAAATAACATCAATGAACTGTTTAAGAAATGAATTTCACCATTAGAATGTGTTAGATATGCCTTGTAAACAACCCACAAGTGAAATATAAGCTAGGGTAGGGTTAGAATGCATCTTTTAGGGTTAAACCCTAGCTTTAGGGTTTCACCAATTCTTATTTTTATTGCTGTAATTTAATTTCCAGAATTATTAAACACCTTAAATCAGCCACAAAACGTTAGGTACAACCTTGAAGCACAATAACAATAGGGTCGATTTTCCTTCTTAGGGTTAGAAATTATCAATGAACCATAAACCCATAGATGACTAGAAAATGAAAGTAAAATGTTAGCTTGACTCTAGACAACGAAATAAATATTTTTGATGGTTTATCTTTTATATTTTTTTTGTATTTTATAAAACATAAAAGGAAAGAGTATATTTTTTAGGGTTTTTTGTGGTTGATTGTTTGAGAGTGAAGTTCAAATCCTTGTCTCCACTAAGGGCTTATGGGGTCAAAAAGTATGCCCATCTAAGAATTGGTTATCCACATTTATGGATTAGAATGAGACTAAGGCCACAAGGCTAGTAGTTTCTTGTCTAATCAAGACAAACCATGAAAACTAAGGCCCTACAAGAAGGGTTTCTCCAAGGGAATAGCCTTCACCAACAAGATCAACAAAAGATTTGAAAAGAATACTTAAAACCCTTGCCAAGGAGTATAGAACTAATCAAGACAAGAGATAAGAACTTACCAAATCGTTTTAGGAAAGAAGGAAGAGATAAAAACCCTAGACATCCTGTTAAATTTCCTTAAACCCCAGTCACAACAATTAATTCCTAGTAAATCCTTGCTGAAATAAAATGCAGAGCTACTGAATAAAAGCACACTGACATTCTTAACTAGAAATTGCCTCGGAAGTAAAACATCAAACCAAACACATGTACACAGATATTTTTGGGTAAATACCCCTCGAAAAACCCCTAAGGGAAAACCAACAACGAGATGATTTTATTATAAAAATCAGGGCTCCCTTATCGGGATAATGTCCCACTGAGAAAAGTACAATTACCAGCCAACCTCACAAATCTGTCCTTGAGAAAACCCTCGACAAAGCTACTGCCCCTGTCTGCTGCTGCGTTGGTTGTACGATAGTTATACGGCCTAGCCGTACAATGTACGACCTACAACAGACTATTTTGGTGATGCCATGGTTTGTACAGACCATACGAAGTTGGTTGCGGGCTATACAGCCCCTGCTAAGTGCTCCTGTGAGCTGTACGTCCTTCCTATGGTGGATATCTTTTCTCTCTTGTTGAAATGTGCAGAGTGACAATCCTTCACTCAAATGAGTCATTGACTCCAAATCAATGTGTGTCTTCTCCTCTCCCTTGGCTACCTTTTATAATCTTGAGATGAGCCCTAACCCTAATCTCCAAAGTAATCAATGGATGAGATTAAATCTCCCTCACTTGAGATCAATGGATAAGATTCATTTAATTAACTTAAATCACTAATGCCAAAAACTTAGGCATTTTATTTAATTAATCTCAATTAATTCTAAAATGACATTCACTTTAATAATTAAATTATTAAAGCGAATATCCAAAGTTCTAAGAGGTATTAATGACGATCTCCACATGATAAACACAATCCAATGTAGAGATACTTGTTCGATGCTACAAACTTCAAAACTCCCTCCAGCGAGTAAGGTATTCTCCACCACTCCAAGTTTATCTCCAAAGAAGACAAACTTAACCTTCACTAAGGGTTTGGTGAGAATGTCTACAGCCTGCTCATCTGTGGAGATGTATTGGAGTTTGACTGCTCCCTTCTGAACCCTATCTCGAATGAAGTTATACATGATCTCAATATGTTTGGACCTGTCATGGAATATTGGATTCTCTGAGAGTTTGATGCAACTCCGATTATCGCAATATATCACTGTAGGCTCCAACTCCTCATCAAATAAACCTATAAGCAATTTACGAAGCCAAATTACTTCGCAACTTGCGATACTTGTTGCCATATAATCTGCCTCTACTGAACTAAGTGCCACTGACGTCTGCTTCTTGCTAAACCATGAAATCATTATTGATCCCACGTTGAAGTAGCACAATGAGGTGCTTTTGCTGTCCACTGGGCTTTCTACCCAATCTTAGTCTGTATACCCCTATAGTTGTAAAAAATCACCCCTGACATACCTGAGTCATTTCTCCACTATACCACGCAAGTACTTGAGCACATGCTTCGTTGCTATCAAATGCACCTACCTAGGTTCAACCATGAATTGGCTCAAGGTGTTCACAACAAAGAAAATATCTAGCCTGGTGTTGACCAAATACATCAAGGAACTAATCAACTGTCTATACAAAGTGGGATCCACCAAATCTGAATCTAAAGCACTCAACTTCTTCAGATTGGTGATCATAAGTGTAGTCATAGGCTTACAGTCCCCCCTCTCGAATCACCTCAGAATGTCCAATACATACTTCCCCTGTCCAAGGAAGATCTCCCCCGGTTGTTGCCACACCTTCAACCCTAAGAAGTCATGTATCAAGCCGATGTCCTTCATCTTGAACTCTGAAGCCAAATCTTATTTGCACATAGCAATGAGCTTCTCTGCACCTGTGAGAAATAGGTCATCAACATATAGCACCAAGATGAGTGGATCATCTCCAACGAGTATAAAGTACAAGTTGGGATCCGCCTCACTCTTGGTAAAGCCCATGCTCAACAAGTACCCATCAATCCTAGAGTACCATGCTCTCGGTGCCTGCTTAAGTTCGTATAAGGATTTCCTAATCCTGCATACATGAGACTCCCTCCTATGTACCTCAAAGCCTTGAGGTTGCTCAATGTATACCTCCTCTTCAATAACTCCATTGAGGAATGTCGTCTTCACATCCATCTGATGTATCTGCCACCCCAAAAATGAAGCAATCAATATGTCAACCTGAATGGAAGTATACCTAGCGATTGGAAAAAAAGTCTCCTCGTAGTCCACTCCCTCTTTTTGGGAGAACCATTTCCCCACAAACCTTGCTTTGTATTTCTCTATGCTGTCATCCGCAACATGCTTGATCTTAAAGATCCACTGAGAGCCCACCACCGTTTTCCCTCTGGTCTTGAAACTATGTCCCACACATTATTCTTCATAATGGAGTGATACTTCTCCATCATGGCATCCCTCCAAACCTGTTGGTTTGCTGCCTCCTCAACACTGGTAGGCTCACAATCAATGATGCTACTCATGAGAACTATGTAACTAGAAAAATCTCTTGGGCGGTCTACTCTCCCTAAATGTACTCTTAGGAGCCTCCACATGCTCCTGAGTGTCCCTCAATGTTTGCTCTAGCCATCGAGCCTCCTCCTGACAGAACTGGAAGGATCCCTCAACTCCTCCTCTTGACCTGAAGTCTGACTTCCTGAACTGGAAGTAGCCGATGAGTGTTTCTCATCCTTCAGAGACTCCTGCTCCTTGTCTTTTGTTATTAGAGTAGGCTCATGAGACTTCTTGTATGCCAAGCCCTCCTAAAACCTAACATCTTATCTCACCATGATCTTCCTCTGTGCCAGAATCCAGATCCTATATGCCTTCGAGGTCTCACTATAGCCAATAAATAATCCCTTCCCTCTCGAGGGCTCCAACTTTGTCCTCTTCTCTGCTAGTACATGGATATACATTGGACAACTAAAAATGCAAAAAAAGGCCAATCTCTGGCTTCACTCCAAAGAATTCGTCTTTTGGAGTCATATACTCCAAGACCTTACGAGGACTCCTATTTTGCACATACACTGTCATATTGCATGCCTTTTCCCAAAGGAACATGGGCAGATCCTAATCATGAATCATCACCTTGGAAGCTCCAACGATGGACCGATTCTTTCTTTCTGCAACCCTGTTCTGCTGTGGATTGTAAGGTACTGTCAACTCCCTCTTTATCCCTGCTTCTCTACAGAAATTGTTGAAGTCGTTTGAGGTGTACTCACCCCCATTATTTGACCTCAAAACTTTGATCTTCTTGCACATTTGATTCTCCATGAGAGCCTTAAACTCCCGAAACCGACTGAAGATCTCACTCTTGGCCCTCATCAAGAAAATCCACGTCCTCAATGAAGGTCGCAAAGTCACTGGACCCACTCACTGACTCTATTAACATCGAACCACATACGTCTGTATGTACTAGATCCAAGATCCCCTTGGATCTGTTGCCGCTGCTAAAAAAAGCAGCCCTAGCAGTTTTGTCAAGAACACACCCCTCGCATACTCCCTGCCGCTCCACACTAAACTCTAGAAGACTAGTGACAATCTCCCTTAGGGCAGGTAGCGCTCTGTGATGCAAGTGACCCATCCTCCTGTGCCAAAGCTCACACAGGTCATCATTGTCATGAACCAGAGCACGTGTTGGTTGGGCCTTGAACTTGTATAGATTGCCCTCTCTGTTACCAAGAACTCGTGTTGAGTCAAGGCTAGATCCTTTCGGTCAAATAAAACACATGACCATCCTCAAAAGTGATGGCATATCCCCTGTCCTCCATCGCCAAAACTAACAGCAAACTCTACTTGAGCTCTGGAACATACAAAACATTTGCCACCTCCAGAGAACCTCTTGCCTCCATCTAAAACTTGACTGTCCCAACTCCCTCTACACCACACTTGGCATTGGTGCCAAGCTCCACATGCAAATCCAAGTCCTTCTCTGACAAACTGGTGAACAACTCCTGTGTCTCCGTCATGTGACAAGAAGCCCCACTATCCACGAACTAGACACTATTGGAAATTGTGCCAAAAAGACAAGAGACTAACAAAAAATATTTCTTGAACCTCTTAGCAAACTCCTTGACTTGAGTATCTGTAGATGCTGCTACCTGCTGAGACTTAGCCTTCACTTTCCTCCGTTCAGGACACTGTGAAGCATAGTGATCACTCTTGTGGCACGCAAAGCATTTCACTTTTCTTAGATCTCTCTTCTTTCTAGCCTGTAAAATTGACTCTCCACCTATATTCCTCTTGACCAAACACTTTCCCTTTCTCTTCCTTGCCTGACTAGCAAGAGCCAGATTCTCATCATCACCCTTTTGTTGGCCTGCTAAAGATTCCTCGTGAATCTCCTCCTGAATGAAATCATCCCATAGCCTGTCAAATTTGGGAAGTGTCTCTCGTGCAACGATGCCCTTGATGAATGGGGCCCATGGCTTAGTGAAACCATTTAGGGTCGTCCTCACCATCTCTTCATCTATCACAACCTCTCCAACTGCTGCCAACTGATCACGAATCTGAGTGATCTTGGTGATGAGATAGTTGGTCATTGTATCTGATCTAGTCATCTTGGTGTTTCTGAACTTTTCCCTCAACACCATCTTCCTGTTTGTATTACTGCTCTAGAAAATATTTGTGAGAGCTTCAAACATCTCTCTAACTGGCTTCTTCTCAGATAGGTGGAATCAAGTGACCCTTCACCGCATCTAAGATGATCCTCCTGGCTTTCACATCCATTTGATTATGGATGACCAATTGTTGTGGATCCATCGATGGGGTCACGATGGTATTTGCAAACTTCCACAACCCATTCTCCATGAAAATTAATGTAACCCTTGCCTTCCAAGGAATGAAGTTAGATGCACCTTCCAACATGTCCTCAAACCTCAAACTGGTTGCGGCCATCTCCAAATCAGAATTTTAATGAGGAATATAAACTGATGGAATTTGAATATGTTGTAAAACCCATGACAAAACCCTTGTTTAATCTCCTTCAGAGTGTTATCTCTGATACCATGTTAAATTTCCTTAAACCCTAGTCACGACAATTAATTTCTAGTAAATCGTTGCTGAAATAAAATGCAGATCTACTGAATAAAAGCACACCGAGATTCTTATCCAGAAATTGCAACGGAAGTAAAAAAGGAAACCAAACACATGTCAACATATATTTTTGGGTAAATACCTCTAGAAAAAATCCTAAGGGAAAACCAACAAGAAGTTGATTTTATTATAAAAATCAAGGCTCCCTTATTGGGATACTGGCCAATAGAGAAAAGTACAATTACTAGCTAACATGACATATCTGTCCCTAAGAAAACCCTCATCAAATATGCTTCCCCTGCCTATTGTTGTGCTAGTTGTACAGCCTGCAATAGACTGTTATGCTGCCGCCATAGCTTGTATGGACTGTACGGTGCTGGTTGCGGGTTGTATGGCCCCTGCTAAGTGCTCCTATGGGATATACGTTCTTCCTACGATGGATGTCTTTTCTTTCTCGCTGAAATGTGCAAAGTGAAAGTCCTTCTTCACTTAAATGAGTCACTGAATCCAAATCAATGTGTGTCTTCTCCTCTCCCTTGGTTGCCTTTTATAATCTTGAGATGAGCCCTAACCCTAATCTCCAAAGTGATCAATGGATGAGATTAAATCTCCCTCACTTGAGATCAATGGCTAAGATGAACATTTATTTAACTTAAATCACTAATGCCAAAAACTTAGACAGTTTATTTAATTAATCTCAATTAATTTTAAAATGACATTCACTTTAATAATTAAATTATTAAAGTAAATTTCCAAAGTTCTGAGAAGTATTAATGATGATCTCCACATGATAGACACAATCCAATGTGGAGATACCTGTCCGATAATACAAACTTCAACACGTCCTCCCTCTAAGTAGTTGATAACTCCTCAATGGATCGATCTTGCTAGTTTATGTAGAATTTTGAATCATTTTACAATAGCCTTTAAAAATACCAAGAAGAATAACCAAGAAAGATAGAGCTCCAAGAATTGACACCAAGAAAACACCAAGTAAATATCTTCTATTAAATAGCTCCAATAATGATCTCCAACAATTCACAACAATTTGGAATGAGAGGAGTGTCTTTGTTTATAGATGAGGCTCACAACTCCTTTCCATTCTTTATTCCCTAAAATAAGCCTAAGGAAATAAAATAAAAGTGACTTGTCATCCACATAATTTGGAGACTAAGTCAAATTACAATTCAATGATGTTTTACATGCTAGAAACCCTCATAAAAGAGGACGGCCTCCACAAAATGTGTTCAAAGAATGGTCAAATAGTGTCCATAAATCCTTGAAATATGTCTCCAAAGCATGACCATGTCCATACCTAAGGTCAAGGCACCTCCATGAAGCATGGGAGTGACTCTCAAGTGAAAAAATGGGTCATAAAACCCCCAACAACAAGAATGACGTCAAGTTTCTAAGAGGGTCGATTTGGCTCCAAGGTACAACATTCCACTTGCTAGTGACTGGGGGCTCAAAACATGGCAAGGAAAAATCTTTGGCCACCCTAGCTCCAATGTCCACCTCCAAGAGAGAGGACAACGTCACCCCAAGTCAAATAAAAACCCCTAAAGTGAATGGCTTCTCCAAATTAGCCATTAAATCATCAAAAGGTGAACAATAAGTGCATCTACATCATAAGGGTGAGTGTCAAGTCATCTCCACAAAGTGCTAAGTCACATAAGTGACCTCCACATCATCAAAGAAGGTCAAATGAAACCCCATGGTTGTCATAAAGTGCCCCTAGAGAGCTTGACCCTCCTTTAGTTAAGAAAATGCTTTTAAAAAGTGCCAAAGGAGGGGGGTGTTCTGGCATTCAACACATGGCAAGTGTAGAGGAGGTCCATGTGGAGGTTCATGCCTTGGAGAGTGTGACCAATGCCTCAAAATCCGTGATATGCCTCAAAAGACATGAAGTTGCCTTAAAAAATGTGACACTAGATGATGACGTGCAAAGTCATCTCTGATGGCCAAAATGTAGTGCATACATAAGAAAGAGAGGGTCCATGTGGGTAAGGTGTGCTAAACCATGGGTGTGACAACCCTTACAAAGCGCAATAACCTTTTACATAGCAAAATAATAAGTGAATAGTTAGGGCTCCGTAAATCATGTATTCTAGTAGATCCACCTCATAATGGCTACATACCTGCCTAGGACATAAATGCCCGAGTAATAAAACAAGCACCCTGAGAATGGGGACTAAAAGGACATGCCATGACTGTTCACTTGAGGGGATCTGGGTAACCTATAATCAACACTTGTACATCAAGTCATCCCATCATGGCCACATACAAAGAAATCATCACACTTTGGGCACATTGGAGTGATCACATCTTGTGAAAAAAAATAGGGTACACTGAAGAGAATCTGAGGTGTAACAATTGACATTTCTTTATTTAATTATCCTAGGCTACATTTATTCCTACTTAATTTTTTTTTGTATATAACAACTAACCCATTGGGTGAGTCAATTGCTCCAATAAGGGAGGTACCTACCTAGGAGGAACACTGGGCAATTGGAGGAGGGCACTTAGCCCTTGGAGCTTGGGACCATGTGATACATACCTTGGAGGTTAGACACTTAACTTGAGGATGCTTGGGTCGAGGAGCATACTTCATGGAGGTTGGTTATAGACTCAGACACATATGTTGAGTAGGAGCATTGGAGCTTTGCAATCATATTGGCACACATGTTGAAGAGTGTTGGGCACATGAAGATATGTGGCACACAATTAGAGGAGTAGTCCATTGCATGAAGACACTTCGATAGTGGATCATCGTGGAAGAGGGAGTGTTGCACTAGCAGGGCACTGGAAAGCACACCATTTTGGAGGAGGGGCATTGAGCCCAAGGAGCATCATGCATGGAGGATGTTTGATCTTGAGGGTTGGATAAGCCTATGTGACACTTGTATATTCTTCTATCATAGAGCACTCCATGCAGAGTTGCCTTGTTGGCTACTTGTATGGAAACATGTTCTTATTTTATGTTAGCCTCTCTCACCTATTGTATATATAAGGAGGAGAAAGCTCTTGTGATCATTATTATCATTGTACTCTATCTTTGTATTGTCTTGAAGAAGGCTTGTGGGGAGCAAGATGCTAGGGTTCATGATGAAATCCTAGGAGCATGATGTTAAGGTTCATGAGGAAACCCTGGGTGAAGATAACGAGAGAGAGAGAGAGAGAGATGTCTTGGATGTTCTTGGAGAGATTACTCTTGTGTGATGCTAGGGTTTGTGCTATGCATATAAGTCCTAGAGAAGAACATGGCGTTGAAGAAGCTGATGGTTATTATGGCTCTTGTTGTAGTGCTAGGGTTTCTACCCTAGTAGAAGACATGGCGAGTGGAGGTAAAGCCTTGCACTATGATTTTTTGGAGCCTTGTTCTTGTGGGATGTGAGGCTAGGTAAAAGTCATGGAGAGACTAGCTTGATGATTATTGAGCTTGGTGTGACACCTTACTTGGAAGAAGACTCAGTTATTGTATCCTTGATATTCCATGAAGGTTTTGGTGCTTGTATTGATGCATGGGTTGAAGACCTAGGGTTTGAAGATTCAAATTAATGAACATGTAGATTTGGAGGCTAGCACTAAACTTGTCTTTCCATGTACTCGTGTGATGCAACATGGCTAGGATTTGTAAACCCTAAGGAAGACAACAATGCTAGTCTGAAGAGCTTATGTAATACAAGGTTGTTGTATGTGCCGAGGAGGACTTGCTGGTGTTGATGCTAGCATGTTGAACTTTGAAGATCTTTGGTGGAGTGAATAGCTTTGGTTGGGAGTGATTCCTAGGTAGGAGTTGGTGGCTACGGTTATCTTATGGTTTCCCTAATTAGGGCTTGGAGAGCTTGGCTTGTACCAGTTTTGTGATAAAGCTGTGGTATGTACTTGTATTTCAGCTTTTGTATATATATGAAGTTTCCAGCTATCCAAATTTTGCATACTTTCAGATTTTATTTTCAGCTTGTGTTGTCTTCTCGGTTGGGTCAATTACAACACTTATTGTCCATGTTGATTTGACACATTATATTGCTGAAATTGTTAAAGTGATTTAACATACATATGTAAGATAAAGGAGCTGGTTTTCTGCTGTAAAATCTGTTGTAATAAAGTTATTTCAGATCTGTTATGTGCTGGAAAAATGTGCCTGGCATTGAAGTACACTTATATGTTATTTATTCTCTTGAGCTACCAGGTCATTTTGGTTGAAGTGAATTGAAGCATTTGCTGCTGCAATTGAATATCTCAGATCAGCCCTAAGGCTGAAAGTTCACAAGAAATAAATCTGGGAAACCTCATGTTTGAGGTGAAATTTTGGAAGTTAAGTTAATTGCCCAATTTTTAAAACTTCTAGGTTCCAATTCTGATAACTTTTCCCTTTCAGGCCCAAGCTGCCATTCCAAGTACTTGTTTCAGGCCCAAGCAAAATTGACTTGCTGAAATTTGTAGGGGCCAAGCCGAGTTGACTCACTAAAACTTGCCAAGGTTTGACAGTCCTGTTACTGTGATTAGAATAGCATTATTTAGCAAGAAGACGTGGTCGATGCAAAGAAGGGAAAGATGACCCTCATGGAACCTTATAAAGGGAGATTAGCCATCTTGCTTCTCTCTATATGAAGGGGTTTAATATCATGATGAAATGTTTCCCAATTTTCAGGTTTGTGTGGACTCCATTTGGAGATTTGCTTCTGCAGGAAATTTGCTATCAATAAGCTGAGAAGGCTTGGTTAAAAATAATTGCATTCCATATCTCCATGGAACAAGATGCAAAAATTATGAATGGAAAGAAGGATTGTCTCAAATAACCCTTGTAATATCCCCACATCTCTGCAAATACCAGGTGAAAAAAATATATGGCCAATTCATTATGAAAAAAAGAAGAAGAGGTGTGTTTGAAACGTAGCATATCATAACACTGTAATGCCACATTCAAAGTAATCTATTAACTGTAAAATGATTACTGATAAGTTCTATCAAATTACTCCCTGTAATATCTCAGAAAATGCCATATCTATAAAAATGCATTGCTACCTAATTAAGACCATCTCTTCAAATGACCACATACAGCAAATGAATAGCAATGCATTGCCAAGATTGCATCTCATACCTCTGTAAAACTCAGCTGCAACATAGTACATTGCCAAAGAATGTTTGCATGTAAAACTCAGCTGCAACATAGTACATTGCCAAAGAATGTTTGCATGTAGTGGTGATATACTCATAAGGTCAAAGACACCAAATACTGAACCTTAAGCTTTGTACTTGTACAAGTAATCCCACATAAAAACACCAAACCAGGGTTTTTGGTGAGGCACTTACACTCCACTGAATAAGCATGCGCCACTGGCTTCAGAGGACTGAGATTAAACCCTAATCAGAGGCTGTTGCAAGCTGCAGAGACAGCAGTTCATCTTCCGGGATGGTGCGAATCGAGCAATCGGACCGAGGATAGGAAGAACACATGAGAGCATAGCCTTTCTCTACAACATCATCACTGAGCATGCCTTCACTCTGATCAACTTCTCCACCTATAAGCTTTGCCGGGCATGTCATACAGACCCCGAGCTTACAGTCATGAGGAACAGCTATCCCTGCATCCAGGGCTTTTGAGAGAATCGTTTCGTCCTCCGGCACCTGTAAAACATGCTTCTTCCCCTCGTGTTCTATTTCCACATTGTATATTCCCCCTGCTCTGCAGAGCAAGGTACCGGAGCTCTTTCTACCAGTCCTTGAAGCTATTGTGACTGGATCTTTGCTCTGTAAACTATTACCGTTATGGATTTTTTGAGAAAAATAGGAGAAAATCCGAGAGTGAAATGGATTATTTTTGAAGAAATGGTTGTTAGAAGCTCTGATCATAGTGGTTTCGCAGAATGGAATGCTGGACGCTGTGACTTTAAAGAAAATGGGCGAAGGCGATACCGGAGACATCGCCATTCTCTTAATCGTAGGGTTTACTGAAAATTGAAGGGAAAACATTTGTAACGGACCTGATGATTTGTGTCTATGCTCCAATGCACCCTAAGTGCTCGAAAAAAAAATCGCTGGAGAAGGATTTTCGGCAGGCTGAGAATCCGGGAGCTACCAGACGAAACACAGCAATCGTGATGGATGCAAAGATTTTAGCACTTCAAATGAAAATGTGTGGTCTAAAGCAAAGAAAGTGCCCCGGATAAATACCGGTTTCTTTGTCCTAAATTAGCTCTTAGAAAAGGATGAGGTTTGGCTTACGTGGCTAATTGGCATTATACGCATCACGGTTGCAGATAAGGTTTTGTTTGAGCCTTATACAAGGTAAAAAGCTCTCTAAATTCATTTTCAGAGGACTCCCTCAACTAATTGATGAAAAATCTTTGCCTGGAGTATCAGAAATTCACCGGGATTGAAGCTTCGTTCATGAAAAGCCGATACAAATATTGACATAAACGAAATAGACTTATATCCTTTTACATTCATCCGAGAGTATTTGAGATTTCAACGAGCTACAGGTATTGCCTCACAAATCTTTGCATAAGCCTGCTCGTCTTCAGTTTTTAGTTGATTTAAATTTCAGATTGAAGGGTCATTTCGCATCTTTATAGTTGGCTATCAAAATTTCCGGTCTCGCTTCCGCTTCATTGGCGGCACAAACGCAATACAGGCTTTGATTTCCTGAAACTTCCTGTTGAAATTTACCATTTATCCTTTCATTTACAGTTGTTGCAGTTTGTGATTTTCTGACAATTAAATTTTGAAAGCTTCATTTTCGTTCTCGCTCTTTAGTATTTGTCCGCACATTTTCCATCTTTGAGCAAATCGTGTGTCTCTGAAATACAGAGCTTTTGTCTCTGATTTTGCTCGGTTCCATGGAAAAAATGCTCGGTGCATATACTTCGATTTCGACACTTGGATTTCATCCAACTATTACTAGCAGAAATAAAGCCTTTAATCCTGTGCTTCATGGCCTAAATAAAGCTACCCGAGCTTCTTCACATAGTAAGAATGGATTTCGAACTTTCAAGTGCATGGCTTCTGCACAGGAACACTACCAACCCTTCCGGCCACCACTGACTGTCCAGAGCATTCCTGATGCCGCCAGAAAGTTGGAAATTGACGAACAGCTAGCTGTCCTTCGCGATAGAATTGGTCTGTGGTACCAGTATGCCGACTTAATCCCAGTGCTTAATCGTTCTGGATTCACTCCTTCAAGCATTGAGGAAGCGACAGGAATGTCGGGCGTAGAGCAGAACAAGATTGTCGTTGCTTCTAGGGTGCGTGCTTCGTTGGTATCCAGTGGATTAGATGAAAATACCTTAGCCTATTATGACATTGGTGGAGAAAATATTCTGTATGAGTTCAGAACTCTCTCTACAGAGCAGCGAAAATCTGCAGCTGAGTATGCCATGGAAATATCCATGGATGGCAAGGAGGCCAGGGATTTGGTGAGAGCCATGAAGGATTTCGAGAGGCGGCGTAAGCCGGGATGGGAGTTCTTTTCCTCTAAGCCTGGTGATTGCTTGGCCTACTGCTTTTATGGCAAAAGCAAAGAGTATAAAGTAGATTCACAGCGAGAAGCAGCATTGAAGAAAGCTCTTTCCTTTGCAGTTACAGAGAAAGCAAGGGCTAAAATTCAAGAATTTCTTGAAGGAACTGATGAAAAAGACAAAGAACAATCTGCAGAAATTTTTCGGCATTTGCTCGTTATAAGATTGGTGGAAGGAGAAGTTGCAGAGGCCAAAACACCTTTGGTGTTGCCCGTAATTAAAGCGAATGTCGAAGAATACATGCAAGCGCCATCCCGCAAGGCCCTGGGAGAAGGTCCATTTAGGGTTTATCAGTCAGAAACAGCATGGAAATCTTGGGTTGTTTTACCATGCTGGGAACCTTTGATCAATGCAGAGGCTCCTGTTGTTCTTTGGTTTTCTGATGGGAATGTTCTTCCTTGGAAAGTCCGAAAAGCTGACAGCAAGGAATCAGTTTTGGTAGTTGTGGACAAAACAAGGACTGAGATAGTTGCAGAGGGCGTTTTCTTGGTAGCCTCTGCTGATAATTCTTTGAGCGTTCAGAGAGGATCAGCAATTTCTGCATCTGCAGGGTCTGTCTTGGGTATGGCAATTTTAGTTGTTAGACCGCCTGGGCCAGAGAAGGAAGAACCAGATATGATAGACTGGGAGGAGTGATAGTTGACCTGCATAGACTTTCAAGGTTCGCATAATCACTTAATTTCCGATCTTGCCTTCGGGAGTGTTGCCAGCGCCCCAAAAGCTTGAGTTTGCCTTTAAATAGGGTAACCAACAATAAAGTATGCATTTTGTACTCTCTGAAATTGCCAGAGTATTGAGCTTCATTCCATGCAGTCACTCAAAACTTGGTCACAGCATGGTTAAACCTCGTTTCATTAAAACGTTCAGAAATTGTTGTGTCTTTGAAAGTGTGGAACATTACTATTGATTCATCATTTCCCCATGTTTTTTAATTCATATTCTAGCCTTTGTTGTCAGCACTTAAAGATGATTAAAAATTGAAGGTTTTATATTCAGCTTGTTTAGTTTCTTCATTTTTGCCCCCTTTTGATTATTTTACCGGGAAACGACATGGTCTTGGGGCTCTTGAATGGATTAATCCTCTAATCTGAAATGGATCAAGTGCCAAGTCTGTCTATGACAAACTAGTACTAATATGAAAAGTTTATGTTTGCTATGTCAGTTTGCAATATTTCTTTGTTCATTTTGTCCTTCCCCATTACTGGTATTTTAAAACTAATCCCTTCCATTTGAGTTTATACTTAGAGATACGGTCCATTCTTGGGGTGACTGAACCAGATGCATCCGATGCCTATTTAAACTTTTGAGATATGGTGGACTCTTAAGGGTGATTAAATGAGATGCATCCCATGATTATTTACAAATGCAGGACATGGACGTGCAGATTGTATGATTCAACTGTTGCAGGTAGATGATAAATTATGGTGTGCAGTGGTATTGTTTTCACCTCCAGACCTTCTTAAAAGCATCTTTTAATTATGCACAATTATACATTAGAAAGATTCAATTTGAGACTACGGTCTGAAGAAATACAATTCTGTAGTATTATATTAATGTTTCACGTCCTTTTGGTAAAGTTTTAAAACACGATTCTATCATCTTTAGATGCACAAACCCGTTGGACCTTAAATCTGAAGTACACAACCTCAGCTATATGCTGGAAATCAGATATTCTTCTATGTAATATGCTGTTTGCATCTGCAATCTTTGAGATTGAGTTTGTAATATAGTATCTCCCTTAAGATGACACATGCTTATAGCCCTTCATGTCAACTCTAGCATCAAAGCATTCAATTTGAGTTTAATCAAATCTTCTACAAAAATCTGGCCTTTTTGTATACAGTATTGCTATTGCTGTTTCTTTGAGAGGTGTCAGTTTGGGTGAGTATGAGATGAGTGAAGGGCTTATATGATCTCGTCTTATCATTTTATGAACATGAAGCTGGTGAACTAAATCACTCCTTTGACTTGTAATGTTATCTACTATATTTCAAACCCTCCGATTTGCTCCTTGTTATTTTTGGGTTGCTTCTTCAAGGTATTTCTTTCTCACACTTCTTCTCCTTAATGCAAAACAGAATGTAATATCTGTTCTTAGACTTCAATTTTCTTAAATGCTTTAGTTGGACAAGTGATAACTAATTAATTGTAGACTTTCAGCTAGAGGCCAATAACAAATAATACCATTCTCTGCAAACTTAAAGAACACAGAAGTTTAACAGCATACTATAAAAGTTATTCCTGTAACAGTCTGTAATATACTCTTACTGTGTAATTTCAAGGATGTTGCATCTCAACCATAGATATTGATTTGAACTTTAGTCTTACCCTTCTCTTGTTCAGACCTTTCAGACTTTTCAGACTTTTCATTTCTCCCCGCAATTCATTATTATGCCCGGGATTCATCATCCCTCCTTCCTCAAACACAGTTTACCTCATGCAATGTCTGAACAGTCTATATATATATTATTTCTGTGCCTGATTTGTAACCTTCAAACACTAGTCACTTTTAATGAAGAGGGTGGTGATTGAATTTGCAGTTTGTTATACCGTTGTTGTGGGTTGCTTTACCAACAGAGCCAAGGTGTCCCTGTTGTAAAGTTCAGTCTGGAAGTAGCCCTAGACATTGTGGCAAAAGTGATACAACCATTTATATATTGTTAAGAATGAGACTGAAAGAAATAAATTATTAATGTTAAAAAATAAACAAGATAGGTCAGTGTACTGTATAAATACAACCAACTGAAAATAGTCAAGAGGGATGTCTTTCAGATTCTCCATTGATCCATTCTCTCCTCAATTGTTTTATTAAATAATTGTATACTAAGGTGTTTAACTATAGCTCATAACYTAGTACCCTGAAGTAAACAAATAAGCCATATGATAAATACAGGGAAGTTATGTAGAAACAGAGTAAAAAGAAATTGTTTGTTTTCCATAGTTAAAGATTTCCAAGTAAGAGTCACAAAAGGAGGTTCTATAGAGTCTCATTAACATTAACTATGGGCAATTTTGAGATGTTGTCTTCATTTTCATGTATATAGAGGAGCTAACTGTTTAAAATAAAGGTTATCTTCACTTTCAGCCACGCTTGACCTTATATTGTATCGTTATTATATTTGTAAGTTTGGTTAAGGCCGACCTTGTACACGTAGGCCCAAAACCCTATTGAGGAAAGCACCCTACCTTTCGGTTGGGTATTTATACACCCACTCTCATTTCTATCTTTCATTTGTTCTTAATAAAATTGATTTTCCTAAGGGCATCATCAAGGGTGTTGTGCTCTCTCTTGTGCTTGGGTGTCTTTCTCTCTCTAGGATACTTGTTCTTGGGTTCTTTTACTCTCTTGGGTTGCAGTCTTCTTGGCTGATTTCTCTTCAAGTGATATGCTGGCCTAGTGCTAGTTTATTTTTCTCTTTATTGCAAAATTTGGGTTTCTATTAGTTCCTTTTCTCACTAGCTCTTGTGAATCTCAACATGGTGTGAGAGTGGGTGAGAATCTCACCTGCTCAATTCATCCATTGAACTAAAATATTTATGTCTAGTGGCATCGTTTAAGTCTTCTTTACCATTGCAGAACTAGGGTTTTTTGGATCATTCCCTTTTTCTAAAGTTTCCTCATGTTTAAACCTTCATTCAAGGCCAATGCCTCTTTTTCTAGAGTTTAATAGGGGTTTTCCTAGGGTTTAAGACCTCCTTCAAGTTCAACACACTCTTCCTTCCCTTGTTCTAAAACAAGAGGTAGCGCATAGTAGATTTTTTCAGAAAAAATTAGTGCGTCTCTTTTCCTCTTTGGGTCTATGAAGGTTAACTTCTGAAGTCATTATTTTTTCTTCATACAAAGGCTTCTTCTTTGTGTTGTTGTTGAACCTTATCGGCTCAAAGTGGATATTTGCCTGATTAAATGAGGCTAATTATAATAATTGGGTAGATCGAATGGTTTCCCTTCTTTGGAGCAAGGGTTCGTGGATGTATCTAGACAAACCCCTTCCTCCTAACACTAATGGCAACTATGACTTCATATGTTTGAAGAAGGATGAAGCTCCCAAGCTAATCATCCTACATGTCAAGTCAAATCTAATTCACTACAACAAGGACGACAAAAGTGTGAAAGAAATCTAGGATACCTTCAAGACACTCTTTGGAATAGTGAATACCACTCAGGTAACTAAACTCAAAACTAAGCCTTTTAATCTCAAAACAGTTGACTTTGATAGCATTGAGGAGTATAGTGAGAGGCTTAAGAACCTGAAAGTTTACATCATTACACTAGGAGGAGAGGTGAAATAAGGTTCAGAACATGTAAGTATTGCTCTAAATAATCTCTCTATAGTGGTCAAATCCTTTTCCATCATATTTTACTATTCTTCCTTTATTTATGAAGAGTGACAAGACTTTTTCGCTTGAAGAGGTTTTTTCTAATCTTATTCGGCATTAAATCACATTGAAGAATATGAGAGAATTACCACCCCTCCACCCTCGAGATCAAGCTCATCCAAAATCTATCTCTACATCTTCTACGCAAATGAAGAAGGCTAAGGGGGAAACCCTAAAATCCTCCATGAAGAAGTTACACCTTATCTACAACTATTGTCATAAGGAGGGACACGCCTTCAAATATTGCATCTCTCGCCATCAAAAGATTGAAGAGTTTGCAAAACAAACATGTTGTGATAAGGGGATTCTTGAAGAGGATATTGATGGATCTTCTCACGATGCACATTTGGTTGCACACATTGTTGATGTTAGTGGTAGCATCAAGCAGATATTTTCGCACAAGTCTATGACAGTCTAGACATGTGGAAATCGTCCAAATCCTTTTACTCTTGAATTTACTTTAATTTAAGAGATTATTAAAGTAAATTGCTTCTATTAATTAATTATGTAATTAGTTAATTGAGTTATTTAAGAAACATGCTAAAATTACTTAGCATGCAACATGTAATCTAAATCTCAAGTGAGTGTGAGAAGTAATCTCAACCGTAGATCACTTTGGAGATTAGAAATAGATTGTAACTCGTGATTATAAAAGCAAGGCTAAGAGAAGGAGGAAGACACTTGATACTTGAGAGTAGAGGATTACTTTCGAGAGGACTAGATCACGAAGGACTATGATTCAAGATCTTGGGTAGGTGGAGAAGGAATTTCATCTAGAGATCAGGTCAAAGAGAAGAGAGAATAGAGGCAACACAGGTGGGTTTCAGTCAGAGGAAGCCACAGGGAAGTGTCAGGTCATACAGAGCTTGTCGTACAGATTTTCCATACATGTACGTGTGTCATAGTGGAGACAGTCATGCACATATGCAATTCACAAGAAGGAGAATCACATACACCTCGAAAAACATGCAGTTCTGGATCATATAGCAGGTCAAAATTTGCCAGGTTTGTCTGCAGTTGTATTTATCTTAGTGGGTCATTATCCCTGTTACGGGAGCCCTGATTTTAGCATAGTAAAATCATTCATGGCACTGGTTTTCCCTCCAGGGGTTTATACCCAAAACTTATGGTGTTCTTGTGTGCTTGATTGATTACCTTGTTTATGCTTTTGTTGCAAGTTTAGTTGATTACTCAGTTGTGCTTTAATTCAATAAGTGATTTATTTGAAATTAACAGTCGAGTGTTGAGTAGGAGAAATTTCAACATGGTATCAGAGTATACTAAGGGTTGAATTCCAGGGAAATCAACATGGTATCAGAGCAGGTTCTCTGAGAGGAAACCAAGTACACGATTTCATATCCATAGCAGATTCATAACCAGCAGGCGGAAATTGAAGGACAAATTTCAGGGAAACAATCATACTGAGGCAGGATTAAGTTTTTGCAGGATTATAGGGTTGTACGTGGGTCACAGAAAGCACAGTCACGTACATACACAGGAGGATTTGAGCACACTAACGTATACGCGGGTTGCAGTGGTAATAGTCACATACATACATGGTTTGCAGTGTTGACAGTTACACACATACGCTATTTGCAATGGTGACAGTCACGTACAAGTTTGTATAGGTTAGTACAAGGGGCAATTTTCAACAATAGGGTATTTCCAAGGCAGTTTATCAAGTCTTGGGGATGGAAACAACATCGTTGAGAGTTAAAGACAGATTGTATGGAGCATCCAACTTCCTATCTTGGAAAGCAAGAGTAACTTTGGCATTGAAGGAGTATGACCTTTGGGAGTTAGTGGATAAAGCAATTACTCCATTGACAGATCTGACATCTTTGGATGATCACAACAAGAAGGATATCAAAGAAAAGAGGGTCCTCCTGGATTCTGTGAAGGATCATCTAATCCTTCACCTATCCGAGAAGAAGACAACCAAAGAGATGTTTGATGCCTTGGTAAGTTTATTCCAGAGAAAGAGCATGAATAGGAAGATGGTCATAAGGAACAAACTCAGATCGGTGTAGATGTCTAGATCTGATAATGTTACCAGCGATCTCATGAGGATCACACATGTGCGTGATTAGCTTGCAACCATAGGGGAGAAAACGAAGGATGCAAAACTCATGAATGTGGCATTGAATGGTGTTCCCAAGTCTTGGGAACCATTTTTCAAGGGAGTCATTGCTTGGGAAAATCTCCTAAATTGGCAGAGACTTTGGGATGATTGCATCCAGGAAGAGACTCAGGAGGAGTCTAAAAGAGGCAAGTAGGAAGATGAAGAGGAGGAGAACCTAACCCTTGTCAGTAAGACAAGGAAGGGAAAAGGAAAGGGTTCCAACAAGTAGGTTAATAGTGAGGAGTCAACCTCACAGCCAGGAAAGAAGGACTTAACTAAAATCAAGTGCTTCGTGTGCCACATGTATGGGCACTATGCATTGCAGTGTCCGGAGAAGAAGAGGCAAGGGAAGACATAGACATCAGCATCAAGAGAGACACAACTAGATGAGTTTGCAACGAAGTTTGAGAATGAATTTTCAATGTTTTCATGCCTCTCTACCAGCACCAACTCAAGGAGTGCACGGTACTTGGATAGTGGTGCTTCTCGTCTAAGACGGGGACACATGAGTTGTTCACCAGTTGGTCAGAGATAGACTCAGATCTGCATGTGGAGCTTGACACACTTGCCAAGTGTGGGGTCAAGGGAGTTGGGACAGTGAGGTTGCAGGTGGAGTCAGGAAGATTTATAGAGGTGGCAGATGTGTTGTATGTACCATAATTGAAGAAAAACTTACTCTCAGTTTTAGTTTTGGAGGAGAGGGGTTTTTCCATTACTTTTCAACGAGGGAAAGTACTCATATGTCCAGAGGGAGCTAGCCCTGACACAACAATCAACATTGGTGTCAAAGAGGGCAGGTTATGCAGGTTGCAAGGCCAGCTTGTAAGAGGATCCAAGGGGATCTTAGATCATGGATCAATGTCAGTGACAAAGGATTAGGAGTAGGAGGCTCCGAAGGGTGAACAACCGAAGGATGAGCATAGTTCACAAGCTTCCAGTGTGAGGAGTAAACCTTCAGATGGGAAGAGGGAGTTATTTATCCCCTTCCAGTTCTGTCAAGGGACCTAGTTGGTATGAGATGACATTGATGGATGCTCAGGAGGAGGAAGCTTCTAGGAGCACATTGAGGGAGAGAAGACCTTTGATGAAGTTTCCAAACTTTGTGGCATTGATATGTAGCGTCATCGATTTCGAGACTTCTAGTGTTCAAGGAGTAGCTGACCAAAAAGGTTGGAAGGATGTCAGTATGTAGGATGAAGTGTGCGACATTGTGCAAGGATCGAAGGGAGAACCAGTTCCGGGTGGTTCTTTGGGAAATACCTGCCTCGCTAAGAGGGAGTGTTGATGTTAATGGTAGCATAGGACATGTATTTATGCATAGGTCTATGTGTCTAGATGTGTGGAAATCGTCCAAAGCCTTCTACTCAATTTACTTTAATTAAAGGAATTATTAAAGTAAATTGTTTTTATTAATTAATTATGTAATTAGTTAATTGAGTTATTTAAGAAACATGCTAAAAGTACTTAGCATGCAACATGTAATATAAATCTCAAGTGAGTGTGAGAAGTAATCTCAACTGTAGATCACTTTGGAGAATAGAAATAGATTGCAACTCACGATTATAAAAGCAAGGCTAGGAGAAGGAGGAAGACACTTGATACTTGAGATTCTTGAGAGTAGAGGATTACTTTTGAGAGGATTGGATCATGAAGGACTGTGATTCAAGATCTTGGATAAGTGGAGAAGGACTTCCATCTAGAGATTATGTCAAGGAGAAGAGAGAACATAGGAAGAACAGGTGGGTTTCAGTCAGAAAAAGCCACAGTGAAGTGTCGGGTTGTACGAATCTTGTCGTACAGGTTTTTCATACATGTACGCAAGTCACAATGGAGATAGCCATGTAAATACACAGTTCACAAGAAGACGAATCACGTACACCTCGAAAAGTTTGCAGTTATGGTTTATACAACAGGTTAGACTTTGCCAAGTTTTTCCGTAGTTGTATTTCTCTCAGTGGACCATTATCTGTTGGTTGTGGAACCTGATTATCTTCCTGATTCAGAGGTCTTTTACTTTCAGCCGTGTTTATACCCCATGAAGTATTTACACCCTAGAAGTATGTACACTCTTCCACGTAGGAGAGTGCAGAGGGGGGTTACCCCCTTTGCGAGGTCTGGGGGGGCTATCCCCCCCGCTGGGGGGTTTGGGGGCGAAGCCCCCGAAGGAAAAAATTCCTTGTAAATGTATATTGTAATTTCATTATAAGGTCACAGATCTAATAGTAGAGATTATGTTAGGGTTTCTTGCCCTAGAAGGCAACCCTCTTTTATAAGGGAAATGTATTGCGGCTATTGTTGAGTGTGAATATTGTATTCTGAGATAGGAGACTGTGAGAGAAAGAAGAGGAAGTTACAACGGGTT
>ML776632.1:1897562-1960365 GCA_009831015.1 Picea engelmannii | reverse complement strand
TGGAGACGTCAGTGATGAAAAAAAAGAAGAAGTGGAAATTGAAGAAACTATAGTAGAGGATGTTGTAGAGGAACGCTTGCTGAAAGCGGTTGTCAAGTTGGGAGCTAGAGAAAAGATAAACATCCCCCTGTAAAAAGGCAATTTAGATGCTGAATAATTGTTGGATTGGATAATATACATGGACAATTATTTCGACTATGATGATGTCGATGAGGAGAATAAGGTGAAACGTGTTGTCACTAGATTAAAAGGACATGCATTGCTGTGGTGGGATGAACTGTAGACTAACAGAAGATGAAAAGGAAAACAAAAGATTAAAAATTGGGATAGAATGGTAGACAAGCTGAAGGATAAATTCATACCCAAGGACTATCAGATAAATCTGTTCAGGAAGTTGCAGAACCTGAGACATAAAGGAATGATTGTGAAAGAGTACGCATAGGAGTTTTACAAACTGAACATCAGGGCTCGACAGAGAGAAAAAAGATGATGAAAATGTTGCTAGATTTATAATGGTATGAGATATGAAATCCAGGACGAAAACAACATGATGACAATAAGAACAGTGGAGGATGCTTATCATATTGCGCTGAAGGTAACAAAGCCAACAAAGCAAAGGAATAAGTCTAAATAGAGGCAAGGGAATTTCCCATGACAAGGCACAGAAGCCCAAGGTCGAGACGAAAAAACCACATAGTCGCTCAGAAAGAGGAGGAAGTTCTCGAGGGAGACAATATGGTGGTAGAAACTCTTTTCCTCGAGGAAGAGGAAGAGGCAAAAGAGGTGAAGTGAAGTTTTATTCCCGTGGAAAGACATGATACATGTCTTGGGAATTCCCCGAGAGAAAGAAAGAAGGAGGAGGTGAAGCTCACATTTCGGAAGCGCAGAAGAAGAATGTTGAAGTAGAAGATGCAGAAGATGGGAGATATTTGATGATGAAGAAGGTTTTCTTGAAGCCAGAGCTAGAGGTGGAAAAACCAGTGCAGAGGAACAATTTGTTCAGAACTGCTTGCAAGACTAAGGATAGAGTATGTAAGGTGATAATTGACAGTAGGAGCAATGATAACTTAGTATCCACATAAATGGTGTAGAAGTTGGAGCTAGAAACAACTACACATTCGAGTCCATATAGAGTCTCATGGTTGCAAAAAGGACATCAGGTAACGGTAATTAAACAATGCCTTGTTGAATTTAAAATAGGAGGATATAGAGATGAGATTTTGTGTGATATGATTCCCATGGACATATGTCATGTTTTTTGGGGAGACCACGGAAATATGACAAGAATGTCATTCATGATGGGAGAAAAAATACTTATACCTTGGAGAAGAAGGGTAGGACACATATGTTGTTGCCAATAGAGGAAAATAAAGTAAAGGAAGAAGCTAGCACAAGCATACTTCTCATGAGTGGGAAGGAACTCCTGAGTGAAGTTAAGAAGAAACATGAGATGCAATTTGCTGTGGTAAGGAAACCCAGAGTTATCATTACAAATACTTCTATGGATGATCTTCCTGAAGAAATTCAGGAGATGTTAGAGAATTTTTCTGACATAGTAGTGGATGAGTTGCCAAGCTCATTGCCACCTATCATGAGTATTATCCATCACATTGATCTAATACTAGGAGAAAGTCTGCCAAACAAATCAACGTACAGATTGACACCTCAAGAGAATGAGGAGGTGAAGAGACAATTCCAGAATTTGATGGACAAAGGTTTAGTTAGAGAAAGCTTGAGTCCATGCGCAGCACCAACTGTGTTAAGTTCAAAGAAGGATGGAGGATGGAGAATGTGTACAGACTCAAGATCCATAAACAAGATCACCATCAGGTACATATTTCCTTTACCAAGGATGGATGAATTAATGGATTGCTTGAGTGGAGCGAATTATTTTTCAAAGATAGATATGAAGAGTGGATATCACCAGATAAGAATGAGAGAAGGTGATGAGTGGAAAACAACCTTCAAAACAAACAAAGGGTTGTATGAGTGTTTTTTTATTCCATTTGGCTTAACAAATTCCCCAAGTACTGTTATGAGGTTGATGAATGAGGTATTGAAATATATCATTGGTAAGTTTGTGATTGTATATCTAGATGATATACTAGTCTTCAGTAAAATTGAAGAAGAGAATTTGAGACACCTGACATTAGTGATGAGAAGATTGCAGTGAGAGAAACTGATGATAAATCTAAAGAAATCCTCTTTTATGCAGACATAACTCATTTAATTGGGTTTTGTAATTTCTTCAAATGAATTGAAGATGGATCCAGAGAAGGTGAAAGCAATCAAAGAATGGTCGTCACCAAGAAGCATATTTGAGGTGAGAAGCTTCCATGGATTGACAAGTTTCTATCAGAAGTTCATTAGAAATTTCAGTGGAATTTGTGCACCAATGATGGATACGGTGAAGAAGAGACACAAGTATTTTAAGTGGATAGAAGAAGTTGAGAAAATATTCAATATATTGAAGGAGAAGATAACAGAACAATCGATTCTTGTCTTACCAGATTTTGAGAAGACATTTTAGGTGAGATGTGATGCAAGTGGAGTTGCGATTGGAGTAGTTTTGAGCCAAGATAATAGGCCTGTTGCATATTTTAGTGAGAAGTTGAATGATACTAAGAGAAAGTACTCCACATATGATAAAGTGTTTTATGAAATAATTCAAACCTTGAAGAAATGGAGGCATTACCTTGTTCCAAAGGAATTTGTTTTGTATAGCGATAATCAAGCTTTATAGTTCATAACAAGACAGGAAAAGTTAAATCAAAGACACGCTAAGTGGATAGAGTTTATGAAAAATTTCACTTTTGTCATTAAACATATTTCTGGTAATGCTAACAAAATTGTTGATGCATTGAGCAGGAGATGTCTCATTTTGCAAGAATTTCAAGTGAAAACCTTAGGGTTTGGACACCTTAAGGAGATGTATTGTGATGACCTAGATTTTAAAGAAGCATATGAAGCATGTGAAAATCCTGTGCTCAGAGACCGAAGCCATTGGACAAAGTATCTGATTCAAGATGGATTGTTGTTTAAAGGTTGTCAGTTGTGCATACTAAAGTGCTCAATGAGAGAAAATCTGTTGCAGGAAAAACATAGCGAAGGTCTAGTAGGACATTTTGGCCATGACAAGACATTTGTATAGTTGAACAATTCATACTATTGGCCAGGTATGAGAGTAGAGGTAAAGAAATTTGTGAACAGATGCAAGATTTGCTAATATGCAAAAGGAAAGAGACACAATACTAGATTGTATCAACCATTGCCTATTCCAGATAGGCCATGAGATGCAATAATCATGGATTTTGTGTTGGGGTTGCCAAGGAAATAAAGAGGAAGTGATTCCATATTTGTGGTAGTTGATAGATTTTCAAAGATGGCACACTTTATCCCATGCCAGAAGACTAATTATGCAACACACATTGCAAATTTGTTTTTCAAGGAAGTTGTGAGACTTCATGGGTTACCTAAGAGTATTGTCTCAGACAAAGACACTAAATTTATTGGTCATTTATGGAGGACATTGTGGAAGAAGCTGGGGACATAACTGTATTTTAGTTCAACATATCACCCTCAAATAGATGGACAGACTGAGGTGGTGAATAGAAGTTTAGGAAATTTGCTGAGGAGTTTGGTCACTGAACACCATAGCCAGTGGGATCAAATTTTGTCATAAGCAAAGTTTGCATACAATAACTCACCAAACAGAAGTACAGGAAATATATCGTTTCAGATGGTATATGGGATGAATCCAAGAGGAGTATCAGAGTTGAGAGATCTGAAGTAGAATGAATTCAGAAGCGTCTGAGCGAAAGACTTCACTGCAGAAATGCAGAAGCTTCATAATCATATCAAGAGAAGTTGCAGAACAACAACATAAAGTATAAGCATAGAGCTGGTCAACATAGGAGAAAACTTCAATTTGAAGTAGGATATCAAGTTTTATCACATCTCAAGAAGGAAAGGTTCCCAAGGGGAACATACAACAAACTGAAGCTGAAGAAGATAGGGCCATGCAAGATCCTAAGGAAATTTGATGAAAATGATTATGAGATAGAGCTTCCAAAAGATGTGGGTATATCTCCCATATTCAACGTTTCAAACCTGTATCCTTACAGGGAATATGACACGGATCAGAAGATTGAAAAGAGATCTAGTGAGAGAAACATATGCCTATAACAGAAAATCCACAAATGGAGAAGATCATAGATCAAAGGATTGGTAACAAGACCAGGAGAAAAAATTATTTTGAATATCCGGTGAAGTGGAAAGGACACCGAATAGAAGATTCCAGTTGGGTAAATGAACCGGATATCCAGAAGCATGGAAAGTCAGTGTAAGAGCTCATGAACATGAGTCCATAATTTTTTTCCCAAAGGAGTATCGCCAGCAAAGTGCAAGTGAGAGACAACTCAACACACTAGCGCACATTTTGAAGTGATAATTTTGAATTAAAGAAGGCATATCATGAAATATATTGAAAATATTGAAATTAAAGAACCTCTTAAATGTTTTGGAGTTGAACGACCACGTGAGAGCGACGGGGAATGTATTCTTCTTTAATATAGTAGCTTGCAGTACAAATTTGATGTGTTTTCTCTTATCTGTCTGTCTCAAAAATTTATTGTAATAAATCCTTAGTAGTTGAATGCTTTTATTTTGATAGGATAACACTAAGGTAGATTGGAGGGAAAGTTCCAAGATCCCTCTTGTATAAATAAATGTATTTGTTTCCAAAATGAGGTTGTTGATAAAGTAGAGATTGCTACTGATAGTTGTTGCTGGAAGTTGATAGTTGTTGTCATTGTAGCTAAGAGTTTTAGAACTACTGAAGAGCATTGTATGAATCCATGTACATACCATTTGGATGAATATAATAGAGGATAATTGTTCCAAATGTTTGGTGTTGATGTGTCTATCTAAATGAATGAATGTGCATAAGCGTCCGCAAGGTGTGTGTTGACAGAGTCTGTTTCAACTCAGAAGCTCATAAGAGATAACATGAAACTTTTGTATGCAAGGACTACATAAGTGTCCACAAGGTGTGGGTTGACCGAGTCTGTTCTGACTCATAAGTTCAACAAAGTTAGCTTGAAGGTGTGCGTAGGAAGAACTGTGCTTAGAGTCATATTGTTCAGGAAGAACAATTGAGTTGTGGAAGGGTTGTTGCAAGGAGTGTACAATCACCCATCAAGAGAGTCAAGTTGAGGGAAGTTTGTGGCAAGGTGTGTGTGTAGAGTCAATACTTGGTTAAGAATCAGATGAGTCATTCTGAGAAGTTGAGAGTGTTGAGTAGGAACAATTGCATGGGAGATAACTTGGGGCTTTGTATGAAGAGAGTGCATATTTTCCACAAGGAGTGCGAGACAAAGTATTTTGAGTCACAAGCTCAGGAGGAGTATCCCAAGTGTGTTTGCAGAGGAGTGTGAGGAACTATCACAAAGTGTACGTAGTCGTCCACAAAGAATTTAAGTTGTGGAGGAAAACCTGTTGCAAGGCATGCATAGGGTCAAATTCGACTAAGTGTTGAAGTAAGTGCTCTAAGGAGCAAAGGCTGAGAGAGAGAACAAGAAAATAAGAGGTAGTGGTGAGAATCCTTCAATAGAGTAGAACCTGTTGAAGATTCTCCAAAATCAACGAGCTAGATCCGTTCAGGAGGAAGTGAGAGTATTCCAGACTGTCAGATCTGGGAGAGTTGCACGAAGGATAGTCATGAATCCTTTTGGCACTTCGTGGTTTGGAGGTGCAAGAGTGTTGTAAGAGTGAGGAGTCGCAAAGTCATGAAGTAGTCCTATCCATTGGCTATGAGGAGGATACATGGCAACAAATTGGAGGATCCGAGAGGTAGAGATTTGGAGATTGTGTGGAGTGAGCGAAATCCTCGTGAAGTCGCGAAGGCCGAAGTATAGTTGGACTGTTGGGTCCTAGAGGACACATGACAAAGATCTGTGTGTTTCGAAAGAAGACATTTCAGAAGGAAATGAGGGTGGAGGTCTCAATATCGCCGAAGCCTGAAGTTATGAAGAGGGATGGACCACGGTCACAGCTCATGGTCACTTTGGAGAAGGAGTCTAGCGCGAGAGCTAGTACTTGCAACTTGGTGTTGCCAGAAGTGACAGAGAGCAGAGTTGTGGGTAATCAAAACCTGTAGGTAACATCAAAGGGACATGTGTGTCAATTTTTCAGGGTCTATTGAAGGCCCGAAGAGCCGATTCAACTCAGGAATTTGAAGATCCTTTATCAGGAGGTCACAAAATCCCCAGGAGGGAAGGGGGATGCATCAATATTCATATACAATCTATCTATATATTTAGACACATTATCATATACACACTATAATATATATATATATTTTTGTAAGTAAGAGATTTTATATATAAAGGGCCTTCAAAAAACTAGACCAGAGGTACAAAAACTTGAAAACAACCGTGCTGTAGTTACTAAACTGCCCCAATAGAGGGGAAACTAGTTCATCCAGCTGGGTAAGTCTAGTAATTTACAGTCTGACAGTCTAGCAATTTAGAAAACAGAACTAAGCTGACTAAGCTACAACTAAGAAAAGAAACTAATAAAGAGAACAAAACCTCTGTTGGGTCAGACACTTGGCGAGTAACCTAGCTAGGTGGCTTGATAGTCCGCATACCAAGGTTCCTCTTCGATGGGTGTTCCTTTGCCTTCCAAATGCATGTCAGCATCCATGTTTCTCTCGTCCATGTTGGCAGCTGGCAGGGTGTCTCCAGGCGGACTGTACGCATGAAGGCCTGTGGCTGCCGCAACCTTCGTGTCCTCATGCGTGACCTGCTCCACAACGACCCCTGTTGAACGTTGCGTCTGATCATTCCTGTCGTCGCCCTCTGCATGGGGTGCCTCTGCTGAAGCCGCGCCTTCTGGAGTGGAGGGGAAAGCATCCTGGAAGGTGGATAGGATCTGAAGGAGGGTCGAGGTCTTCCCATCCATAAGCTGGAGTCGGAATTGGAGGTCCTCCATTCCCTGATGGAGCTCGAAGACCAGTCCATAGAGAATGGCTAGACTATCTTTCAGCTTTGAATCAGAGATGAAGTCGGTAGATGAGTTCGCACTATGTTGGGCACTTCGAAGAAGAGGTGGCGCCCCCAAGGGTGGCTGGGAGGAGCAAAATGTCGGTGCAAAAGAAGGTTTGCGGGTTCTGGAATTTGGTGGGACGATAGGAAATCGTAAAAGAGAGCCCGACGAGCTATCAGTGAGGACTAGGCATTCGAACCAGGGGGCAGGCAGGGTGGAGGAGGTGAGAGGTTCCAGCTTGGGCTACAGAGGTGGCGAGGAGAACATGGAGGGCGAACCAGGGGGAGAAGCAGAGGTACAGGGCTGAGGAGGATGCCATGGAGAACCTCTTCGTGGCCTTCCTCTTTGACGCGACATAATGAGCTTCTGTTGAAGGCAAAAATGAGCTGAGTGCCCCAGAAAAATGTGAAGACCCTGGAGAGGGCTGAGGGCTACGAACACCATGAAAGACCAGGATAAACCAGGCTTGGGCAGCGGAGGGATGAGAGGGTTGGGTCGGGAGCGAGGATGAAAAACACTTGCAGACATAGGAGCCATAGTAAAGTTGGTAATGAGAGTCTGGCACACCAAATTTAATGGTGCTGCAACGATGCGAAATCTCATAAATGCAAGGTCGAGGCGGCGATAATTGGCACGAGCCCAACACATGGCTCCCTGCCTTGCTGGCCCGACCTCTCTTCTGCTTCTCGCCATATGTCTCGCACTAACACCCCATCCGGGGGCACTATAATATTCACTTATATATATATATATATATTACAAAGGGAAAATTTATATATAATAGAATGATGTATTGTTGTATTATATTAATGGGTATATAAAATAATATATGTATATATATGAATAATGTTAATTATAAATAGAGATGTAGAAATGAATAATATTTATTATAAAAGTTATAAGTGGTTGACCTAACTTCGTCTAACTTCGTCTTACTTTTATCAAGAGACATTACATCATGGATCTTACAAGTCTTCAAAATTGTCTTACTTCGAGAATTATTAGAATGATTTCACACTTTCCACAATATGGTTTAGTGTACAAACTTTCTCATTTATATTCATGATCTTTCATAGTTCTTATTACATTTAATTTGTATGATTCTACTTTGCATGGAAATATACCCTTTCAGAAGATACTCTCTATATTTACCTTCATCTTGAAATGATACCTTGTGGTGTAAATTTGCTTTAAGCTTTGAGGACATACCTCTGGAAGAGGGGAAGAGAAATGGAGTGAATTATCAATTGTAAATTGGAATTTGATGAAATTAGTGAATTGGATTTTGTCTTACATTGTTAACAATACAAACTAATTCATGTAAATTAAAACATTGTATAAAATTTGGAAGATTAAAATAATTTATTGAATAGTTATAGAAAGATTTAGCATGAGCTTAAACCTAGTACATCTAGGGAAGGCATCGAACCAAGATTGAAGGTGGATATGTCTTAAGTTTTTGGTTATTTGAAATTGGTATTTTGAAGGAATACATAATTGAAGGCATACATAATTGAATTTAGAAGTCTTGATGGACTTAGATAAAATGTGTTATTTCCCTACTTAGGAATTTTTCCTTTAGTAATCTTGCACCAACTTTCTTTCCAAAATAAATGACATAATTAGGATGAGAATTGTTCGTGTTAGGATGATTATGATACTCTTGATAATATTGGTATTTGTGATGATGTCAACTATTGATTCTTGATTATATTGATAAATTGAAATCCTAGTGATATTGAGTTATTTCTAATGCAGATAATATTGATTTGATGACATTTAATTTGATGAAGATCTCCTGACGATTATGATGATTGATTTAAATTTTTTGATTCAATGCCTTTTATTTTTAATTTTCATTAATATAGGTGCAATTCATATTTAACACAACATCTAATAATGTTGCTTAGATTTTTTTAACAAAATTGGGGGTTAATGCTAGTTTTATGTTGTTGATAACAATTTGATGACCTTGATAATATTATCAATTAGATATTAATACCTTTATGAACTAACATTATCAATGCCCTTTCTAGTATTAATTGACTAGTGATAATTTGATGATGATTCCATACTATTGGCTTGTTAATGATGCTAGTTGATTGATAATGATATAATGAGAAAGATGATTACAATTAGAACTATTACAAATTGTTGTTATTTATTGCATAATCTTTAAATGAGGTGATTGGAGACAGATGTTTTGTGAATTGGAATTTGAAATAAGGAATTTTGTTTTTATTGGATGTCCCCTAGTGTGGGGAAGTTATTGTGCCAGATCTTGGGTCCGATATGGTCTCTTTACTGATTATTTCTATTTTTTTATGAGCATCACCCCACCATGGATAATGGTGGAGCTTTCCTTGATGACTAGGCATTGATGAATTTCACTTTGGTATCATGGAATGAATTTCCCCTCATTGATTATTATTAAACATTTAAATTATGTGTCATCTACCCTTTCACTAAACATTGTGTGTTTTATAATTGATAGTTGGAGAGGATGCATCAAGCCCTTTTTTACGCGATGATCAATTGTTCAATATCTACTTGAAATGGGACTCATGTCTGACCTAATGATTATACCCTTGATGGATTATGATGAATAATTTTTACTTGATATACTTGTACACTTAGCTAGGATAATTCCCCTTCTTTATATCATATGAGATTGCTTCTATTGATGAATGAAATACCATAGACCTGGACTCTTATACATTTGTGATGATAACTGATATCTTTCCTTAATTCATGATTTAATTAACATTAATGATCTTAATAATATCTATGTAGCATTGGTAGTATTGGAGAGATAACATGGGCATTATTGATGATGGCTATGTAGCATTGGTGTTCTTGATGATAATTATGTAGCAGTGGTATTATTGATGTTGACTATGTAGTATTGGTGATCCTATGATGATGACTTAGCATACTTGGTCCTTATGATATATGTGCACTTGTTATTGATATACTACATGTTATGACATTATAGATTTATGATATGTTACATATACATTAGTATTTTCGAAGGATAATCTATTACAAGTTGAGATGTTAATGGGAAAACAAGGAAATGCATTCAAGGGAAGGACTCATTGAGGAAATTTCTATGAATTTTAACATTGTTATGTGAGAACCTATGATCTTGATTTTGTATTTGGTTGAATAGAATTATTGGTTACTCTAATATGGTGTTTGGACTAAGAGACAAGGAGTGTACCTAATAAATTGTGGGTAATTAAACTCAATTTGTGCCCGACAATCCTCTTATTATTTATGGGCCCTTAAGATGCCACTACTAAGGGGATAATGGTGGTAGTAATATCATTGCAAAATAGAGGGGGAACCACTACCAAGGGGATTTTTATAAGGGGATAGTGGTGGTAGTAATATCCTTGCACACTAGTTCTTATGGGAATGGTAAAGTTGTAAGTGCAAAGGCCTCCCCACCACATTGAAGTTAATCAACCAAGAATATGATTTGTGATAATCCTTTAGGATATATATAGGATGTCACAATCGAGCATGGTTGCGACCACCAAAGGAAAGAGTGGTAATAATATCCCTGTACCCCATAGCCTATAAGTATAGGACAAATTTGTCTACATAAATAATGATCACATGTGTGTTCTAACTTTCCTCATTGAAATCGAGCTTGAGTCCTAATTAGTTATTGAATATTGTTTTTTGGAGTACAACTCGATTAACACTTGATTTTATGTAAGAAAAAAATTACAAGTACCTTGTATTTAAGTATTGAATTTATGCATTACTGATTATATTTGATTGTACAATTGTCTAATTGTTATGGGTCCATGGCATGGCCCTTGTTTCTTGTGTATTTTTTAGAATTTATATATTTATATTTTTAGATGAGTTTATGCATGTACTTTCAAATAACACCTTGATGACTTGTCTCTAGAGGGAAAGATACCTTGTTAGAATGGAAGGATTTTGACACCCCTTAGGCATTATGTTTGAGTTAGATGAGTGTAGGAGATGGTGCTCTAGATTCCCTATCCCCTTGTTGGTTTACTATTGATGATTTCTTATGATTAACCTTATATGATAAATTGTCATGTGATGATCTTTCATATGTATTTGTCTATTGGATTAACTCGTGGTAGGTTGAGACATTGTTGAAGGATAGAGGAATCATATCCCATGATAGGGATCATACTTAAATGGGGATAACACCATATCCTAGAGCTTAGGAGGCCACGGGGAAGGGAAAACTTATAAAAATGATTTCCAAAATTAACTTGAGTAAAAAGGATAAAGGGAAAAGGGTTGTAACACACTTTTTCCTTGTGCTTGACACTTGTAAATACCCCCATAAGCCTAATTTCGGCCTAGATGAGTTAGTTCAAAGAGGGGAAATTGGTTACATTTGATAACTACTTGAGAGAGATTTAAGAAGGGAATACCTCCTTTGAGAAGGAGGGAAGTATAATGGAAAATTATGGTCATGCCTATGTTGGGGAAAGGGATAGATAATTCTAGATGTGCTACTTGGAATTATGTTTGAATTATGATGCTTGAGATGCCACTGTTAAGGGTCAACCATCGAGGGGATAATAGTGGTAGTAAGATCCATGTAGGATAGAGAGGACACCACTATAGGGGGGATTTTGCTGCTCAGGTAATAAGATTCTATAGACTTATTCTTAACCTGATTTTAATACCCTATTCTTGATCCTCATTGGGATGGAACCCTTCTCAAGGGGAAACACCTATGAAGGTGGCTGCATTGGTTGGGTGGAAAATAGACCCTTGGGTGCAGTTTCCCCTTTGTAATTGAAGACAAATTTGTGGGATTTGAAGCATTTGTATACCAACACTTCGAATCCAAAGAGATATAGGCTACAATTATTTTGTGTTTATGCATTTAGATGTGCATTTTTGGTTATCTTGATTAAGTGACATTGATCTAAAAAGGATCCAAAGAAGCCTAAGAATAACTCAGAACCCATAGAGAAAAATCATAATGCTTAGAATGGCTCCAACATATAGAGAAAGGGAAAAAAATTCAAAGTTCTCAAAACTCATTGAAAATGACATGATCGTGAAGAGCACATCACAATTTTTCTAACGACATAAACAACTCGTCAAACCAAGTTATGGTTTGAAAGATATTCGCGGTCAAAGTTGTGGTCAAATAGGACAAGTCAACAGGGGGCCACCTCATCATCTGTACCGTTGACATCAACATGATGTCAGCAACTGACATGGAAGAGTGACATCAGAATGACGACTACTGACATTAGCATGCCATGTGGCAGCACCAAAGGCTGCCACATATCACCTGCCAATGGGTTTTTCAGGGGTCCATGTGGACAAGTAGGAAAATGTCACGTGGCACCCCCAAGTGATGCCACGTGGCACCATCAAGGAAGAGCCATGTGTCATGTACAGATTGACATGGATTGACGTCAACAAACAGGTGGACTAATCATCAGGTGACACATGGCATCCCCGAAACATCCAATAACAACCTGTGAACGAATTTCAAAAATAAAAAAAATGGTGGGTCCACCAAATCTGGCGGACCACACCAATTTTAGTAGCAAGTTTGAAGGGCTTCTAGCGACTTCGTTAAAGTTAATGGGGTCAAATATATTGCAAATATATATATATAAATATAACCAACATACCAAAACAAAGTTCGGTGGGATTCGACCCTGGAACCTCCACCGATGCCCAAGCCTTAACAAATCCGCCCACAACCAATGTGCCACGGGGACTGTTTGGTATATCCGCTCACACTTATTACTTAAAAGGTGCAATCTTCCCAAATCTGGGGATAAGAGGTGCGGACCGTACGACCTGCATGCATGTATTTCAAGGAGGTACAGTCATCATTGCATGTTGCAGAGGGCACCAAAATTGAGACAAAATTATTCTTGGGCCTGGGAGTGCCAGAGTCAGATCGAAACGTGGAGACAATAATTTTTGGGTAATTCGATGTCAGGAATTTAGTGGTGATGTCAGTTTTTTGATATGAGCATTATTTCTGCAGCTTGATTTCAGAATGAGGTATATTTATGTACTTGCCAAATTTATTTTGTTGAGTTAATGAAAGAGCCTACCCATTTGAGATCAAGACCCGAAGACGTAGTCCACTAGGGATGAACCCCATTATCAAGTTTTTGTGTTCATATCTGATGCTTATGTCTCTCCATTCTTGATTTTCCCCTTATTTAATGGTGCAATTTAATTTATTCTCATTTAATACAATTCTTTATAAGTCATGATGAAAATATCTCGGATCATGTTGGTATCAGAGAAGTCATATTTAACTTGAATTGTTGAGTGTGAATGCTTACTAGGGCCAAGCATAAACAAGGTGAAGGAAATCTTAAGACTTGCAATCCCAAATGTGGCCGTGTATCCAGAAGGAATAAAATGGTAGAAGAGGACAAGCGTGATGAACAGGAGAAAAACTTTCACATGGTCTTTTATCGCATGTCAAAAATGGTCGAGCAAATGTATGGAAATTACGAGAAGAGGATGAAGAATAAAGGGAAGAAAAAGGAAGCACATGCATATGATGATGCTTCGGTAAACCAAGGGGCTGGAGGATATCCTCTTGAGCCTCCGTCTTCACCTTCGAGTTCTAGTTCTTCTTCCTCTGAGCATTCTCATCATTTTAGCCATAAAGCCTCTTTTAAGAAACCATTATTAAAGCTTGATATAAAATTTGATTTACCTATGTTCAATGGAGATGCTAATCCTGAAAAGCTAGATAATTGGATCTGAAAGGTTGAAGTGTATTGCCGTGTCCATCATATTGATGAAGAGGAAGGTAAAGTGCATCTAACTTCCCTTTGGTTGGAAGGCACCATTATCGTATGGTGGGAGAGAAAGCTTCATGACATAAGTAAGTGTGGTAATCTTCTTTCCTCATGGCCAGAATTTAAATCAACGATAAGGAAGCAATTTTATCCATTAGGGTATTTACATAAAGCAATGATGGAATGGAAAACTTTAAGGCAAAGTAAAGGACAAACTGTATAAAGTTTCACAGAAGAATTTAGGAAGAAATCTCTTGCATTGAATATTCCTTTGGATTCTTATGAAACTTTAATGAAGTATATTGGCGCACTTCACGGTTATATTTGACATACTTTGCTCTTTTTTAACCCTACTAGTCTTGATAAAGTTTGTGTGCAAGCCACTCACCTTGAGAACATGGGGAAACATGTTCAAGAAGATCCCACAAAGAAACCTTCCAATTTCCCACAAAAGACTTTTAAGAATTTTAAGAGGAAGGACAAGAAGACCGCTACAGTGACAAGGGAAGGAGGAAAACCATCTTTCACTCATTGCAAGAAGAGCGGTCATGATGAAGAACACTATTGGAAATTGCATCCAGAAAAGAAACCGAAACAGTTCGGTGGAAAGGGGAGAACAAAGACCATTGCTACGATACAACAAGATCTTGGTTCTGATTCAGGAGATGAAGGAAAGATCACAGCGGTTGGATTACAAGGTAAATATTCTCTTCATGCTAGTTCTAGTTACAATGATAAATATCATGTTGATGAACGAAAGAGGAATGAGTTATTTCATATAAGAGTTGTATCTAAACATACTAAGATAGATACATTATTTGATCTGGGTTCCCAAGTAAACTTAATATCTGAAGCACTTGTAAAAAAGATGGGTCTTGAAACGAAACCACATCCAAATCCTTATCCTCTTGGTTGGGTATGTGATAAGAAAAACTTAATGTCACCAAACAATGTAGGATCAGATTTGCTATTGCTTCAAAATTGATTGATGAAGTAGATTTGGATGTTGTACCACTTGATATATGTGGCATAGTGTTGGGAAGTCCTTATCTTTATGATAGAAAATCAATCTTCTTTCGTCATGAGAACAAATACCACCTTACTAAAGGGGGAGTGTAATATATTGTTAGAGCTCACAACATGAGGGTAAATACAACACGTGTTAGTGCAAGGAAAATGAAAAGACTCATAAACACTAATAAGAGATATGTACTCATGGTCGTCAGAGAGAAATATGTTGGGACATCTGATGCTTTCCAAGGGTATGATCCATCTCATAAAAATTAATTAATTGATATTGTTTCTAAGTATGATGATATTTTTAAGGAACCAAATGGATTACCTCCTAAGAGGGAAATCCAACATGAGATACATCTTCAACAAGATTCTCCTCTTCCTAATGTGCGCATGTACAAGATGTTAGTTGTGGAGATGATAGAGATCAAGAAGCAAGTACATGGCTTATTGAATCAAGTGGTAATCAGGCCCAATTCATCTCCTTGTGGTTCTTCGATTGTGATGGTGCCAAATAAAGATGACACATGGAAAATGTGTGTCGATTATTAGGCTTTAAATAAAATCACGGTGAAAAATTGATACACTCTTCCTCACATAGATGATTTACTTGATCAATTGAAGAATGTTGTCTATTTCACTAAGTTGGATTTGCCTAGTGGATATCATCAAATCAGAGTCGTAGAATGGGATGCATGGAAAACTGCCTTTAAAACCAAACATGGATTGTTTGAGTGGCTAGTTATGTTGTTTAGGATTTGTAATGCTCCGACAACTTTCAGTGTGTGATGAATGATGTATTCAGGCCTTTCCTAGATGACTTTGTGATTGTATATTTAGATGACATTCTTGTTTTTAGCGGGACTTGGGATGAGCATGTGAGGCATGTAAAGCAAGTATTGGATACTTTGCAAAGGGAAAATATGTATGTAAAATTGTCTAAATGTGAATTTGTCAAGACTGCACTTGTGTACTTAGGTCATATTGTAGGAGGAGGACAATTGAAAATTGACCCTTCCAAAATTGATGTAATTGTAAATTGGCCTGAGCCAAAAAGTGTAGCTGAAGTTCGAAGCTTCTTAGGTGCAATCTAGTATTGGAGGAGATTCATTCCCAAATTCTCCTTTATAGCAGCTCCTTTGCATGCCTTAACCAGTGTGAAGAACACTTTTCAGTGGGAAGGAAAGCAACAAAAATATGTCAACACTTTGAAGGGGAAGATCAATACCGCACCAGTATTAGCACTGCCAAATCTTCAACAACCTTTTGAGATTGAGACAGATGTCAGTTGATATGCCATGGGTGCAGTATTGATGCAATATCATAAGCCTATCTGTTACCACTCTGAAACTTTTAACCAAGTTGTTGTTAACTATCCTACATATGATAAAGAGTTGTATGCATTAGTCCAGAGTGTAAAGAAATGGAACCACTACTTGTTAGGGAAGGAAACAATCATACATACATATCACCAACCCTTACAATATTTTCAAGCACAGACCAAATTGCAACAATCTAGAAACTACAGGTGGATGGGTTTTCTACAACAATTTCACTTGGTAATCAAGTACAAAAAGGGTAGAAGTAACAAGGTAGATGATATGCTTTCTAGACCTCCTATTGCTGCTTCTATTATTTTTAAGAATACTTATTTATCTCATGATAGCTATGTATAACAATATTCCATTGATGAAGATTTTCAAGAAATATAGGCGAAGCTAACACTTGGTGCACAGGTAGAGAACTATTGTCTGCAGGGAAAACTACTCTACCATCTTGGAAAGTTATGTATTCCTACAAGTGAATGAGTCCATGTAATACGAGAAGCTCATACTTCTCTTGTGTCTAGGAATTTTGGGGTAGGAAAAACTATGGCTCATTTGCAAAGGTTTTGTTATTGTCCTCAATTGAAAGCAATTGTAACTAAATATGTAAAGGAGTCTGTGATGTGTTCTACTTGTAAGCCCACTAATAGAAAACTCGGGCTATACTCACAACTTCCTGTTCCATCCCATCCATGGGAAAGTGTCTCCATGGATTTTTTAGGGGGTTTACCCATGATCAAAGGAGGTCATGACTATTTGTATGTGGTAGTGGATAGGTTCAAAAAGATGTGTATCTTGATGCCATGTAAAAAGAAGATCACTACTGAGCAGACTACTAATCTCTTCTTTCAACATGTTTGGGTTCACTTTGGGTTACCCACATCCATCGTCTTGGATCGAGATACTCGATTCCTTAGGGACTTCTGGACTAGCTTGTGGAGAATGATGGACACCAAATTGGAGAGGATCATTGATTTCCATCCACAGATCGACATACATATAGAGGTGGTAAAACGAACAATGGTACTTTTTCTTTGAGGCTACTACAACAAGTGTCCCAAGGTATGGGATGAACAAATATCCTATGTACAACATGCGTACAACCAAGCTTTACATTCATCCACTCAGAGTTCACCTTTTGAGACAAATTTTGGGTACCTACCAAAGGTTCCTTTGGACTTGATGTACGGGAGAGATGCCAATGTGAATGAAGAACGAACAGAGGACAGAGCCTATAAGTTCATCCAGAGGATCTAACAGATACACCAGGGAGTCAAGGAATAGTTGGAGAAAAGTCAAGCACAGTATAAAGCTTGGCATGACAAGCACAAGGTTGATCATTAGTTCCAGGTTGGAGACCGGGTATGGCTTCACATCAACAAGGAGAGATTGAAGGGTGAAGGAAAGAAACTCAAGTCCATTTGTTATCGATACTTCACTATCTTGGAGAAAAGTGGTACCAACGCTTTTCGTCTAGATCTTCCACCCTATATGCAGATTTACTCAGTTGTGAACGTTGAGAACTTGAAACTTTTTGAGCCTCCCATGATCATGGATCAAGATGAGGAAGTTTCAATACCTTCAGTTGATGAGTATGCACCTGAGTACTTGGATGAGCTATAGGAAGATATCATCCTGGATAAGAGGATGAGGATGAGGACTTCACCCAGGGGTGATGTTGATTATCTTCGTGTAGGCTTAAAAGGCACACATCCAAGCAAGGCAGAGTGGATCGAGAAGGAAAAAGTGAGGGGACTCTTCCCTCACTTACTAGTTGATTTATGAAATATTTTGGTGGTCCAAAAATATCTCAGTGGGAAGGTGTGATCCATAAAGGATCCATAGAAGGCTAAGAATAACTCATAACTCACAAAGACAACTCAGAATGCTCAGAATGGCTCCAACAAACAGAGAAAGGGAAAAAATTCAATTTTTCCAAAACTTAGTGAAAACAACATGATCGTGAAGAGCATGTTGCAAGATTTTTGACAGTGCAAATGACTTGTCAAACATAATTATGGTTTGAAAGATATTCGTGGTCGAAGTTGCGGTCAAATAGGGCAAGTCAACAGAGGGCCACATCAACATCCATACTGATGATGTCATCATGACATCAAAATCTGACATGGAAGGATGATGTTAGCATGAAAAATACTAATGTCAGCATGCCACATGGTAGCACCAGAGGCTGCCATGTGTCACCCACCAATGGTTTTTTCATAGGTCCATGTGGACCAGTAGGAAAATGCCACGTGGCACCACCTAGGAAGTGCCACATGTCATGTATGGATTGACAGGGATTGATGTCAACAAATAAGTGGAATAATCAGTAGGTGCCATGTGGCCCAATCAGCGGGCGACACGTGGCATCCTTGAAACGTCCAATAACAACCCATGAATGAATTTCGAAAATAAAAAAATGGCGGGTCCACCAAATCTGGCGGACCACGCCAATTTTAGCAGAAGTTGGAATGGGTTCTAGTGACTCCGCTAAATTTATCGGGGTCAAATATATTGCAAATATATATATATATATATATATATATATAACCAACATACCAAAACAAAGTCTTGTGGGATTCAACCCCAGAACCTCCGTCGATACCCAAACCTTAACAAATCCGCCCACAACCAATGCGCCGCCACGGGTATCGCTTGGTATAACTGCCCACACTTATTACTTAAAAGGTACAATCCACCCAGAGCCAAGGAGAAGAGGTGTGGACCATATGACCTGCGTGCACAAATTTCAAGGCGGTCCAATCATCATTGCAAGTTGCAGAGGGAACATAAGTTGAGACAAAATTATTCTTGGGCCTGGGAGTGCCAGAGTCGGATCAGAGCGTGGAGACAGTTATTTTTGGGTAATTCAACATCACGAATTCAATGGTGATGTCAATTTTATGATCTGATCATTGTTTCTACAGCTTGATTTCAGAATGAGGTATATTTATGTACTTGCCAAATTTCTTTTGCCGAGTTAATGAAAGAGCCTACCCATTTGAGAGCAGGACCCAGAGACGTAGCCCACCAAGGACGAACTCTGTTATCAATTTTTTGTGTTCATATATGATGCTTATGTCTCTTCATTCTTGATTTTTCCCTTCTTTAATGGTGCACTTTAATTTATGCTCATTTAATACAATTATTTATAAGTCACGATGAAATGATCCCAGATCAGACATATTTTTTGATATTCTTATAATGGATTCAAGGAATAAATGTTGTACTATTTTCCTATTAGATACTTGGATTTGATTGCTTGATGTTGACATGGAATTCCAAGTGCATTTTTAAGTCCTAGGAATTTTTTGTTTTAGAGTAACACAGTGATGCTATTTTACACATGTTGCTTCATTTTTTGGTAATCCCTTCCACTTGATATTATACTCATAAATTTACCTTCTTTTGAGACACCCTTACATGTATAATAAATTCAAGCTCTAAAATGAGTTTACCTTCATCATATTTGAAGGAAATCTTTGATTAAGTGGCCACTTCTTTGTTGACCTTCCACTTTAAAAATGATACATGAAGAACATCATGGATTCATCCCTTGTTTGGAATGCCTAGAGAATATAAAACCTCCAAAAACTTTTTGAATGATCCAATCATTGGATGATGGGGGATTATAGTGATGTAATGCCTTGAATAGGACCATTTTTCCAAAATAGCGGTAGGCAGAATTATACCAATATTCTACAAGATGTAACCACACCCTTTTTTCCTACTTATTCCTTCATTGCATTTGAAGGTATCCTTCTAGGTACTTTTTAACCACCTCAATTTTCTCATTTTTTTTTATGGTGATAGACAATACTCATATTAAATGTCGTCCTTTCTAATTTTGCTTGGAAAAAAGTGTTTGACAAACATGGGATATCTATAAAAAACAATGCAATGGGGGAGTCCATGGAGCTTATATATGCCTAAATAATAAATCAACAACCCTATAATATGGAAAATTGGTAGATAAGGTAATGAAACAAGTTTACTCGGGTAAACAATCAACCACCACAAAGATAACCTCCTTATCTTTAGAAGACAAATGCCAGTGATGAAGTCCATGGATACCTCTTCCCACTTCTAGCAGAGGATGGAATTGGGATAGAGATGACAAAGATAAGGAACAATTTACAATTATTACACTGGTAATTGTCACATTCAATTAGTCCACAAGGTTAGTTCAATTGATTATCGCTAAAATGTTAGGAATTTCACTAATTCCATGACAACAAGCGCATAGGTTGAATCCCCCTGGGTGAGGATCACTAATCTACATCAATAAGTTTACTAGGGATGTCATCCATGAATGTGGGGAAAAATCCCTTGGGTTTTTGAATGGAAGACACACAAGGAAATTATGGGTTATTCATGCAAAATAAATTAACGATCCTAGAAGATGAAAACTTGGTAGAGACATGAATGAAATAAGCGTACTTGGGTAAACAATCAACCACCGCAAAGGTAACATCCTTATCTTTAGAAGGCATTGACAAATGATGAAGTCCATGTATACCTCTTCCTACTTCTAGTTGGGGGTGAAATTTGGATAGATATGATAAAGATAAGGAACAATTTTTTATTATTATACTGGTAATTGTCACATTCAATCAATCCACAAGGTTAGTTCAACTAATTGTCACTAATATTTTGGGAATTTCACCAATTCCATGCCAACAAGTGCTTAGGTTGACTCCCCTTAGGTGAGGCACACTAACCTTCATAAATAATTTTACTATGGATGCCATCCATGAATGTGGGGAGACATCCCTTGGATTTTTGAATGGAAGCCACACAAGGACATTATAGGTTATTCATGTAGAATAAATCAATCCTAGAAGATGAAAACTTGGTAGAGAAGGGAATGAAATAAGATTACTTGGGTAAAAAATCAACCACCACAAAGATAACATCCTTATATTTAGAAAACACATGCCAATGATGAATTCCATTGATACATCTTTCCACTTATAGTTGGGTATGGAATTGAGATAGATATGACAAATATAAGGAACAATTTCTAATTATTACAATAGTAATTGTCACATTCAATCAGACCACAAGGTTAGTTCAATTGATTGTCACTAATATGTTGGGCATTTCACCAATTCCATACCAATAAGTGCTTAGGTTGAGTCCCTTGGGTGAGGCACACTAACCTACATAAATAGGTTTACTAGGGATGCCATCCATGAATATGAAGAAGAATGCCATATGTTTTTGAATGAAAGCCACAAAAGGAAATTATGGGTTATTCATGCAAAACAATTGAAAAGCAAAGAATTAGGAAATACCTATGGAACCTAAATAAAGAGATTACACAAACCACAAGCCCCAACAAATGATAGTTCTCCTTGGAGACAAAAAAAGGACTATGAAACATGTGTCATATCATTGTGGAATGAGGAGGCAAGAGTGGAAGAGGATCAAATCGATATCAGGATGGGAAGTGCGTGATAGAAAGGATAAGACCAAATATGTGTTAGGAAACCACTTTTTGGGTCAAAGACATCTTGTTGTAACTACAGCCAAATAATAAGAGTTACAAAACTTACTAATGATATGCATTGTTTCTATTGTGTGTATATCTAAGAAAGCTTATATTGTTGTTGATGTGCATGGAGAGGAGACCCCAAGATTTATGTGAGGTTTCTGGAGTTGAATATAGGAGAGGGAACAAATCCCTATTAGGTGGGGAAATCTTGTTGTATGAGAAGGGAGTGGATCCCTTTGGCAGGTCATGAAACTTGTTATATGAGGAGGGGATATATGCCTTTGAGAGACAGTGCAAAACCATATAAAGAGGGAGTGAATCTCTATCTTAACTAAAAATATGAAGAACAAATTTGAGATCTAAGATTATATGCGCTCTGATATTAATTAATATAAATTAAAGATCTATATAAATAAAACATAGACTAAAAAAAATATAAGAATATATTTTCTGAAAATGTACACATAATATACACTCATTTTTATTAATATTTATATTGATTTAAGAAATTGGAAGAATTTTTATCTTCCATAATAACTTAACAACTTCTTATTAACAAAATTAAAAAAATAAATAAAATAACATTTTGTAGAAAATAAATACAATCACAAATATAATCTTCAATGTATGTCTATCACCATTTATACCAATTCCCTACCCTTTTCCCCATTTCTTACCATCATAGAATTCTAGATAACATTTCGTTTGCCCATTTTCCCTACACATTAGCTGCACCTACATACTTCTTTATCTAATGAATTTATGGGTAACTAATCCAAACTTGACCATAAACGTTATTATTGGTCCTCCATTCTCTTATGGATTTGGCATTGACACAACTTACACACTTACAAGCTTCCACATTTCGTGAATTCATGGTTCAAATGTACTTTATTTTCATGTCCAAATTTATCATCCTATACAACATAATTTTTTGTAATTTCAAATAAAAATGGAAAAATCTTATATTAATTTGAGGGATTAAATATTTTAAAGTGTAATTTAAGATGGACCTATGTAATTTTTTTTGATAATTAAGATGGACCTATGTTGATTCATAACCATTTAGGTATCAAAATATTACATCAACTTGAGAGGCATTAAACTCTTTAAAGTATAAATTGTTTCATCGTTTAAAATAGATCTAGGCTGATTGTAGTTTCATTGAACTTCATATAACTCAAAACTCACAACTTGTATTTATGAATTTTGATTATTGTTAAGATATTTATATTTACATGATAATAATATTTTTATATAAATATCATATTTCTATTTATTTATTTTCTAATATTTTTATATAATAGTTTAGACATACATGCCAAATCTCTCTCTTTCATATATTTTTTTGGATTTAACTCAATTTCAAAACAAATAAAAAAAATAATTACAGGTGTACACCTATTGGAAATGGGAACATTTAATGATCTTTAAATTATCAATTTTAATAATACGACTAACAATTGAAGATGATGACATATTCTTCGTCATCCTTCCAAATCAATGAATGTGATTTTATCTTCATAACTTCCTAGCATTTTTAAATGCATCCATTAATTTGTTTACTTTTTTACATTTACCTAATTGTTAGCAACGGAAGTCACTCCTGGATTGCTAGCAGGAGCAGAGCCCGACGCCCATCAGTTTTATGTCACAGTGGTTTATAGATGGGGTGACCGAATGGAAGCCAACTCAAAACAATATCATTCCAACTCCAAAACTAGGCCAGGCATGCACAGGTGAGTGAGGTCTTATATAAACTTCAGACAGTGAGTTGTAGTAAAGGGTGAACAGGTGGAAGACTTATATAAGAGAAAAGAAAAGGTTTGTTATTAACAACGGGTTTCTAACAGGCTGAGGAAGAAGATGTCCAAACGCAATATCATCTTACATTCAAACGCAAAGCCAGAGAATGCAATAATGCAACAATAAATCTTTATCATAACATAACTGCAATGATTCACGCAAATCAGTCAATCACGAACTCTCTTAGCATGAGACGGAAATTAGATGGAGTAAGAAAAACTGTCTGTCATAAAACAAGATATTTCATATACAGATGCATAACCAACAAACTAGAATATCTATTGAAACTTTACAGTAGGGAACTCTGCTCTACCATCGATCATTACAAAATGGAAAAAATGATTACATATACTCTTCCCTTCCTTTCGCCCAGTAGAGGCGTCTCAGAACTTTCAATGGGTGACGTCTCCTCAATCAAATCTGTCCTTTGTTCCCCTGTCATACGCCTCTTTAATTTAGCATGGCTCACGCCAGGGGGTAGCTGAGCCCTTTGAATGTTGCATTGGCGTGTGCAGGTTCCTCTGGCGAATTGAAGGCTCGGCGTGGCCTTCCTGAAGAGAACCGGTACAGGGGACCCTCCCGGGTAGACTTTCAGACGGGACCTCCATACTCTGCAATAAATGAGTGATGCGAGGTTTCACCCATCCTCTCTCTTCTTTATCCATTCTGAGCAGGTATCGGGATCCAGATCACGTCGAACTGGAGTCTAAAGAGCACAGTGCCCCCCTTCTGAGACTTAGTTCGGAACCCTCCGCTAAATGAAAATGAAAGTGCCCCTCTTCCAGACCTCCTTCTTGATGACCAGGCGCCAAAACCATGGGCCTGACTCTGGCGCTTTTGGAGCTTCGGGATTCGGGGTTTCGAGGGGTGAAGTGATGAGGAGATCTTATCGCGCGAATTCTCGAACACCGACATGAAGTAGATACGTGCCGCGCGTCCTTCAGATGGACAACCCAGATATTATTTACTATTATAAAGAGGATGTCGCCCCCCTTACCCGCTCGCTTGATATGACATGGTGCTAAGACCCTGTGCTTCGTTCGAAGGGTGCTTCGGAGTTTCGCCGATCGACACTTCCAAGTGCAATGAGCTGAGAGCTCCTTATTTCTCGAAATCCTGATCCGCGATATGCCGACAGGCTTCCACCTATCCCGGTGAGATCGGACGATCTAGATTTGTTTTGAACCATGGCGCTTCCCCTTGCTAAACCCTAGGCAACTGGTCGGCCTCGAAAACCCGATGGCCATCAATTCGCTTCTATGGATGGATCTCGGCCGCCAATGGAAAAACTTTGCTCGCTCGCTTGACTTGCTGCTAAAAAAAAACGTGATTCTCTCGTGTTATGCTCGGGTGCTTCCCGTGCAAACTGTAGACCTGGGTACGCCTAATCCCGAGACAAGAAATATAGCTAACACTAATCATGTTAAAAAATTACTGTTGGGCCATCTGATTGCCACTTTTGTGATTAGTAAAATTAATTGACATTAGATTTACTTCACTATTAACATTTTATCATTTACAGTTTGAGATTTACATTTTGGCCACGTTTGGCCATACCTCTCGTATAATTATGGACCACAGTTGGGGCATTTCATTTTCTACATGCAAAGGATGATAGACATCCTAAAACACACTCCAAGCGTTGTAATGTGAATCACATGTAAATATTTGGCATTTCTTCTTGGTTTCATTCACCATTTCTATGATAGACATCCTAAAACGCACTCCAAGCGTTGTAATGTGAATCACATGTAAATATTTGGCATTCCTTCTTGGTCACATTCACCATTTCTCTCTTGGAATGATCTCATTAACAATTTTGATGTTGAAAGAGTATCCAGTAATTCCATCCATTAGCGACATAAAGAAATGAAAGACTTCTTTTCAGTGCTCAGATCATTGCTAGGGTATGTTTTTTCTTTTCCCAACATCTAGGGTTTCGAGACATCAACAATACTCTTTACAATTTTAATCAAAAGAAATTGGATGTTTGTGTTTGTAGGGTTAACATATGATGGAGACAAAGTGTTGGAAGCTATCAATTAATTGCTCCATCTACAACAAAAAGTCCAAAACCTTTCAGTCGACAAAGAGAAAATAAAGGCCAAGTCTTATCAAAATGCAAAAGTTGCAATGGAGAATTTTTTTAATAAAACTCCACCGTTAGGAGAATCAGATTGGGAATACCCTGCACTGAAAAGAAACATTGGGAGTTCGGGTGTTCATATCTGGACAAACAGTTTGGAACATGAGATTGATGAACAATTTGGAATGCGAGATTTTGTACTGTGATATTCCAATGGTGTTGGAAAGATGAGGTCTTGAAGTTGAGTGTTGCTTCTTCTACCATTAACCCTATAATTTCCAGTATGTTCAAGGGTTTATGGATAAAGAATGACACCATTCTCACAACAATGATGACTTCTACTTTAATTTAATTTATCGTGAAATTGTTTATCGCAGAATTTATCGCAATGAAATTGTTTATCGTGGAATTTATCGCAATGAAACTGTTTATCTTGAAATTGTTTACTGAAATTTATCACCAATAATCATAATTTATCGTGAAATTGTTTATCACAGAATTACAATTTCATTATGAAATAATGAAACTGAAATGTTTTACAGTGTTTGTCGCCAATAATCATTTATAAGTACAATGACTAATCCTCAGGTGCATTTCAAAGGAGATGGTGGGAGAGGACGATGGAGGGGCTCACAGGATGGAAAAAGTGCATGATGCAAACGTGCACGAGGATAAAAAAAATTAAAAATGGGTAGTTAATATCTCATGCAAATGTGCACTATGGCAAGTGAGATATTATATCAATTACTATAATATAATAAGTTAGTAATATTTTTTCCATTTTCAAATTTGAAAGTTTATGTTTTTTTATTAATTTATAATTTCCATACATATTTATTATCAAAATTAAAATATTTATAATTACTAATAATTAATATGAATTTATTACCACATTAATTCATTAGCTTATAATATTTGTATTAATTATTATTACATTATTTCATTAATTAATAATATTTTTTTATAACTTATTAATGTATTAATTATGTTTAATAAATAATGTATTAATGTTTAATAATAATGTATCTAATGTATTAATAATGTATTATTACATTTATGTAATAATGTATTAATAGTTAGAGTTAAGATTATTACATTATATTTATATATTAATATTTTATTAATGTATTACTACTTTAATAATATATTATTTTATTACTGTTTTAATACTTTAATAATGTATTAATTAATTAATACATTTAATTATTAATGTATTAATACTATAGCATGTTACATTATACATTAATGTATTAATATTTTAATTTATATATTACATTAATGTAATAATGTATTACAAAATACATTAATTAAGGTTAATGCATTACTATTTTAGTAATGCATTTAATACATACAACTTTTATGCAATAATACTTAATAATACTTTCCTTCTATGTAATATATATATCACATAAATTCAACATTCCTATGTTTTTGTAATACAAACCAACTTTGTCATGCAACAAATAGCCCAATGTTGTAATCAGACGAACAAAACCACACGTTACAACATGACGAATATAGTAATGTTGCAATGTCTTGAACATAGTAACATCACACAATGACGAACATAGCGACGTTGCAATCTGATGAACATAGTAACGTTACAATCTATTGAACATAGTAACGTCAAAATGCAATGATAATAGCCATGCCATCGCAATATGGATAGTAACGTCACAACGTGTCACCGATTTCCATGTCATCACAATGTGATGGACATATCCCGATGTCACAATGTGACAAACACTTCCAAAAATCGGTATGTGTCGAATATAGTAATGTTGCAATCTACTAAACATAGTAATGTCACAATGTGATAAACATAACCATATCGTCGCAATGTGACGAACATAAGCGAATGTCACAATGTGATGAACATAAACCTGTTGTCGCAAACATAGTAATTTCACAATGGGGTGAACATATATAGATGTCATAATGCGATGAACATAGCTCTATCATTGAAATATGAAGAAAAAAATCGGACCTTACAATGTAACAAACAGAGTAATGTTGCAATGTCTCGAACATAGTAACCTCGCATAGTAACAAACATAGTAATGTTGCATTCTGTTGAACATCGTAATGTCACATTGTGATGATAATAGCCATGTCGTCAGAATACCGATAGTAACTTCACAATGTGTTAAGCATAAACAAACTCATATTGTGTCATACATGACCCTGTCATCGCAATGTGATGCACATTTCCTCATGTTGCAATGTGAAACACATATCTCGATGTTGCAATGTGACAAACACTTCCAAACATTAGAATGTGTTGAACATAGTAACGTTGCAATCTACTAAACACAAAAACATTGCAATGTGATGCACATACCCCTGTCATTGCAATGTGACGAACATAAACATACATCACAATATGACAAACATAGCCCTATTGTCACAATGTGTCAAACATAGCTCTGTCATTGCAAACATAGTAAAGTCATAATGTGACGAAAATATGCAAATGTTACAATGTGATGAACATAACACTATCATTGCAATGCGACGAACTTTAATTGACGTCATAATGTGATGAACATAGCCTTTTTGTCGCAAAGTGACTAACATATACAAATATCACAATGTGATGAACATAACTTTGCTATCATAATGTGACAAACTTAATTTGATGTCACAATGTGATGAACGTAGCCTTTCCATCACAATTTGATGAACATAGCCCTCTCATTACAATATGAAAAACATAACTGGACATCGTAATGTTACAAACATCTCCATGTTGTCACAATGTGACGAACATGTCCTCGCATTACAATGTGACGCACATATCCTAACATTGCCTTTTGACAAAAAAATTCGAATGACACAATGGAATGAACATAACTTAATGTGACACACGTATCCTGATGTTGCAATGTGACAAAGTCTTCCAAACATCGGAATGTGTCAAACATAGTAACGTTGAAATCTTCTAAACATAGAAACGCCACAATGTGATGAACATATCCCTGTCAGCCCAATGTGACAAACATAAAAAGATGTCCCAATGTGAAGAACATAACCTTATTGTCACAATGTGTCGAACATTTCCCTTTCTTCGCATACATAGTAATGTTGAAATGTGACAAACATATAAAGATGTCGTAATGTGATGAGCATAGCCCTATGTCACAATGTGCCAAACTTAAATTGACGTCACAATGTGATGAACATAGCCTTGTTGTCGCAAAGTGACTAACATATACAAACATATCAATGTCATTAACATAGCCCTGTTGTGAAAATGTTACAAACTTGAATTGATGTCACAATGTGACGAACATAACCTTCCCGTCGCAAAGTGAAAAACATTTACAAACATCACAATCTGACAAACATAACTTTCTCATCGCAATGTGAGAAACATAAATAGATGTCATAATGTGTCAAACATAGCCTTGTCATCGTAATGCAATGAACATGTTCCCACATTGCAATGTGACGCACATATTCTATCATTGCATTTAGAAAAAAAATTCCAAACGTCACAATGGACTGAACATAAAACATTGTTGCAATGTGATGTATAGAATCCAATGTTGAAATGTGACAAACATAGACCAACATTACGATGAGACGAACATTTTGTAACATCGCAATGTGATGAACATAGCCCTATCATTACAATGTGATGAACATAAACAAACATGGCAATGTGATGAACATAGCCCTATTTTCACAATGTGTCAAACATAGCCATGTCGTCACAAACATAGTAACGTCGCAATGTGACGAACATATACAAATGCCCCAATGTGATGAACATAACACTTTCATCGCAATGTGTCAAACTTAAATTGACGTCACAATGTGATGAACATAGCCTTGATGTCGTAAAGTGACTAACATATACAAATGTCCCAATGTGATGAACATAGCCCTGCTATCATAATGTGACCAACTTAATTTTTCATCACAATGTGATGAACATATCCCTCTCATCACAAAGTGACAAACATATACAAATGTCACAATTCGATAAACATATCCCTCTCATCGCAATGTGACAAACATAATTGGACATTGTAATGTGGCAGACATAACACTGTCATCACAATGTGATGAACATGTCCTCACATTGCAATGTGACACACATATCCTAACATCGCCTTTCGACATAAATTTATGAACGTCGCAATGGAATGAACAAAACCCATTGTGGCAATGTGATGTATAGAACCCAATGTGGCAATGTGACAAACATAGAACAACATTGTGACAAGACTAACATTTCCCAACGTCACAATGTGACGAATATAACCCACTATTGGACTATGAGAAACCTTTTCCAACACCATAATGTGACAAAGAAAAACCATTCATCGTAGTTTTATGACCATAACTTTACGATGTGATGTGATGAACAAAATATTATGTCACAATGTGACAAACAAAAAATGATGTCACAATGTGATGAACAAAACTTTGTCTCAATGTGACAAAATAAACATGATCAACATTGTAATGCAGTAGTGCCATAATAAACTATTGTTAAACATAATCAACTTGGCCCACCATAATCACATCGACATGGTCAAGGAAGGTCATCCATGGGCATGGTCAACCATAATAAACCTCGATCAATCCATAGTTAACCATGGTCATGGTCAACGATACTCAACCATGGTGAGGGACAACCATGATCAACCATAGTGAACCTTTCCTTCCCAAACTCAACCAAGTTTTACCAAAGTTAACCATGGTCATGGTCAACCATAAGAAACCATGGTCATTGTCAATTAATGTATCAATGTTTCAATACTTTAATAATGTATTATTAATGTATTACCTTTTTCTTTCATTGGAAAAAAGCGTAATTTTATTCATCCGAAGAGACAAAATTACATTCTGTAGGTGCTTCAAGGAGCACTACACCTCATGGGTGTGATATATGTGCCAGGATAATAATAATAAAAAAGTTGTCGTTCTTTGACTTTCGACCGTGTAGCGAGGTCTCGATCAAGATAGAGATTTAGTTACATATAATGTTCCGAGTGGGTTGTGAATATTTGATTTCAGATTGTAAATCTGCTACTCTGTAGTCTTTGTAGAATTCTTCTAGAAATTCTGTTGATTGTTGTCAATGTGGATTATTATTGTTGTTCTTGTTCTTGTTGTTCTTGTTCATGATGTGTATCCTGCTGTTGAGCTGCTGAGTCTATAAAGGGCCGATGGTAAAAAAAAATTGAGTTTCCATTTTTGTGCTCTGTGATGTCCCAATGTCCTAGTGCAAGGTGGAGCCCTACTTTTGAGAGAGAATCCGCTACCATGTTCCTATTCCTTTAAACATGGGAGATAGTCATAGTGTCAAAATTTTTTAGTAACCGAAAAGTGTCCTCCATAATAGGGAGGAGGAAAATGTTATGACATTTCTGAATTTTCCTTGCCCAGTTCACCACAATCAATGAATCTCCAAAGATCTGGATGTGCCTTAGATATTTTTCTTTTGCAAAGGTAAGTAGAAGTTTTAAGGTCAAGAGATCTGCATGGTTGTTTGTCCCCTGACCCAACCACAATTTTGAGTGAAAAAAAAGTGATTTCGAAAGGTGTAGTATGAACCCACCCCCACAAAGTTGGTTTTGTGAGGCTCCATCGAAATAAGCCCATGGCTTTGAAAGATCTATTTGTTTAGGGGAGAAAGTTTTTTATCTTGTCCCTCTTTTTTTTTGTGGGAAGTGTGTGAATATTAAGAAGCTAGCCAAATGCCCCAGATTAAGATGGGGGGGAGGGCTTTTGGTTCTTTGTATTTGGAGTCTTCAAGCCAAAATTTCTAGGCTTGTTCCAGGCTTGGTACTTCCCAAGTGCAATTTTTTCTGAGGCTAGCTGAAATCTCCTTCCAAACTCTTTGGGTGAAAGGGAAGGTAATAAATAGGTGGTATATTGTTTCACTTTCCAAAAGGCAGAGTGGACATCTATCAGGCCCTTCAAATTGTCTTTTTTGTAGTATTTCCCATGTAGGGATTTTCCAATTTAGTTCTGGCCAAAGGAAGAGTTTTTCTTTTTGTGGGCACTTTAACTTCCATAGTCCTTTCCACCACCAAGATTGTTGTTGTTGAAATAGATCTAGAGATAGTGCAATGTATACCAATTTTGGGGTGTAGACACCTAAGGGATCCTTTTTCCAGACCAGTTCATCTTCTCTGTCAGTAATTCTGATGTGTCTGATTTGTAGAGATTTTATGTAGTTTTTGTAGAGTATTTTGGAAGCTCCAGAGAGCCCTAGATCAACTGCTTTCTTCCATCCTTGAGACCACTATGTTGTTGTAAGGGGGTCTGCCACTTGGGAGAGTAAATATATATTTTTCCCATGGATTAAATTGATGAGATCTGGGGGGAGGATGTGCGCGGTCCCACTGCCTGTCCAAGGGTCTTCTCCTATACGGTGATGGTTCCCATGACCTACTCTCCATGCTAGTCCTTCACCAATAACTAGGAATGAGGAAGTAAGATCTTTCCAGAAAATGGATCCTAAATGGGATTTGGATGGGGATCTGATATAGTCTTGTAATAACCTCAGGGTTATATATTTTTGATAGATAACAGTGGACCAAAGGTTGCTATTGGTGATGAGTCTCTAGCCAATTTTTGCTGCCAATTTTTTCTTTGGAGAACAGGAAGATGTTTTTGAGCCCCCATCCTCCTAGGGCTTTTGGTCTCTCTAGAAGATCCCACTTTGCCCAAGGTTGTATGTTTTTTCTCTAGAGCCTGACCAGATGAAACGAGAGAAGATTTTCCTAATCTTTTCTAGAGTTCCTTTCGGTATCCAAGCCATCAACATCCAATACACTGGGATGGCTTCTAAAACTTCTTTTGTTAGTGTGAGTCTTCTTACTCTTGAGATCCATCTAAATCTCCATCTAGATAATCTTTTCTCCAGTTTGGAGATGACCCATATCTAGTCATTTTTGAGATAGTTATTTGGTTTTAGGTGAAAACCAAGATATTTTAGACCAAATGTGAAGTCTTGAGGCATGAATGGAAAGAGTCTTTTGTAAATATCTTCCTCCTCCCTTTCCAATTCTGAGAAGGAGAGGGTGGATTTTTGTAGATTTATTTGCATTCCTGTTGCTTACCAAAAGAGAGAGAGTATATTTGAAAGCACTTGTGCATCCTATCTGTGTCCCTTGCAGAAGATGAGGATGTCATCTACAAAGAGTAAGTGTGTAAGTCTTTGGCTAGTGGTGATCTGTATTCCATGGAACTCCCCTGTTATGACTGCATTTAATATTTCCCTACTAAGTCCCTTGACCACCAGTAAGAAAAGTAGTGGGGAGAGGGGACAGCCTTGGCAGAGTCCTTTTTCAGAAATGAAGAAAGGGGAAGCTGCTCCATTTATGAGGACTACGAAGGAAATCGATGATATGCAAGCCATAATCCATTTGATGAAGGGAACCTCGAATCCAAGATGGGTGAGGAGTAATCTGATATAAGACCAATTTATTCTGTCAAAAGCCTTGGAGAGATCTATTTTTAAGATGGTGCCCTTTGCTTTTTTGGTTTTTAGACTATGTAAACCTTCTTGTGCTACCCCAATAGCTTCGTGGATTTGTCTTCCTTCTAAAAAAATAAATTGTTCTTTCGAGATAGACTTTGAGAGTAATGGTTTCAACCTTCGCACAATAATTTTTGCAATAATTTTGTAAATGAAATTGTAAAGAGAGATGGGTCGAAAATCATCAAAGGAAAGAGGATCATTTACCTTTGGGATGAGAGCTATGAAAGTGGTGTTGAGTGGGCCATGAACTATGCCATTTAGTTTGGATTCCTCTATGACTTTGAGAATGTCCTTTCCAATCATATTGAAGAAGCCCAGGTAGAATTCAATGGTCCAACCATCTGGTCCCGGGATTTTATATTTTTGAAAGATTTGCATTGTGTCTTTGAGTTATGTTTCTGTAACTTCTGCATTAGAGGTTTTGCTTATTTTCCTCATCAACAAAAGAGGGGAAGTATACAGCCAGTTTTATGATGTCAACTAGGTTTTCCCTTCGATTGTCTTTGAAGAGCATTTGGAAGTGTTTTTCCCCCATATTTGCTAGTCCTTCAAAAGAAGTGACAGGTCTGTCTTCCTGATCCTTTAGGCTCCAGATCGTATTGGCTTCTTTCCTTCCTTTTGCATAGGCATGGAATAATTTTGTGTTTTCATCCCCATTTTCAAGCTAGATTGCCCTACTTTTCAGTCTCCAGGTTGCTTCCTTATCGACCAGGAGTTTCCTTGGTTTTGCTTCAAGATTTTTTAGTGCTTCGTGGGAAGTATTAGAAGATAAGCCAAAATAAATATTTTGGTAAATTTTTTCCAGCTGGTCTTTAATGCTTATTAGTTCTTGCTCTTCTTCCTTCTGTTTTGTTTTTTCCTAAGGGATGAACAATTTCTTTATTAATTTTAAGTTGTCCATGAATTGGATGGCTTCCGAAGTTTCTTTTGAATCTAGGAGAGGAGTCCAGTTGTCTTTGACCAATTTTTGGAAACTGTCTTCTTTAAGCCATCTTGCGTTGAATTTGAAAGGGGTTGCTGACTTTTTCGGTCCATTGTCGAGGGCTAGCCAAACTGGCGAGTGATCAAAATCACCCCCTCTTCCAATCCATTTTTGAAATTGGAGTGGAAGAAGAGAGAGTGTTTCTGTGATCAGAAACTGATCTGATCTTTTTTCCACATGTTCATCCCCCGTTCTTAAATTCCTCCAAGTGGGGAGCATTTTGGCTGGCACAATGTCAATGAAACCATTTGTGGCCAGTAGGTGGCTAAAGAAAGAAGTTTGTGGATCTGGGTGGGCCGAGGGGCCCCAGCTTTCTGCTTCGCCAAGGGAGAAGTTGAGATCTCCACCGATAATCAGGTTTTCTACCCTCAAGAGATCCTTTTCGAATATGGTGTTCCAAAATTGTATCTTATCTATGTTTGGCCCATATATATTTAGAAGCTTGAGAGTTAGCCCTAGTCCTTTGGCTAGTACCTCGATTCCTAGACAGGAGTCTAAGGCCCAAGAATTTAGGAGTTTTGTTTTCCTTGAGTTCCAGTCAATTACCAGGCCACCTAATCTTCCACTTACATCGAGACCCAGGAAAKCCCATACTGGGAAGAGATTCACAAGGGCTTGTGTTGCTGTKCTTTCGTTTGCAAGAGTTTCCTAGAGAAAAAAAACATCAGGTTGGTGTAAGGTCACCAACMTTTTTAGAGCRTATTTTTTGGAGGGGCTCGCTAAACCCTGACAGTTGTAGGAGATGAGCTTCATGGGGGAACCCTGACCAGAGATTCTTTTTCTCTAAGGGCACCAAGTAGGGATTTTTGTYARCCTATGGTCGTGTCAAGAAGTGCACGAGATTGTGCTAAGGAGAGGTGTGATGGTCGACCTCTGCCTTTTTTCAGTTTTAGGAGTTTMGAAGAAGGACCAAGGCATTTGTGGTCTATGGAGTTAATGACAACARATCGATTGCAGAAGTGATAGCATATAATGGAGTTCTCAGAGCCATCAACGAACGGTTCCTCTATGGATCGAGAGTTTGAAGATGAAGGGGGGGAGTCATTCGGGGGAGGGTCAAGTTTTATTGGGGGAGTGGGGAGGGAGGTGAAGGAGTGAGGGGGAGGGGGAAGAGAAGTGAAGGCGATAAGAGGAAAAAAGGAAGGAGGGATGTGTCCATTTAGGAAAAAATTAAATGAATTTCGAAAACTAGAAATAGGGTGTGGAAAAGAGAGGTGCATACCCAAGAAGTCGTTGATCAGTTGTTGTGGTGAAGTCTCCGGACTGTGATCAAATATTTCCCCTTCGCCAGTGGAGGGAAGAAGTGCTAAAGTGTTGTCATCCAACTCTAGAGGGTCTGCTGTTGGAGTATCTTGAAAATAATCTATAGCTGGGGAGGCAGTCCCCAAAGAGTGTGACACAGAGGAGTAGGAGAGGCCCCCAAATGTTTTTGAGTTTTTTCTTCCATGGCACCTATCTTCAAGTGGGTTGTGTCCGTGCATTCTACTAAAGGGTTTGGAACAATATTTTACCATGTGTCCATACTCGTGGCATCGTCTGCAGTAGAAGGGCACTCCTTCCTAGTCCAAAATTTGGACTGTTGTTCATCCCAAGTTTGTTAGGTTGATAAACTCTCTTAATCCTTCCCTAACGTTGAGAGAGACAAATATTCGTGCGACCACCATATTGCCTGAAGTGAGAAAAATCATGTCTATAGAAATATAATCCCCTAGGAAGTTCCTGAGATCTTTGAAGCATCTTTCAGTCCAGAGGTGAGGGGGTAGACCTAGGAGACAGACCCAAATTGGAATAGATTCTAGTCTTTCACTGTTCATGTCAAAAGTGGGGTTCCACGGTTTCATAAGAACCAAAGAGGAGTCAATTGTCCAGCTGGAGTGAAGTGTGTCCAAGGCCTGAGTGGGATCTGTGAAGATGATCATAAACCAACCTCTAGAGATTCGAAAAATATTGGGCGAATCTGTGAGGTTTACTCCCTAGTTTGTTGCAGCCCAGGCTTGTAGTGTTTTTTCACTGAATTGTCATCCACATGCTTTCCCTACAAGTGTTTTGTCTACCATCGCCGAGACTCCTGCCATTGTAAGGTTGTCGCCCATAGTGAATTTTGGGTCTGCTTTGGATGACCCTAGGAACTTGTTGTGTTTTCTCCTTTTTTTCCTAGTGGTGCCTTGGATTTCTGGTTCTGAGACAAGAGACGAGGAGGGGCTTGAGAATTCACTATGGTTGAAATCCCAACCATTGAGGTTGTGTGGTTGAAGAAGTTCTGCTAAAAAACCTTATTCCAGAGTCGTGGAGTTTTGAGGCAGGTGGTAAGAGGGTCCTTCAGAAGTGAGGAAGTAATTTGTGGGAAAATCCTGACTGTATTCTCGAGTCAGCAGAACCCTTGTACCATGTTCTTCAAAGAGAGAGCTTGGTAGTGTGTCAAGGTGGACTCCAAGTTTTCCCAGGCCTTGGGAGGGGGAAGGGGTTACCACTGGATCTGGGAAAGTCCAGGAGACTGCGGTGGTGGGAGGGGAAGTGTAGAAATCACAAAGGGTGGGGGAGAGGGGGGCTATGAGAAAGGGAGGGGGAGTGGTGCTGAAGGTTGTGGTGAAGGCTAGGAGGTCAATGTTGAGGGTGGGGACCGAAGTCAAGGGGAAGCTTTCCCAATGTTCGCGGCTTATCCAGGGGGGGATCCAGAGAAAAAAGGGGGAGAGGAGCCAGAGAATCCCGAGAGGTGTGAAAGGAAGTCGGTCGAAGGAACAAGAGGGGTGACAGAGGTTGGTGGAAAGCTTGGGGGGAAGGCATGGACAACTTTTGACAAGTAGAATAAGTAGGGCTGCCAGCTGTCCCTAGCCAAGGTATTGATTCTCCTGGATCTAAAGAATAATCCAACTTATCGTCGTAGGTAGCCATAGGAAAACCGTTTCTGGAGACAAGTCAGCTGCTTCTTCGGGGTTGAAAGAAAACAAGACAAGAGATTCAACGGAGCACTGTCTTCTGCGAGAATTATGGAGGCAAGAGGAAGTGGGAAGATAGTGGGGGCGGAGGGGAAAAGGGTCTCTATGAGCCTGAGGTCATGTAAGGGGAAGGTGTGGGGGAAGCAAGGGTAGGGAGCTAGAGAGGCAGTAGGCTCGTGGCCACAGTAGGCAGCCTGCGAGCCTCTAGGGCTAGTAAACCAGATGGCTCCATTCCAACACTAAACCAATTCCCTTAATGTATTACTACCTTAATAATGTATTTATTACTTGGTATTAATAATCTAATAATGTATTTATTAAGGTACTAATACTTTAATAATTTGTTTATTAATATATTATTACTTTATTAATGCGTGTTTTTTTTTTTAGTATCTAGGGGAATCAGTAACGACGGCGGTATCTGGCTGGCGTGACACGGGGTTGAATCCCGTTGGCTATCTTATAACCCCTAGGGAGAACCACACCGCCCGCAAGCCTGGCCTCTAGATAAGACGAGGTTTGAACTCATGACCTGCTTAGCAGCACAAACGCCTTAACAACACATCCGCTGGCCACTAGACCACATCCCTATGGGCATTACTTTATTAATGTGTTATTAATGTATTAATAATTTAATATGTTACATTATACATTAATGTATTAATACATTATTTTTACATTGCATTAATGTAATTATGTATTAATACTTTAATAATGTATTACTAAAGTCATTAAGTTCAATGTATTACTACTTTATTAACATTTTTTTTTTTATGTATTAATACTTTAGCAATGTATTACTTTATACACTAATGTTAATCAATACTTTAACTTTTACATTACCTTTATGTGATAATGTATTAGTAATTTATTAATGTATTATTAATGTATTAATGCTTTAGTAATGTTTTTATTAAAAATGTATTAAGGCATTAATTAATTAAATTAATACATTGTGTACATTATTTTATTATTGTTGTTCATAATCATGACCATAAGAAACCATAATCATAGTCAACCATCTATTTAAAAATGTATTATTACTTTAATAATATATTATTAATGTATTACTTTATTAGTGTATTCATACTTAACAATGTATTAATGTACTAATTAATTAATACATTACATTATTACTCTAATAATACTTTAATATATACATTAGATTACAATAATGTGTTAATGTATTAATATTTTAAATGTGATATTAATACAGTAATAGTGTATTAATGTAACAATTAACTAATACATTACATTTTTTTTTGTAAATAAAAAGAAGGTACTTATATTAAAATCAACTATTATCTTTACATTGCCAAGTGTTAGCTACCTGTTCTGCCACATAAGGGAAACTAGAAAATGTGGTCGCCATTAGAGACTAAAAAATTGACACATCACCGTATGAACTAAAGTTATCTGAACAAAATTGTATGGTTGTGCTGCATGAATAAAACTGTATGGACAATATGGAAATGACCATCTAGTCTGCTACTGGAGTTATAAAAAAACATAATCGTGCAACAAGAGCGAACAAAGAACAAAAACCTAGAGGCTTTACTCCACAGGCAAGCTCAGGCGACCATGGATGTTGTAGACAAGGGTGTACTTTTGGCCACACGTTGGGCATCGATTCCACGCACGAGCGCCCGCTAGTGCATCGAACAACATGTCTAGTCTTTCACCGAGGATGCACTGTGAGTGCAACTGATCATCTTGTTTTGCCGAATTTCAAAGATAATTTGGAGGTGCTCCCTCGTAAGACGATTTGCACAAAGCTGAGGTTGCTCCTCTTCCTTGTCCTCGCTAGCGACCACCGTGTTCTGCTCCACCTACCATCTTGGGGGGATTTCCTCCTCCACCGTGCAACTAATGTCACCATATGTCGGGTGTTTTCAGGGGGCCAGAAGACTAGTGGGCAAAGGAATGCACTCACTCGGTGGTGGAGCTTCTTCTTTCACCAAGCAATTTCCATGGATTTAGTGTGGGGAGGAGGGAGAAGGCACCGATGACCCCTGGATATTATTCCCGGGGCCCAAGATACGAGCAACAATGAGAGCCAATTGGGAAGGGAAAGTCTGCCATGCCTGGAGAGGGTGTTGTAGTACTGTGCACCTCTCCTAGAATTCCCCCTTTCTCTGGGAATGGTGGTAAAAATGCAGAGGTGGAGGGATGAGAGTGAAGAGGTAGATGGAAAGTGCTCGGGAGAGCTCGAACAAGCCAAGGCGCAGGTGAAAAATCCAAGGAAAATGCAGAGAAATCTCCTGTGAGGGCTGAGGGATAGAGGCGGGGCAATGAGAGGGTAAGGTGAAAGTTTGCCAATGATAACAATGGAGCAGATGCAGTTGCAGAGGGAAAAGATGAGAAAATGATCAGAGGAGCCAAAGAGCAGGAGAAAATGCATAGGGGGAAAGGATGGGTTCACCAGGGCAAATGCCTGCTTAGTACTCCGCAAATTGACGGAAGGACTAGCCATTAGAGCCGAATTGATGGAAGGAATAACCATTAGAGCCGAAGTGATAGCCTCCCTAGGCCTAGTACGCCTAGTCTGTCTTGCACGAGAGGCCATTAACCCAACAAGGCAACTAATATATTACATTATTAATGTATTAATACTTTAATTTATACATCACATTATGGTCATGTAATAATGTATTATTAATATATTAATATTTTAATAATATCTTACTATATACATTAACTTCAATGCATCACTTCTTTATTAATGTATTAAAATATTAATGTACTAATCTTTAACAATGTATTATTTAATGCATTTAATACATTTATTGATATATTTAATATAATACTTTATTACTACTTTAGAAATGTATTAATTTATAATTTATTAATAAATTAATTAATACATATATTATTAATATATCAATTAATCAATTTATACTTTAATGTATTATTACATTATTAATGTATTAATAGTTTAATATGTTATACAAATTAATGTATTAGTACTTTAATTTATACATTACAATAATATAATAATATATTATTAAATACATTAATCTTCATCTATTACTACTTTACTATTTTATTAATGTATTATTTATTAACATATCAATACTATTTTAAGGTAATAATATTTTAATAATACATTTATTAATGTATTTCATGTATTACATTATTAGTGTATTAATAATTTAGTAATATATTAATATATTGTTAATTAATAATTAATTTATTAATCTATTATTAATGTATTAATATATAAATGACTATTTCCAAAAAAATGTCTATCTCATTTTTCATATTTTCAAATGACCCAAATATAATATTAACCACTTTATAATGATCTATATATAATATTAACCACTTTTATAAAGTGATTATTGATATATATATATATAATTTTTTTTTTTATATTTAACTACACATAATTATTATCTATTTTGAAATTAAGTTAAATCCAAAAAAAAAACTTTTATCATTAATTTTATATAATTTTTTTCAATGATGTAATGTTAAATGTATCCTATTACATTTTTTTGATCTTGTGTTAAATTTATCCTATTACCCTTTTTTTTTTGGTTTTATAATGTGTTTTGAAAATAAAGACTCATCATTCGATGATGCTTTGGAATTTGAGAAATGAGAAGTGCTTATACATGAGACGATAATGTTGCATTTGACAAATGAGAGGTGCTTTTAGTATGGGTAGATATTGTGTGACTAAAGTTATATGTTAGTTTAAACTTAAACATATTTTAAATAAATACATACATAAAAAGAAAGCATTAAAATTTATATATTATATTAAAAATTAATATATAAATAGTTTATATAAAATTTAGATAAATTTATTATGAGGATGGAAATACATACTTTTTAAATAATAATAATCACATTTTAATATTTACAAATCTTTATTTATTTATTTTGAATTAGGCATTTTATTTTTCAAAAATATTTTAAGATTTTATTTTAATATTTAAAAATTAAATTTTTTTAATAAATTTTGAATTTTATATATTATTATTTTTTTAAATTATTAAAAAGTTACAGTGCAAATGCATCTATATCATTAGTATAGTTTTCAAACAATGTAATTTTTTTTTGTGCTCTCAAGATCTAAAGAACAACACAAATTACAAAAATATGTTGGTGTATCACTTGGGAAACAAAATTTACAATATAAGAGCAATTTGTGTTGTCTTTTGAATCTTAAGAGCACAAATAAAAAGAAATTATATTGTTTGAAAACTATGGTAGTGATATAGATGTCTAGCTTATATCTAGAGTTATCGTGATAGCTACTAAGAGGTGGGGTGAAAGCCTCCAAACCTTTGTGACTGCAAAACAAAAAAAAAGTAAAGATAACATGAAAAATCAGTGGGGCGAACCAAAGAATGCCATGCTTCTGTTGTTGGGGATGCTCCATGCCATCTCTGACCATTTCTTCTTCTTTGCCAACAATCCTGTCAATCTTTTGATCCATTTCGTGCAATTGTCTTTGAACATCATCCAACTGCAAGAGGATTTCTTGATGGACTTTGTTCCTTTCCAAAAGGACCTTTTCCCATGAGTTCCTTGAGTATCTAGTATATATCTATCATTTTTTAATAGAGAGTGGCCCTGACTCGATATGAATGTGGATCAGGGGATCTAAGAACCTATTTTCTCATTGGTTGCCTCGTTGTCAATGAAGTGCCTGAGAACCCAAGCGCTTGCCTCAGTCAAGTCCAGTTCAACTTGAACTTTTGGTAGAGTGTGAGCTTTGTAAACTTCAATGGCTTGAGCAATAACAACTTGGGTTTGACGAGCTAGGGAGCCACCTTTGTGGCTTCAAGCTCAATGACTCTGAGAGCTGCGAGGCATTGGGTGACCAAGGGAGAAGGTTACAGACACGTGATGGGGAATGAAAGCAGTAGGGAGGGCGATGTAGAAGGTGACAAAGGGAATACTGGAGGCTAGGCGGGGGAAGACAAGATGAAAGTTAAGGGCGAATAATAGGCAAATTGATGGGGGGGAAAATAAAATAGACAACTAGGGGAGAGTACCACCATGAATGAGTTAGGATGGTGTTATGTGTCGCCATAACTAAATCTAAGTGTGGAGGATTTGAGAGATCCACCACAAAGTGAATGAGAACAACGTGAGGCAAGGGGTGTCACACGAGGGGGAATGAACATAGAAAGCTATGCATTGATGTGAAGCGACGTACGCGGGGTGTGGTAGGAGGTTGTGGGGGGCCGATAGGCTACCAAGTGGGGGAAAGTCCCAAGGCCCCTTCCTTGTCATGATGCACCTCCCCATCACCCAATCCTAGTGCATACTGTAGGATATTTAATTCTTATTAACACTTGCTATTTTTTTTGAAAAAAAGATTTCAACTATTTTAAAAAATTCTATTTGAAGAAGATAACAAATCAAAATTCCTTTATCAACCACCACTTTGAAGAGATTATTATTTCCTACACGTAACTTATTGATCAAGGGATTTTTAATCCTACAATTTATTATTATTTTTTTTACTATAGTATAATAAAATGATATTTGCTGAATTTATTATAACTTCCCAAGGAAGAGTATATTCTAATTGCTTTGTAGTCAATTTGCTTTGAATTTTAAATAATTTGCAATTTTTCACTTTCAACTATAAAGTTTTCGAAAGTCTCCAAAAAAATATCCATTAAATTGATTATTCTTTAAATAAAAAAATAAATTTTAAATTTTCTAAATATAAATTTCTATTTTGTGATTGGTTTTTAGTTATGATTAGACAATTTTTTATATGGTTTTACACTTAATTGATTTAAAAAAATAATTTAAAAAATTTAAAATTAAAAAATCAAACATTTTTCCATATGTCATTAATTATGGCTATGGATACTTATTTGTATACATGTCACATTTATTAATGTGGTTTCAATTATTTTAGATATTAAATAAATATGGTAATAAGAGTTTGAATATTTTATACAGATAAGTATTGATGGCCATAATTAATAAGTACAAATGACAAACTCTTTTATTTTTTATTTTTTAAAATGACAATTAAGTGTAAAACCACATAAAAATTGTCTAATCATAGTTAACATCCAATCACAAAATATGAATTTTATTTAGAAAATTAAAATTTTATTTTTCAATTTAAAAATCAATTTAATAGATAAATGTTTGGAGACTTTAAACAATTTTATGGCAGAATGTGAAAAAAATTGCAAATTATTTAAAAGTCAAAGCACATTGACTACAAATTAATCCACTTTTCAAATTTTGTTTTATAATGTAAAATTTATGTTGATTATGAATAATAAATTCCTCTCAATAATTATGTTAATTAATATATCCAAATTTCCTACTATACTTATGAGGGAGAACTTAGGTTTATAATATAATTAGATGTGAAAACAAAAAACATTTAACCTTACTATACAAAATTGAATTACTTATATAACCTCATAACTCCTGTGAAATAGTTGAATAATGAAAAGTTATATGGTTGGTATAAAGTTTCATGGTTAAGAGTATAACTAACTCACACACTCCTTAATTTATTTGCTATATTTAATTACCAATTCATTAAACTCCTAAATTTTAACATACTAACCTCATAAATTTAAGTTAAACATGATCCCCTCATCCACTAACTCCAACCCATTACCATAAACCCCTTTATAAGTAACCTATATAACAAAAAATAGCCCCAACCACTAATCTAATAACCCCCTCACCATTTACCCACTAACCAACACACCCTCTAACCATTAATCCACTAACTCAAACATTATTGCCCTTTAGCTAGTTTGGTTTTGACCCTAGCTACTTAGGATCCTTAGAATTAGGTGCAAAGAATTGGCTTGGAGAAATAAACTTCCTTCTTCTCTGAGAGAATTGCTTCATTCTATGGAGGAAATATCCCCTTGGAATAATCTATCATTCTTTGGAAATATCTCCTTAAAATAATCTAGCCAATTGAAAGGGATAATCCTATTCTAGGAAGAAAGAAATGGTTACTTGTTTCGTTAAGCCCTGTAAGTCATCCCTCCAAAGCTAGTATCCGGGCTTGTAAACCTCAAACTAGTATCATGTGTTGCTTAATAGTTATACCCTTACCTTAAACAAGTAGCAAGCAACTGGATTTACCTCTCACATTACCCCTTCTCACCTAACCCAAGGTTGGCATTAAATAGAGGAATGGAACTTATCCCACTAAAGATACTTTTCTTTATCTCTTACCTCCTTATAATCTTGGGTGGGATATAACCCTTACCCCTAACCTCTTTACAAGCGAAGCAAGTACTTCATGTGTTCTAGTTTAATTATACTTTGGAGTGTTATGGATATGATTAATATGCCGCATCTTTTATCATCAATTTATTTATTTTAAGAACTGAAAACTTCAATTTACACTTGTGACATTGTCAATAGTTACAAACACCTAAATTTGTTCATTTTTACTTCTACTTTTAAACACAAGGAATAGCCACTTTTATTTCCATTTTGATTTTAGACAATACACAAATAATACATTATTACAAGTTTTAAATGTTTCATAATAACTTTTTATTTTGTAATATCTATAATTATTACATAAACTTATTTCTAAAAAATAGATATAAACAACTTTGCTACTAATTTTATTTATTTTTTATATTATAATAATTAAATAATATATTTTTTTTTTATTACAATACTAATTTTAATGTTTTTTAAGTTAAGAAAACCAAACTAAACTGGCATAAACATGGCATAAACCCCCAAGAAATTTACTCATCAATTATGAAGTAATCATATATATTAAAAACGTTATTGTGATCTGTTACAATGTTAATTGAAAATGTTATTGTGATCTGTTAGAATGTTAACTGAAAATGTATATAAAAGGCAATTTGAATTTCAGTTTTCAAAAGTTGTTAATTGAAAATGTATATAAAAAACAATTTGAATTTGAATTTTGAAATGGTTAATAAAGTTGTTAATTGAAAATGTATATAAACAGTAATTTGAATTTGAATTTTGAAATGGTTAATAAAGTTGTTAATTGAAAATGTATATAAATAGTAATTTGAATTTGAATTTTGAAATGGTTAATAAAGTTGTTTGAGTTCTCTAACTAAGAATGTTTAACAAATTATAATGAATCTTAAAATGAGATAGAGGGAGCAACTTAATAACAAAACTTACAAATAAAGAATGTCAATAATCGTCATATACAAATCTTAATTTTTTTTTTATGTAAAACATTTGACATTAAAAATAATGATCATATACAAATATTAAATTTTATATGTAAAATATTTTACATTACAGATTTGTAAATATATTATTTAATTAATTAATTTAAATATATAAATGAGATAATTATTTATTTATTTATTTAACATATTATATAAAAAATAATAATAGTAAATTTTTTATATAGTATATTGACAAAATTATATTAAAATATATAAATACTATATATTTATTGATTGATGGATGTATGTTGAAAAAATCTAAATCACAAATGGATGGAAGATTTAATTCATTGATTTAGGACAATTCATTTGTATGGTGGGAAACATAAGATAAACAATGCTAATGTCAAAATTTTCATAGTAATTAATGTAAGTTATTATAGTTTTGGCTTCCTTTGTTTTTTAGATCCTAACAACATTGTATCATCCACAAATTGTAGATGCAAGAGCGGATCCATCCCCCTATTTAGGGTTGCAGCATCAACAGCAACAGCAGCTGGAACCGGAGCTGAGCCTTAAACTGAAACAACTGTCACTATGGCTAGGGCGGAAGCCTAAACAGCAACAGCAAGTTTAAACTTAAATGTGTATAATATATTATACATTGTGAAAATGTATAAATGGTGAAATATTATATATATATATATATATATATATATATATATATATATATATATATATATATAATTTAAAACTTAATTAAAAAATTTGGAAAAAAAAATGCTAACATTGACTTGAGTTGTTATCTAAAGAAATGTTAACATAAACTTGAGCTGTGATTTGGTTTGATGGGAAAAAAAGTCAATAAAAGTGAGTTGTGATCTGGTTTGGTTGTAAACTTGATAGGAATATATTAGTTAATAATGTGTAATCATGCAAAGTTTTATGCACAAATTTCAGGGTTTAGGAAAATGACAATCACATATGTTTTTCCATCATTTTTTTTTCAAGTTTTTATCAAAACCCATGTATTATTATTAATAATAATCTAATTTTAAGGTAGTAGTCTAATTAGACACTAAATTGGGTATAAGACTTCTTTGTCTGTGGGATGTACATACCATATCTCTTTGGATTTGAATTTGTAATTTCTTACAAGAAAACACATGTTCTTAACTATCAGATAGTGCTAACATTGACTTGAGCTGTGATCTAAAGAAATGTTAACATAGACTTGAGCTGTGATCTAAAGCAATGTTAACATAGACTTGAATTGTGATTTGGTTTGATGAAAAAAAAATGTCAATAAACTTGAGTTGTGATCTGGTTTGGTTGTAAACATGATAGGAATATATTAGTTAATAATGTGTAACCATGCAAAGTTTTATGCAAAAATTTCAGGGTTTAGGAAAATGACAATCATATATGTTTTGTCATTATTTTTTTTAAGTCTTTATCAAAACACATGTATTATTAATAATAATAATCTAATTTTAAGGTAGCAACCTAACTAGATATCAAATTGATGTATAAGACCTCCTTGTCTGTGGTATGTACATATCCTATCTCTTTGGATTTGAACCTATAATCTCTTATAAAGAAACACACGTTCTTAACTATCAGATCCACTCTAACCATACATAATTACAATTGAAAATTATATATATATATATATAAGCATCAGACTTGGTGCAACAACAACCCTTTCTTATTTTTAAAGAAAAAAAACAAAAGATGGGTGACAAATTTTTAATTTTGATAAATTTCGGATTTGAATTGGGAGTGTGGTTTAATGGTATTATTTTAAAGCAAAAGATGGGTCGCAAATTTTTAATTTTGTTAAATTTTGGATTTGAATTGTTATGAGAGTGTGGTTTAATGGTATTATTTTTAAAGCAAAAGATGGGTGACAAATTTTTAATTTTGATAAATTTTGGATTTGAATTGCTCATGAGAGTGTGGTTTAATGGTATTCAGTCAAGTGATCGGGTTTGTTTCACTGGAAAAATTCAAATTCAAATCCAATTTTTTTTTAAAGGAATCTGAATAATAATAAAAAATAAATGAATTTAAAGTTTAAAAAAGTTTTGCATGGATTTATTTCTGTGTTGAACAGTACTATAAAAGCTCAATAAATCTGAACATCATATAAAGTGAAATTAGGTTAACAGTTTATGAAAAAACCAATTACCACATTAAAATCAAATCCATAACAAAAATAAGTAAAATGTGTATGATCGTCTCAAAGAACGATTTTTCTATTCGTCATGGATTTTTTTAACTCTCGGTACGGGTGGAGAAGCAGCGATAAATGGTGGTTTAATCAGAAATTAGAGGTTTCAGTTTTGTTAACTCTTGGTACGGGTGAAGCAGCGATAAATGGTGGTTTGATCAGAAATTAGAGATTTCAGTTTCTCCTATGTGAGAATTATCGCCATCTCCTGTCACCTCAGAGGGCCCACTTGGCAAGGTATTAAGTCTGCCAATACATATCCGAAATTAGAACTAAAATAGGAGAAAGATACGAGAACTAGAATTTTTAACAGAACAAAAACAGGAGTAAAAGTTTCAGTGCGCATACCCAAGATGTAAGTTAGTTTGGCGTACCGATGCGCTTTCCTGTACTGAAGTGGAGGACTCGCCTCTACTACCCAACTGCCATACAAACATCAGGTTATATGTAGATCATTGAACCTAGAAGTATAACTGTCTTAATAGAATTTCGATTTTCAAGAAACTGGTACCTTGGTTTGGAGTTTCTTATTTTCATCTTCCAAAGAGCGTACCTGTTACAACAATGACGACGACAGAAACGTTCAGGGCTCTGGATAATATTCCATTGTATTATTATTGTCAAAGAATAACAAAGGGACTAGAGGATTTCATGGTTCTCGTAAATTTTCGTTTTATGTTTAGGGTTGACAAGAACAAACAAAGCTTATTCAGTGGTCTGTTTGTAACGCAATAATTTCTGGAAAATGGTGGTGCTTCTCTTCTCCTCATTTTGATTTTGATCATAATATTCAATCTAAATTTTAGATTTTTCATTAGGCAATATCACATATACAACAAAGTTAAAAAACTGTTACAACAATTTATTCATAGTAATTTCAACATATCCTTAACAGAAATACAATATGAATGGACTGATAACACTGTCTCACAATTGCACTAACTAGATCCAATTTACTCTTAAATCTGTTTACACCAGTTATATACAGTAAATTTCAAAACTTTAGATCTTCACTACTTTTATATTATATCAAAAGGTGGTATATGTAATTATTCAAAAAAAAATTATTTTATACATTTCATTACATAAATACTTTTCAAAGTTTGGTATATAGTTTAATTGAAAGATTTTGTTTATTCATGGTACACAGTAGAAATCCATTCCACAATCACACTAACCAGATTGAATTGACTTTAAACCCTGTTGATTATAGTAAATTTTGAAACTTTAGGTTTTCACTGCTTTTATATTAAAAGGTGATATATGCAATTAGTTTAAGATATATTTTATAAATTTGGTTACATAAATATTTTTCAAAGTTTGAGATATAATTTAATTGAAATTTTTTATATTAAAAAGTAATATATGCAATTAGTTTAAGATATATTTTATAAATTTGATTACATAAATATTTTTCAAAGTTTGGCATATAGTTTAATTGAAAATTTATTCATGGTACACACTAGAACAATCACAAAAACTAGTTTAATTGAAAATTTTATTTATTCATGGTACACACTCAAACAATAACAAAAAGTTGTGTGAATTAAAAGTGAAATAATAATACACTTTAACGATTTATAAGGATTTGGGATTTGCTTTACTTGTAGTGTTAAGTTAAAGACGGCTCTTATATATTAAAAGGTGATATATGCAATTAGTTTAAGATATATTTTATAAATTTGGTCACATAAATATCTTTCAAAGTTTGACAAATAGCTTAATTGAAAATTTTGTTTATTCATGGTACATTAGAACAATCATTAAAAGTAGAAAAAATAGTTTAATTGAAAATTTTATTTATTCATGGTACACACTAGAACAATAACAGAAAGTTGTGTGAATTAAAAGTGAGATAATAATATACTTTAACTATTTATAAGGATTTGCTTTACTTAGAGTGTTAAGTTAAGTTAATAAGGATTTTTATTTTTAATATGATCTATTTTATTATTTGAATGGTATATCCATATATGAAGGAGTTAATTATGATACAAGTTATTATATTAGTTTAAAAAGATATTGATAAAAGATGGGTATTTAAATTAAAAAAGTTTATATTATATTATATGGTATAATTTATAATATATATTGAAGTATATTTTTAGAAATTATTTAAAAGTAAATTTGGTATTTAAATTAAAGAAAGTTTATATTATATTTTATGGTAACATTTATAAGATATAGACATAAGCATATTTTAAGAATTATTTTAAAAGAAATTAAAAATAATTCACTTTAATTATTATGCATAAGATTAGTATCAAAGAACACAAGAGTGGGTTCATTTTTGGTAAAAAACTTTAATTCATTGGATGTAATTTGGGTGGTTCGGAGGAATGATTGTTACCCTCCCCACCCTCAATTTTTTGTGAGTGACATGTTGTGCCCTTAAATGAGTCTATAAGATTGTCTTGTTGTTGAGCCTCCAATATTTTAAGCCCTGTGGGTTAGCTCAAGTGGACAAGTGTCATTGTTTGCTCAAATGAGGTTTCGGGGTTGAATCCCCAGCCAGAATCCTATATAGGGCCTCATTTGATGTCCTCACCGGGTTAGGGCCATAATCAGGTTGAACGGTTTACCTTGTTTACCATCCACGAAATGTGGGGAAGTACTCTAGGGTTTTTCGTGCTCTTTTAAAAAGAAAATAAAATGGTTGTGAGGGTGTTTCTCTCCTAGTGTGCGGCGGCTAGGGTTTAACCCTAGCCACTTGCGAGCTTTTTGTGAGTCGGGCTTGCAACTCGTCTTCCTCGCCTTCAATCGCTGCGGATGCATCCCTGTTCACGGGTGCCCCAGACAATGGGGATTTCCCCTCCGTCTCGGTGTCTAGGCTAGTTTTTGCTTCGAAGTTTAGGGATTCTTTTCGTGAGGTTGTTCAAAGGAGCTCTTCTCCTTCTTCTTCGTCTCTTCTAGTTTAGAAATCCCCTCCTCTTGTCATTCCCATGGGTCAAGATGCCGAGAAGGAGGAAGAATACTACAAATTTGTGAGTTTGGTTTTTCATTTCAATGGTTTTTGGCCAAAGCTAGCTGATCTCAATAGTTGAATCTCAACTACCTGGATTCCTATTATGTAGCAACAAGATTTCATTCATCCTTGTGCTAAAGGATTCTTCATTGTTGAGTTTGACATTGTAAAAGATCATGATCTGATTCTCAGCTCATGTCTGTGATTTTGGGGTGATTCAGGTTTGTGCATAAAACCTTGGACTCCTTTTTTCAATCCAACTTCTGAAATTCTCTCCTTAGCACCTATTTGGGGGAGACTTCCCAACCTTCCCTTGCATTTTTGGGGTTTACCTTCACTTGAAGCCATTGGTTCGGCATTCAGAAAGTTAGACTTTTCATGTAGTGAAACTTCAAGGCACAACAACTCCACTTTTTCCCATATATGCGTGGAAATGGACTTCAGTAAAGGACTCCTTGCCGAAGTTATTCTTACTAGTAAAAATTATTCTTGGTCTTAGAAACTAGACTATGAGAGAGTTTTCTTGTGTTGTAGATATTATTTTGAAACGAGACATCTTGCAACCCATTGTCCCAAACGACCCAAGAAGAACCAAAAGCCTCAGAAACCCACTTGGTGGGTGGGATCAAATGACAACCATCAAGTTGTCTCGGAGCCTCCTCAAGCCAACAAAAATACGTCCCAGCCAAAACCTCTTCCTCAGCCAACTCTGTTATCTTTAGTCATGAGTCCAGAATCCAATTAGAACTCAGAGAATGTGGTGTCTTCTCCTCATGCTTCAGATGAGGGACCTAGAGTCTAGTATTCTCCTCAATCTTCAGCTTGTTGGGAAGATTAGGCTGATGATGCTCGGGTATTGGATGAAGAAAAAAATATAAACCCTAGATCAAGACAATCTAGGAAATACATGCATCACGAGTACCTCAACATGTGCAAATGAAGTTTGGACGATAGTAAGAAATAAGAAGACATCACATGCCACATCTCAACCAATGGTGACAAGAAGTCACGCCTATAAGTTAGCCAAATCGGTGAGCTCCTCCCCATTAGGTTAATTTTAGATGAAGTGTGTCTTCACTTTTATCCTCAGAGTTTTTTTCCAAGTGTATTCATTAAGGTTGTTTTATGTGAAGTTTTCGTTTGAGTATTTGACACAATCATTAGTAGCTTGTAATAGTGATTTAATTGAGGCCCTCACTTGGCATGAATTTTGAAGGACATTGTAACTCCTTAGCGGTTTCGACCGTGCCTTTTTGATAATACAAATTTCCCAGTTTTTGTTAAAAAAAAAATCAGTATCAAATCTCTTATTATTAAGTTGATATTTTGAAGGAATATTGGATCTTTGGACAAAAGAGTTGTTAAAAAAATGAACTTGTAATTATTAGTGTTGATACAAGATTATGATGTTTTCTTGTATGGTGGCAATGGAAACCTTAAAACACACGTATCCTTTAACTCCGCGGACAATTTAAGACAATATAGATATAGTGTTATAAGATGAAATGTCCAAAATTGAATTATCTTTTGGATTATATAATTCTTACTACTTAAGTTTTTTATAGATATTAAAAATTGATTTTTAAAAATTATGATATTTGTTTTCTCTTCAAAGTATAAGATATATGTTTGCAATACTACTTTTCAACAAGATGAGGAAGAACTTTCTACTTCTATTGCAATGGAACATATCTACATTTCCTGTGATGTAAATATGTCTGCAGTAAATATGCTTGTAGGATCCTCAAGTTCATATTTTCAAGAACCCCCATCAATTCGTCGAAGCCTATTGATTCAATCCACCTATAGGAAGAGCCTTTGACCCCACCACATTTAAAGTTGCTGAAAGACATAATGAGATATGATTTGCATGCTGAAGTACCTCTGAATCAAGGCCTATTTCCTCAAMATTGAGTTATCATGGTCAGTTCCCACCCCTTTAATGCCAATCGATCTGGATGCTTTGGAMTAGACTATATTCTTTCACCTCCATGGCTCACATGGATATTTAATGGTCTTTGGACAATGATGGAAAACTTACATCAATGGATCTACACAACATGGAAATTGGAGATTTAGGAAGAGGCATTCATAYACCCATGCACTAAAGGTTTTTTTATAGTGGAKTTTGATCTATTCAGTGATAGGGACTTCATCCTCAATTGAAGCTAATGATTATGCAAAAGGGTTGTTCTATGCATTAATCCATGATTCCCAACCTTTGATCCCTCTACATACTTCTTTAGCATAGGTAAGGCACCCTAACCTTTCTCTTCAATTTTCGAGTTTTGACTCTCTATGGAAGATATGAAATTCCATTAATAGGTTTCAATTTCCAAAATAGAGACATAATGAAGACACATCACCACATTCATGTAAAAATGGATTTTTCCAAAGGATTTCTAACCAAGATTAGGCTTGTGGTTGAAGAATATACATGGGAACAACCTATGCCGATCTTGCTTTTAAATCAACCATATTATATCTCATTGTCCTAAGCCAATTAAAAATAAATTCTCCTTTAGGGGTTCCTCAAAAAGACCAACTTGGCTTGTGGGAGAATCAAAGGAACACCACTTAATTGTGAAGAAACTCAATCAACATATCCACTAAAAGTATATCTACCCATCTAGAAGATCCATCAATAACCAATACATAATGAGAGTGCTCCCTAAAAAATCCCTCAGCAAGGATGCACCAAACCTTGGAACCTTGTGGTATACAAACAAAAAAGAGACCTAGATGCAATGAAAATTGAACTCCAAGCCTCACCTATCAAAATCTTAGCGTGCCAATTGTATGGGTGGTTGGGAACAAGAGGTGGAGGATCAATCCATCCCTCAACAATCTAAGGTAGGAGAAAGAGATATTTCACTGGATGAGGAACCAATCAAAGCAACTGTGAAGTAGAATCGTAAGGAGAGACTTGAATCGAAACTATAAGATGGTGTAACCTAAGAAACTTAGGATGGAAATATGTCAACCAGAACTCGTACTACTACTTACTTGGAACGAGACTTTCACTAGCATTGGGAAGAAAAAATATTGGGTGAATCTCAACCTCATATAACCAACAGTTGTCCAAGAACAATGGAATGATCTAAACCGATGGTGTACAATCCAAAGTAGTCTAACCCGATCTACAATGTCTAAGCAATCAGATTAATAACAAAACCAACTCACACAAATATTCGAGACACAATTTCCTCACTCACACTTTCTGATCCATAACATGGAAAATGAGTTACATATATAGGAATTTAGACAACTCAACAAACTCTTAAGAAAATAGATCTAATAAACATCTTGAACTAAACCTATAAAATTTTGAACAAAGTCTAGAACTTACTATTCTAACTAAATTATTCATTTCTCGATTATTCCTAACACTCCCCCTTAATGGAGAAATGAATTTTCTACAACACCCAACTTGTTTCTACAAATTTCAAATTTAGCCTTTCCAACATGCTTAGTAAAAATGTTTGCCACATTATCAACTATATTACTATATTCCAAGTAAATCTCCTTTGATTGTATATTCTCCCTTACAAAATTTTAATGTGTCTCAATATGTTTTGATATGGCATGATACACTGGATTGTTCGCCAATTTGATGGATCTTTGATTATCACATTGATGGTTGTAGGTACTTGTTGCTTTTCTCCAACATCTTCAAGAATTCATCTAAGCCATATCGCTTCATAGGTAGCACTGCATAATACTTTATACTCAACTTTTTGTGGATTATAGGTAAGCAATTTCTTGTTTCTTATCGCTCCATGACATAGCTCCAAATCCTACAATGAACACATATCCATATATTGACCTCTTGTCATCTGGATTTCCAGCCCAATCAGAGTCAGAATGATCTATCAATTTAACATTAAAATCACCAGTATATTTGATACCGGAATCAACAATCCTTCAAAAATATTGAAGGATTCTCTTTGCTACTTTCCAATGATTTTTATGAGGCTTAACCATAAATTGACTAAGTATATTGACTGAATATGCAATATCTAGCCTGATTGTAGTGAGATAATTTAGACTTCCCACCAAATGTTGATACAAAGTATCATTCACCTCCTTTGTACCATCATTACCATTGATCTTAACATTTTGTTCTAATGAAGTAGACACTATCTTACATTCATTCATATTAAACCTCCTAAGTAACCCATTTGTATATTTAGTTTGTGTGATTAAGGTCTTACCATTGTCCCTCCATTCTTCAAGACCTAAATAGTAGTGTAACTGTCCAAATCCTTCATCTCAAATATCTGTGACAATTGTTTCTTGATATCTTCATTCAATTGAGTAGACTTCCTGTTATAATAAGATCATCAACATATAAAGAAATCAAAGAAATGTGACCATCTTCATCCTTCTTGATATAAAGATTCAGATCAACTTTAATTTTATGAATCCTTGTTGAAAGAATAAAGCATCAATTTTTACATACCAAGACATGGGTGCATGCTTAAGTCCATATAAAACTTTCTTCAACCTGCAGATAAGATGCTCTTGACCCTGCTTTAAAACCCCCTCTGATTGACCAATATAAACCTCTTCTTTTAATTCTCCAATTAGAAGAGATGATTTTACATCTAACTAATGTAGCATCCAATTATATTTAGTGGCCAATGCTATCATTATTCTAATTGGGTTCATTTTTTTATATTGGAGCAAAAGTATCCTCATAGTCTATACCTTCTTTCTGTGAATAACCCTTTGCTATTGAGAAAATGTTGTCATTGATGTCAAAGTGGCAATGATGATGATGATGTGGCAATAATGATAAGGATGTAACAATGATGATGATGATGATGATGATAGGGTAGTGAAAAAGGGATATTGTTTGAGTATTGAAGCCATGAATCCAAGTAAAGAAGCCTTGAAGCCATGAATCCAAGTAAAGAATCCTTGATATTGTTTGAGTATTGAAGCCATGAATCCAAGTGAATAATCGTTGAAGCCATGAAGCCAAGTAAATAAGCCTTGAAGCCATGAATCCAAGAAAAGAAGCCTTGAAGACATGTTGATGAAGCCTTCAAAAGCCAACATGTAGTAGTCAATCCATGAGGACAAGTCATGAGGAAAAGTCAATGTCAAAGAAAATTGAAGAAGCCCTTGAAACAATAATGATGTGTCCACTTGAAGAAGCCTTGAAGTGCCTTGAAGAATCCTTGAAATAAGTGTATATAACTCCAAAGTGGTCCCCTTATGGCGTAGCTTTTAAGCATGGCCCTCACAGGATGAGATAACACGTGGTTATTTCCACATGCCCACTTCGAGTTGTACACAAATGGAGCCTTTAAGGAGCCTTGAAGAAGCCCTAAAAACAAGTGAATAATCACCTAAATTCAACTGAAGAAGCCTACATATGTTCACGATAAAGATTGCAAGATGGAGTTTGTTGAAAGTATTATTTGTGGTCAATTTGGTTACCCTATATTTGAAGGAAGTTTTACCCTAGATAACTAACTCAAATGGAAGCACAAGTTACATGGTTTGAAATTTTATTCTGAGACCTTTCCAATGGTACATGGAAGTCCCTCTAACTCCATAGGAGTGAGGAGATGTGAGTTTTTCTGTCCAACAACCCATCCAGAAAATTGAGATCGATTCAACTAATTTTTGGGGACATAATTACTATAAATACATGTTAGAATTTCACTTTTTAAGAGTAACCAACGAAGAGATCAAGTATGAAGTGCACTCAATGTTAGAATATGATGGATGTGCTCATTTTACCATTGACAATATCTCTATTGTCACCCAACCATAGGCCGAAGCCACCCTCTGAGCACCTTAACCTTGACATAGAATCACTCTGAAAGCAAACCCTAGGCTAGATAGCCAAACAAAGGGTAGCACACCTTTCCCCAAGGATAGTGCACCAACAAGAGTTGATTAGATGTTCCAAACCCTAGACAAGAGATAGTCCAAGCCAAACATGATCTGCTAGTTGCAGCAGCTGCAATGGCATCTCTCCTCAAACCTGCGCACAAGACTGGGCACTGCAATGTGCACAAGTTGCTGCTCTACAATTCTAATATTGCTTGCTAGAATGAAGACTGGCCTCTTGTATTTATAGTAAATCTGGCTAACTTCCTGGGCCGACTTCTCATTCTGGGTATCTGTTTGTTCAGTATATATTATTTCTTTTGTTCGACTTCTTCTCTTGAAGGATAATAACCTAATATAAATTATCTTCTTGAGCCGACAAGTCTCCTAGGGTTATTAGCCATCTCATTAGGGTTTCTTCTTTCTTCCCAGAGTATTATATCCTTGTCAAGTTTACATGTGGAGGTAAATACCTCCCTCGGCTACCACAATATCAACACTCCCTCCTAGCTAGGGAGGTATTACAGGTAATGGTCTTGAGCACAAAAACATACCATTCACCCAGTAGCATCAACATAGTTTTATAGACTAGATCATGACTAGATCATGAGCACCATCATCATCATTAGTGTCATCAGCTGCATCATCTCTTGAAACCATACTCTATCTGAGTAATCAGACATGATGCTCACTCCATAGAGTGATACAAGAGCCATTCTTCTAATCTAGAAGAGTAAATTATCTGAACCATTTTCCGTCTAGGAAATCTCTATCCTTTGATTATCCATCTAACTGATAATCATTTCCAATACTGCTGATAGTCCTCAAGAAAATCAAAACAAAATAGAACACAACTGTGTCTATCCATAGTAGTACATAACTACAATCAAGTGGTACACTACCACACAAAGTAACACACAAGTACTTGATCAACAACATATAGTTACGAACAGTGGAACACATCCACCAAAGTAGTATACATCTACTGTCATATAGTCTTCATAACAATAATCTGATATCAACCTGCACAGAAACAATGTTATGATATAAACTGAATCATTTGGGCCAATCTTTCACTCAGATCTATGAGATCTGAAAGAATATCTGCCCCTAGAGTAGAATAATGAGATGTCTGGACTATTCTTATCAAGCAAGGAAGAATAATTGTCCTGTCTTCTGAACCTGGACCATTCCCCACCCTGGGCCATTCTTCCTACACTAATCAAAGTGCACCCTGGAGAGAATGTATAAACCCTAAGGAATGCATGTCCCTGATTGTTGAGCCTTGACCATTCCCCACCCTGGGCCATTCCTCCTACACTAATCAAAGTGCACCCTGGAGAGAATGTATAAACCCTAACGAATGACTATCCAAAACATTTCCTCTATTAACCACAAGAGGAAAATACTGTCCTGTACCAACCTCCAAAACGAACCATTCCTCATGTTAACCACAATGAGAGATTGTTGTTCGGTGAGGCGGGCCAGTCTTCTTGAGTAACCCTCAAGAAGAGAGACTGCCCTAGACCACTCCCCATGTTAACCACAATGGTAAGTCGCTGTCTATGATACATCAATAATCTGGACCATTTCCCATGTTAACCATAATGAGAAATTGTTGTCCGTCAAAAATCTCAATCCACTTTCCAAATTGGAAAGGAAAGTGCTCATCCTGGACCATTTTTCGAACTGAAAAATGACTGTCCATAAATCAATACATATCAGTGCTCCCTCCCAACCTAGGAGTCATCTCTTCCTTTTTCAATAAGGAAGTCCTCTCCACGAGCTCCAGCTTGAGTATGCAAACTCTTTTATCTTGGACAGAAGCTTTACCAAGATGTCTGTTTATCTGCTCATTTGTGGAGATATGTATTGGAGAACCTCTTTATCCTTTCTGAACTTCATCACGGATAATGTAATGCTTGATTTCAAATGTACTTTGTTCTGGAGCACTGGTCTTCTTTGAAGGCTTCATGTAGCTCTGATCAATAAAATATATCATCATGAGATTTGATCTTCTGAGTAATCATCTTGATACAATATCTTGTTATAGGAAATATTCACCACACTTCTGCTGTGCACTGGAGGTTCTCCACCAAGTTATTTTCTTCCATTTGCATACAAGGGTCTCTTTTTGGTATGCCTCAAAGTCTTGAGATTGCTCTTCATATTCTCTTTGCTCAATTGCTCTGGAGAACATTCTTTGCATTTATCTGATGTAGAACTCCAACTCATGGATATTGAATCATGTAAAGATATGTTTCCTTTATCGAAACGAGTAATCATCATAGTCTTCTCCCTCCATCTGGGAGAACCTCTAGTTCTGGATCTTACAATGCTTTCATTCATAAGTCTTCCATACACTGTTCTTCATCACAATTTTCAGTTCCTCTACGTGATTGCTTTTAGTGAGTTCATGTTAGGCTGGTAATCTTGTGATATAATGACTGGTTGTTCTGGCTTCTCTTGCTTCTTGGAATATTCATGTTCTTCCTCATGTTTTTCCTTTAGCTCTTGGGTCCATGGAGTTTCTTATAGATTCCATGCCCTAAAGATTTCACTTCTTTCTTTTATCATAGGATCACAGATTTGGATGGACAACTGGGGATACTTTAAGACTTTTCTTCGAAGAGGTCTTCTTCTGCAGTTGAACTGAACACATACTGTCTTTCATGGTTGCTACCATACTTCATCATTTTTTTTTTATAATGGATCATAGGATTAGCTCTCTCATAATCCTTGCTTCATGTATGAGTGCATATAATCGACTCCCTCCATCTAATAGAGTCCATGCTTTCGTCTTCATCCTTATTGTCTTCTGTAATATATAATTGGCTCTCTCTATCTAACAGAGTCCATGCTTCCATCTTGTTGTCTTCTACAAAGCGTTATAAGTCTTTCTCTGACTTCTTTCTATCTTTCCTTCTTCTAATTCTCTTCATGATTGATTCAGTGTATTTCATCCTTTCATGTGTATTATCTAATGATATCAATCCTTATCTTGTTGTTCTTGCTTGCGGCAAATGCATCCCACGTCTTGGGAAGACCATTGAGTACTATGTTTACCAATTCCTTCTTTGAAATTATCTCTTCAATAGCTTGTAGTTGATCTCTTAACTGGGAGATCCTCACAAAGTATGATGTTATGTTGTCCTCATCATTCATCTTCATGTCACAGAGCTCATTCTTCAGACTCATAACTTGTCCAATGTTTCTGACCGAGAAGAGATTTGTTAGGTCATCGTACATCTTATTTGATGAGTCAATATGGGAGATGTAGGGTATCAAGTGGTATTTTATAGATTCCACTATAATACTCATGGCATTGATGTCATCGTCTTTGAACTTCTCCATAACTACAATGCTCTATGGTTCCTTCTCTTTTCCTTCTTCAAACTCTGGTTCCATGATCTTTCCTTTCACGATATCCAACACCTTATTCTTGGCAAGAATGAGGTCAATCCTTGTCTTCCATGCTTTGAAGTTAGAGGCTCCATCTAACTTGTTCTCTGACTTCATAGAATAAGTCATGGCTTCTTTGACTTGGTCAACCCTAGATCTGACCAAAAACTCAAACATCACGTCTTGGCTTTCTGAGAGTATTAGGAGATGCACTAGGCTAGGGCACACTAATATATCCAAAGATTAGGTCAATCCCTTAACTTAAGGTGCCTCAATGAGAGGATTAGGTTTTCTGCAATTGCACCTGCTAGTAACCCTAGTGACAATGCTATGGTGATTGCTCCTGCTAAAAACCCTAGCGACAGTTCTTCAATGAGCTTAATATCCTTACAACTATGTTTCCTTCCAGTGGTTATACTGAATGAAGGAGGCGTGGGCCCATAACCTGTTAGAATATGATGGATGTGCTCATTTTACCATTGACAATATCTCTATTGTCACCCAACCATAGGCCGACGCCACCCTCCGAGCACCATAGGCTGAAGACATAGAATCACTTCGAAAGAAAACCTAGGCTAGATAGCCAAACAAAGGGTAGTGCACCTTTCCCCAAGGATAGCGCACCAACAAGAGCTGATCAGATGTTACAAACCCTAGCCAAGAGATAGTCCAAGCCAAATGTGATCTGCTAGCTGTAGCAGCTGCAATGGAAACTCTCCTCAAACCTACGCACAAGATTGGGCACTACAGTGTGCATAAGTTGTTGCTCTACAGTTCTGAGACTACCTGCCATAATGAAGACTAGCCTCCTGTATTTATAGTAAATCTGGCCAACTGCTTGGGCCGACTTCTCATTCTGGGTATCTGTCTGTTCAATATATATTATTTCTTTTGTTTGACTTCTTCTCTTGGAGGCTAATAACCTAATATAAATTATCTTCTTGAGCCAACAAGTCTCCTAGGTTTATTAGCCAACTCATTAGGGTTTCTTCTTTCTTCCCGGAGTATTCTATCCTTGTCAGGTTTACACGTGGAGGTAAATACCTCCCACAACTACCACAATATCAACACTCAAGGTGTTGGGGTGTCTTTCTGGTGTGCAGTATAATTCTAAGGGATTCTCCTAAGGTATTTCTTACTCTCAAGGTATGTTATAAGGTTGTGAGGTTTCCATATGCACTGGTGTGAGGTTGTGATGCTATCGTATGCTATGCTATGAAGTTGTGATGTTTCCGTGAGGTTGTGATGATTCCATATGCTCTACTATGAAGTTATGAAGATTTTGTGATGTTGTCGTGAGTGGATGTTGTCGTTAGTGGACATTGTCGTGAGTGGATGTTGTCGTTAGTGGACATTGTCGTGAATGGATGTTACTGTTAGTGGATGTTTCCGTTAGTGATTACATTTTGAGAATGATGCTATGAGGCTTGCTAGGGTTTGAAGGATTGTCTATAGAATGAAGCATGTAGGTGAAGTCATAAGTACTCCATGTAGGAATATATTGGATTGGTGATATCTTATTGAGTTGATGGTCAATTTAGAATATTGGTGTCTTCATTTATCAAGTTGGTGCCTGTGATTTAGGGAGTGGGTGATTCCTTCCAGCTGGAGCTGGTAAAGCCAGAGGATTGGTGCCTCCTTCTAGTCGGTGCTGGTAAATTAGGGAGTTTGAGTTTCCTTTAGGTTGGTGCCTCCTTCTAGTTAGTGTCAGGGAATCTTGGAAGTTGTTGCTTCCTATGAATGTAATCTTAACATGATATAAGAAAAGCATTCTGCGGTTTTCTCCCATTTGGGTTTCGACATAAAAATCATTGTGTTCTGTGTATGGTTTTTTGTGATGATGAATGACATTGTTAATGGTTAATGTTTATATGATGTGCTTAAGGTTAAAAATGGTAAAAAGTGCTCAATACTAATTCACCCCCCCTCTCAATATTGGTGAATATTCCAACATTTGCAACCAATATTTCTTTATATTTATCTATACTACCATCAACATCAAAATAATAAAATATTATATTTGTCCAAATCAATTATTACCCACTAATTTATTTTTTCCTTTAATTTAAATAAAATATAGAGGGGAGTATGAATAAAATGGGATTATGGCTTTAATTAAGTTAAATAACTTTAGGAAAAAGGGGTTTTCCTAAGTTATAGAAGGGAAAAAAGGCATGGAAGTGTGTATGACGAGGGATACATGGACTATGATGGTGCATATCGGTAAGACTTAGACTTTTAGGCTAGGTGTGCAAATAAATTGTGATAATAGATGCCCCTTAATGTGTGAGGTTAGGAGAAAATCACATGACCAACATACATTATAGTTTTCTTTCACGGGAATATGCGTCATCCAAAGAGGAGAAAAGATACCACGGAAAGATAATAGAAGGCCCAATTGACGAAGAGGACATAGAAAACCAAATGTCAACAAAGGGTCATCAAGTGGGGAGTAATATGATCTGAATGGGACGAAGTAGCAATACCTATACTTGTCGAGATAACTGATGAATTCAATAGGGAAACTATTTAAAGGAGTCTCGAAGACAACATGATGTTTGAAAATATGGCCAAACTATATCAACATGATAAAATCAATCTCATATACAATGTCTGGATGGGAAAATATGAAGTACATCCCAACTATGGCTGAACCGAGTACATGAGAACTGATGCCCCCTCATGCTAAAGGAAGGGGGTGAAAACAACCTGAGAATCCCTGCTGAACAGGAATGGGGCTCCATAAATATATCATGAACGCAATGGAGAAATATCATCATGGGGATGTGAGAACGACAAGATGGAGTCAAACAAATCTAAGGAACTGCATTTGAGGCAGAATCATATATGCATGTACAAATATCAATAACATGAGGACATGAGATTTGAGAAAGTCTGATAACAATGAGGAATCTGTCATTATTGTCTAAGGTATCCCATTGACTAGGGGATAGGTACCAAAGTGTTATAACCCTATAATTCATAGGATCATCTCTTGACTAGAAAATTTTCACTCTGGATGTATTTTGGCTTGCAAATAATATTTCATTTCTGCAAATTATTTTCAAGGAAAGGAAAAGAAAAGAAAATTCATGATTGTTGACACTGAGTGGTTTTTCCTAACCCCATGGAGACAAAATCAAGGGAAGTAGTGCACAAAACCCACAAAAAGCACTAAGCCTAAGTTTTTGCTGCATTCGCGCCTGGAAAATAAAGAACGTACTTAGATC
>ML776632.1:1869843-1884316 GCA_009831015.1 Picea engelmannii | reverse complement strand
ATATATATATATATATATATATATATATATATGCCATGTACAATTACTAGTCGATTACATTTCCTAACTTTTCAGTTGGTCGACTCTAACCGACTATTCAACCAACTTTTCTAACCAACTACTACAATCAACTTGGCTAGTCGAATGTTGGGTCTAGTCGTCGAGGCTGACTAGCCCCTACAACATCTGCCCCCCCTCAATTCCTTTCTCGTTTCGAGCAAGGGGGGAGTGTGACTAGTACATTGAAAATTCTTTACAAAATGAGAATGAGAAAGAGAAGTAGAGAAAGAAGAGATGTGATGATGTCGTGCATTACTAGAGTCCTTTTTCTTGTCTATTTGTGGTTAGCTCATGGTTGTTTTGCTGGATGATATTCTTGATCATTTTTCTCTTGAGGAATTTCCTACCTGTCATGCCGACTTGAAATTGACCTCCCACTAGGCCTGCGTGTGCTTCATTAATGATGTCTTAACGTTCATTCTGTAATACACATATTTGTATAATATTTTTGTGTCCTAACTTGTAAAGATATCCATTCACTAGAGTGAATGGTGCAACTTTCATAGCTAAGATTTTTCGTTTGTTGGCTGGGAGATCTACAAGTGCTTTCCCTTCTTCTAGAAAATTTGTAATTTCTTCTAGTTCTTTGGGAACTTCTTCAACCCTGAATAGATTAACATTCGGTAAATCATCATATATTCATTTCGTGTCTTCCTCAGTTTCTAGTCGGGACAGATGATCTGGGCCGACATTCTTCTTTCTCGGTCAGAATACTAATTTGAAGTTGAATTATTGAAAGTGTAGTAGTCATCGACACATTTTACCTTGATGGGCTAGTTTATTGAGTAGATATTTCAATGCTTGATGGTTTGTGAAAAATGTAAATGGATTTTCCAATAGATTATGTCGAAATTTTTGCAAGGAAAAAATCATTGCTAAAGATTCACGTTCAATGATCTAATAATTCCTTTCTACTTTATTTAGTTTCCGACTGGCATATGCGTTCAGGTGGTCAACCATACCATCATATGGTTGGGCTAGGATCGAACCCACAATGACACTTGAGGCATCGACATGAACATGAAATTTCCTTTACCATTATGGAAATGGTAGGATGAGCACTTCTACCAATTTTCCTTTTAATAGTTCAAAATATTTTTCACATTCCTGGCTCCATTGGAACTTGAATTATTTCTTTAAAAGCTCATCGATTGGGAACGTGATGTCGGAGTAGTGTCAGATGATATTTTTGTAATACCCCTTATGTCCAAGGAAGATTTTGATTTATTTCTACTTGACTGGTAGTTTCAAGTCGAGGATGATTTTAATTTTGGCCATGTTGACTTTTATCCCCTTCTTGCATATAATATGGCCCAATAATATGCCTATAGGTGTGGTAAAGATGCACTTTTTGATATTTAAAGACAATTGGATTTTCCTGCATCTTTCCAACATCATTCTTAACCAGTGTCTATGGTATTTTAATAGGTTGTAGATATTCCATTCGTCGAAATACACAACCATTCAATTTTATAAATATATTCTTGAAATGCCTTTATCACTATCCTAGAGAAAATTGTTGGGCCATTTTTTAGTCCAAACGGCATGACTTTGTATGCGAATGATCCAAATTCAAAAACAAATGTAGTTTTTTCTTGATATTCCTTTGCTATAGGTACTTGATTGTATTTGGAGAAGTCCTTGGTGAATGGATAACATTCATGTCTTGCTGCTTCATTAATAATCTCATCAACAAATGGCGTCGGGAATGGATCAGTCACTGTGAGTTTATTTAGTCCTCTAAAGTCAATGCAAATTCTTAATTTCTTTGGGTCATGCTTCTTGGGTTGCATGACCATGGGGTTTTCCAATTCCAATTTGTCGATCAGATATATAATTCTAGCAACTAGCATTGATTCAATTTCTTTTTGGACAATGGGCTTGTATTTGTGTGACAACTTATATGGTCATTTTTTAACAAGTTTGACGCTAGGGATGAGGTCAATTTTCATCTCACCCATATCTTGTACCAATCCTTTGAGGTATTTGTAGTAATGTACAAAGACATACTGCTCTTCATTTAGTAGGTCGACTATTTCCATTGTTTTCTTGTTGGACCAATAGTCACCTATTCTGTCCATTTTTGGTCGATCATCTATTGAAATGTCGAATTCTTTGGTTTTGATTTCCGCATCCATCCATTCGAGTTCTTTTGACTCATCTAATTGGTGTTCTCCTTCGATGAATTGATTATAACTTGATGGGAAGTCAAGATTTTTTGTATCTTCTTTCTCTTCCTTTTCTTCCTTGGTCACAAAGTAGACTATTTTTACATAGTTTTGTACTCCTCGATGGTTTTTTGTTCCATCGAAAGATATGTCTGGGAAAACTTGTGTTTTCCATGTCTATCTGACGAGCTATGATATTATTTGGACTATGTGTCGATATTAAATTACAAGTCGAAGTCGATCCCATGTATACTTTAGTTTTTCCTTTTTTCTTAATCTCTTGGGGACTTGGTTTTTTCTAAAAAGTCTTTTATCGCTCTTTCTGCTTCCCACAACAGTGCTTCTTCAGGTTTGAATTCAAAGTCTTTAAGGGAGTTATTTTTCATTTCGTTCCAGTCGAATGTGTGACCACATGCTTCTTCAATTTTATATCACTTGTGGGGTATGCCATCCAAGGTGTTTGGAAACATATGTGTCCATACTCTCTCATCCCTATAGTATGCTTTCCTACATTCTTTTTTACATTGTTGGATGTGAGTGACTGGGTCAGACCGAGGTTCAAAATTCAGGATGTTAATATTCACTGATAGTTTTTTCCCACCAAATATTTCGAAAAAATAAAGGGTGGCAATATTCCATGTTTGCAGCCGAGGCACATGTGTCTCCCACCATCAGGATGCTTGGCCTATAAAAGATTCGACTAGACCTTGTACTCTCCCCCAATCTCTGATTAAGTTTGAAATCTCACCGACATGCATCGATTGGGGGTTCCTTTTGCTGAAACATAGGGTTTTCTTTGTTTGTGAGTGTGTCAGAATTAGTGTTGATGTCTATTTGAGCTTCCATTTGACCAAAATAGGTACTTCTTGTATCGAGAAGCATGCTTTGGAACGCTTGATTGGTATTTCTTCTATCGACCAACATTCTTTCACTTGTGCTTCGTAGTTTTCCATTTGCCAATTGTATAATTTGGTATTTGAATTTTGGCCTATTGACAATGGAGACCAGTCTAGGATTTCTCCTTCACTATTTGGCTCAATGTTATCCTTTTTCTCATTCATTACTTGGTATATTCGTTGATCTTCATGAGCTTCGTCTCATGTCTCGACCCATGGTTTTCCCTCCTTTCGATCTAATGGGATTATGATTTTTCTACCACTTCCTTTCAATTTGATTTTATTTCTCTTGAGTGAGATTGTAGCTTTCATGTTCCGACCCTAAGGTCATTCTACTAATGCAGGGTAGGCATGAATTATTTCGACCAGATTGATTACTTTGAAATCGACTCATGTCGGGATTCCCATTATAGATGAAATTACACTTTTAAGCATTCCAATTGGTTCGATGAACCTCTGATCTGGTAGCTTAAGAAAATTCATTGTAGGATGAAGCAAGGGTTTCCTGAGTCAAATCCATGTTTCTCTCGGGAGGATTTTACTTGGGATCTGAGGTCAATTGCGGCTTGTTTGATTAAATGTCCGTTAATTTCAAGGTCGACTTGTGAGTCGAATTCATTTGTTTGTCTTTCCTGTGATAACCGATGTAGACTTTTGAATGGTCTTTTCTCTTCTTTATATTCTCTCAAAATGCTCAATGGGTTGATCAACCGACCGACCGATTGTTTCTCTTTCAATAATTGTAGAAATTTGTCTAGTGCAATTTTTGAAATATTCTCATGTTCTCCCTTGTTTGTTTTGTCCTGGTCGATATTTATAAAGAATTTCATTGCATCCCTAATTAGTTTTTATTCATATTCTCGGTTGACGTATTTATTTCGGCCTCCTTTTTATCGATTTGTTGGTTATGACAAAATTTCTTCACCGACTCTCGAGCGTGTTACTACATGGAGTTTCTTTGAATTCAAAATATCTTGTTTTGGCACTGTGTTCAAGAGATTTACATTTCTTTTTTTCATTAATGTTTCTAACACGATTGGACAGTCTTTGAGTGAGTGGTCTCCCACTCCACAAATGTTACAAAACTTGAAATCAATTATGTCTTTGATTGGGAAATTTGGATCAATGTGGTCATCTTTCCAATAGTTTAGGTAGTAATATCATCATCAACCTCGTCCTTCGCTGAAGTTTCCTCGTCCTCCTCATTTGTGGCCTTGATAGCCTCCATGACCTCGACCTTTGTATACTAAGTGATATACCGAGTAAATATTTTTTTAGTTTTTCCCATTTAGCTGACATTCTTGAGTTGAGTGATTATTTTCTTCACATATATGGAACCACTTTGAATGCACGTTTCTCAGATTGTGTGGGAAGTCCCTTGTAGCATGATTTGTTACTCCTTCACATATATCACAAAATGTTTCAATATGAATCTAATGGACTGCAGGGTATAATGCTTCACTGAATTTGCAGAAGTATTTTGTATGGCCTTCGCTGGAACATATTGTACACCATAGTTCATTGCGAGAGATCGACATGTTCTTAATTGATTGTTGTAATTCCACAAGTTTTTCTTCTAGTCATTTTTCAATAATTGATGAAGTCGAAGCACCTTCATCATCCATTTCTATTCATTGTGCATTTTTAGGACTTCTTCACATGTCAAGAGACCGTACATACATAATGGTACTCTAATATTTTGCAATAGGCATACTACGTACCATTGTACAAGAAGTACTTCATCAATTGCATAAGCAATTTGACTCAAGAGGTATTTAAATATTTTATCATACTCTCGGATGGTTTCACCTAGATTCTGCTTTATTTTTTTCAATTTTTGCACCGCAAGGTGGATGATGTATTGTGTTTTGAAGAATTTGAGTAAATTTTGTTTTATCTTTGATTTCGAGCGTTTTTTATTGTTTATATAATTCATAAACTAGGTAAGAGCCCTGTCTTGAAGCGCAACACCAAATTGTGCCATTTGTTTATCCTTATCGGTTTTGTCTGTTGCATCCCAAAATTTCTCACAAACGAACCAATGTCGTTTGGAATCCTAATCTCCTTCGTAGATTGGGATGTGGTTGAGTCTCATTATTACTTTCTTGGATTTTTTCGAGGCTATAACTATTGCAAGGATTTGCGTTGAAGTCGACTAGGAAGTCAAGCTGTTTTCTTGAGTCAAAGTCGAAATATTCAACTCGATTAGTATGATCTATTGTTGATCTTCAGTTGGGATGTATTCAATTGCTAAATGTACTTGTTCGTTGTTTGGACTTGGAACATCTATCTGACAAGATTTGTCTATATACTCGATGAATCGTCCTATACAAGGTTGCATCGATTTGTTTTCTCTATCTGTTGAATTTGAATCTTCCAATAGTAGATTCAGTAAGGGGGCGAAGTATGTGAGGTCTCTTACATGAAGTACTATATCTTCCAGTTGATTTCCTTATGCTTCAATTAGCACTGTGTCTCTTATTTGACCAACATTATCATTTTGGCACCACAACCTTGGTGATTGCATATCCACATGAAATCTTTGTCGGAGAAAGTCTGCAATATGCGGGCTAGGACTTCTTGTAGGGGAAAGTCAAACCACAGGTCCCGAATCGTCAATATCCATATCGACTTGGTCGTTTACTTACTGGGCACCACCGACTATAGTGGTAGTAGTCGGATAACACGACCACATGTCACGTGAGTATGTGCCCAACTAGTTGTTGATTTCCCCAATCAAAAAAAAAATTGATTTTACCGTTGGTGGTTTACATGCCCATGGTTTTTGTAAACCATTCACGTGTAATTTTTTATATTACTATTCTTATTAGCAAGTGATATAGAAGGAGAAGTACTTCAAAAGAGTATTTTGAAAATTGGGAAATAATATTTAATTACTTTATATTAAAGTATTAATATAAAAGTAAAATAAAATTGGTATCCCCTATCATATATATATATATATATATATATATATATATATATATATATATATATATATATATATATATATTACAGACACAAATTTTTTACAGTCGTAACTTTTTCTTATAGAGATAAGTTCACCAAGTTGAAATGGAAAATAAGGTTCAATTCACTTTTGGGTATGTTTTGGAACGAATCAATATTTTCATACATATGTTACGGAGGATCCAAAATGAGATTGTAAGAATTTCCATTGCCATTGACCTCGCTAGTAGTTGGAACTATATTGATATTAAATTGGCAAATAAATTACAACTTGCGAAAGAGGAAGTTAAAAGAGCTCTTACACAAGAGTATGATGACGATGATTAGATTAATAATTTAGAATCAAGCATCGATGAGTACTCCCCAAAATGTGATTTTTTTGTGTTAAAATCCAAGGAAGTGGATGTGGTCCTAGGGAACCCTTGGTTGAAATATATAGGTACTTTTACCATGAATATTGATAAAAAGTACATAGAATTCGAGCACCTTACCAATAAGATAATGTTGCGAGACATTCATTCAAAGAACCTTGCTCTATCATCGAATTCATATCAGAATGAACAACAAAATCACACAAAATTAATGGAAAATTTAAAAGAATTGAAGAAAATTGTTATTAGCAAAGATGAAGAAATTGTGCAAAATCGAATTGAAATAGAGAAACAAGATACAAAAATTCATAAATTTCAACAACAAATTAAAGAGTTGAAACAGAAAATTTGTAATATAAAAAGAACTCATAAAAAATAGTATGAAAATATAAATAAAGAACTATGTTCCAAAGATGAAGAAATTTTTCGTTTGAGAAATAATAATAAAAGTCTACTTGTAGATATGAAGAAATTGAAGAATAAGAGGAAGACACAACAAGAAACCCAAACCATGGATAAGGGCACTAGCATCGACTTGATTGACATGGAAAAACCTAATGTTCTTAACCATGAAGTTGTATCACTGGAAGTGTTTGAAGCCAATCTCAACAAACATTATATGATAAAGAAACATCCACAAATTTAGTTGAATTTGACATACCGTTGGTCACCACTAATAAAGTCATAGGTCAGTCGAAGGATGTTGTCGCACCAATAAATACAAAAAAATCAGATATCATCATGATAACTCAAGTAAATCACGACAAGACTAAACCAGACATTAAGAAGGATACAATTCCTAGGAATCCAAATATATATGTTCCCTGAAGCCAACAAAGAAGAACATATCCATAATCTTATCATCAGAGTGTTCCAAAAAAAATCCACCTTAGATGGATTGATTATTTTTCAAAGCACTAGTATTGTTCAAGACTTCGATTTTCATATCGCCTCGTGACTTCAACTTTGTCTAATCAACAACAGTTATAAAATAATGTCATTCTATCATAAGAGTTTCTCATTCCCTATGATTTGAGGACAAAGCAGTTTTAAGGGGGTAAGACTTGTAATATACCTAAAGTATATTACATTTCTTATCATGTAATAATATGTTATAGGTTTGTTCTTATGTAAATAGACATTATAATGTAAATGATAACTTTGCCATAAGTCATGACCTTTTCTAAGGACATGACTTATCATTCCCCACGTGTATTTATATACATGTATTGTATCTCATATGATGTCAAGTAAATATGTAAAATGTATAGTAAATAAAATATTATTAATTATAGATATATGAAATTATGTTATGTATTCATGATGTTCTCATGAACTGCACCGCAAAATCCACTTCAAAATATGTATAGTGTCTCTCTCTTTCTGCAAAATATTCAAGAAAACAACAAGCTAATATTGCTAGTTTATGATAGAAAATTAACTAAGAATAAACTAAACTACTTATTCTATATGCCCTATATGCCTAGGATGCATGAAAATCAAGGAATTAAATAAGTTTTTCTTTAGTGAATGATTAAATAGCTTAAGTAAATTACCTAGTGTAGTGCTTTATGAAGACAGGTATTCAAGTCATACTACTTAAATTCTATAAAAAATATAATTAAAAGCAAGGAAAATTCTACAAAAGTATAAAAATTATTACACATGAAACACATCCAAATAGTAACCAAGAAAATCGTTGACAAGTCTTTCTTCCTAAGGGTTATAGGAAGAGAAAAGTCCTTGACAAGTAGGTACACACCAACAACTCTCCAAGACCTTGGTGAAACCAAGATTTTACAACACCACTTCATTATGGGATATGTACAATCACACCGTTGCAATGAAAGAACCCAACTACCACAAGCACTTGATGTTAGCTCTCACCTACACTACTTCAAGAAAAAAATAATGGAAGCAATGAAAGGTACAAGGAACTAATCGATCACACTTGTTGCTTCCAGTAATCATTACCTTTTCCATTGCATGTACAATGTTATATAGAAGGAATGAGTGAATGATAATGACGATGATGATGATTAACGTCCACTAAGACCTAATTGGTCTATCGTACCTTAAGAGGGTAATAAAGAGAGAAGATAACAATAAGAAATATGCACTCAAAATTCTTACAAGAACTCTATATAATGTGCTTGTCCCACAATTATAAATTTGCTCATGCATGCAATCCTTCCTCACTTAACTAACTTACCTTCTAAGAATAATGGCTTGCTATCCCAAAACCGCTTAAATTTATTGCAACAAATCCTCGTGTAGAGTACCCACCTTGCTTGCTATCCCAAAACCGCTTAAATTTATTGCAGCAAATCCTCTTGTAGAATACCCACCCCACAATGCATGAAAAATATAGCAAAAAGGTATGCGTCAAATATGAACCACTTGAGTGACCTCATGTAAGAATAAACATGTTGTAACAACTCTTCCAAATCTTCTTGAATAAACTTTCCAAATTTGTTGTAACAACTCTTCTAAATATGCTTTAATAAAATTTCCAAATCTATTTAATGACTTTCTTTATATCTACTTCAATCCTCCTCCTTTAAGGTGCATGCTCCCTAGATAGAATTCACCCTCGTACCAAGTTTAAATCTTAATTTACTAAGGACGCATCCTCTCCTTTATTAGTTACATTTTTCTTTGGTTGTTGCATGTGTGCTTGAAGATATCTAGGCTAGCAAATCTTTAAGTAGAGAAACCTCTAATAAGAAGTGAATTCGTGGTCAAGTATAGATGCAATTAAAATATTGTAGCTAGGATATAACGGTACGCTAATTACATATGAAAAAATAGGAAAGGAACATTAACTTTAGTATTCTCATGAAAATAATAAGTCAATAAAGAAAAAAATTGATTTACCTTTTGTACTAACAATTTGGAGCTCTGTGAAAAAATTCTCATCTGCAAAAAAATGAAAGTTGTTTAAAAAACAACTTGTAATATTTGGATCATTATTAACTAGATACAAAAGAAAAATATGAATATTAAAAACATATTTGGATAATCATTAATTAGATACTAAAGAAAAACATAAATATTTGGTTTCATTTACCTTTCTATCACTGATCCTTTTTATACCCATTTGCAATTGTTTTTCAAGTCGTTGCAGTTCTTTCATTGTTAATAACTCCAAGTCTTCGCCCACCAAATTCTTGATTGTAATAAAAATAAGTTAATATAATTTAAAAGAATTATGAATTCTAACTTAAAAAATTGATAAAACTGCTAAATACTAAATACCAATGACTTATATGCTATCTTACTTTTTCCTTTCTCTGCAACATGTTCAACTTCTCTTGCAACTTCTCAATCCCTGATTGGTGATACTGAAATTTTTGTTTGGTTTGTTAGTATATATACCAATGCATGCCAAGAGATATGTGACTCTGCAAAATTTAAGTAATCCACATAATTAAATAACTAATTCTAAACATTTCTATCTTGGAGTGCATAAGATATTAATTTCTTTTTGCATTGATTTCAAATTTACCTAATACATAAAAAGAGGTTTAGATATAATTATGGAGAATTTATTTAGTTTAATAAAAATTCTAAATATTTCTATCTTGCACAGCATAAGATATTAATTTCTTTTGCATTGATTTCAAATTTACCTAATACATAAAAAGAGGTTTAGATGTAATTATGGAGAATTTATTTAGTTTAATAAAAATTTAAGATATTAATTTCTTTTGCATTGATTTCAAATTTATCTAATACATAAAAATAGAGGTTTAAATATAATTATGGAGAATTTATTTAGTTTAATAAAAATTTAGATATAATTATGAAGAACTTATTTAGTCTAATGTTGTTGGAGAGTGTATTGTGAAATCATGACAAAAATACCAAATCATATCATTGTTTACACAAGTTTGTGGTAGGCTTTTTTAGCTTAAGTTTGTTGTATATTTAAAAATATATATTTTTTTATATTCAAATAAATAGATATGCATTATTTTGTATAAGTGAATAGATTTAATTATTATTATTGTTTTTTAATTTTATAAATAATTATATTAAACAAATTTTTATATAAATAATTAGTATGTTTATATTAAATAAGATTTTAATTAATTCAAAAAAGTAATTTGAATTATAAGTTAGGGTTGTGTTAGTTTTTTTAACATAAGTTTATTGTATATTTAAAAATAATAATTTTATGATGATGATGATGATGATTAAGGTTCACTAATTGATGTATCATACCTTAAGGGGGTAAGAGATTACTTCAATTTCTTTAAAATTGTATTTATGTGCTTAAAAAATATTGAGAGAAATGTTCCAAGATCACCATAGTTTTGATGATTAGGAGGTTAGAAAGGTCTGTATTGTAACAAATATTTTTAAATTTGGATCTAATTTGGGAATAGGCAGGGCAATCTAAGAGGATGTGTTTTTCATCTTCAACCCTTTTAGTGTAAAAAAGATGGCAGATTCTTTCATCCCATGGTGTTTTTGGAATTGTCTAATGCCCAATTTTTCATTATGTACATCGTGAGAGTTTGTTCTTATTTTAGCAATGTTGATTTTCTTCTTTACACTTCTCAAAATTGAGAGGTACTTTTGATCGTCTAAATTAGGGTTGACCACTTCCTTATAGTATCTTAGTTTTCTTTAATCCTCTAATTCTTTATCACACCACATATTTTCCTTAAATTTAGAAGTGATAATATTTGTAATATTATAAGTACTTTGCATGATGACTTCTTCTTGAATTCCTCACTGATTTAGCCAAGATTCGACATCTTTAAGCCATCCCTGCTTGAGACATTGGTAGTTTTGGCTAGAGTTTGAAGCAATTTTAGGGAGCTTCTTGTCGTCCATGTTGTTTATCTTGTTCTTGTAAATTATATATCTAATCATATAAATGCTCTCGATGGGTGAAAAACTTGCTTCTATGAGGAGGATAGGATAGGGTGTATTTCCCTTAATTTTGAGATTATATGTTATAAAATTATTTTGTATTTGTTACAACTTTCTCCAAGATTCTCTAGAGATGTTCAACCCCAAACTTCACACCCATATAAGATAATCAAAGTGACAAGAGTGTGAAAGAGGAATTTTTTCTTATCCCAAAGCGAAAGGTCCGTTGATTTACAATTGTTTTCAAGCCCATAATAACATTTGCACCCTACATTTATCCTTTTCTCAATGCTATAGTTTCAATTGAGCTTGTGGTGAATGTTGATTCCAATATATTTGTATGTTGGCACTTCCTCCAAGCTATTGTTGTCATATACAAAAGTATCATAGGTGAAATTTTTGGAATTAATTATCATAACCTTGTTAGGATATTTAGACACTTAGGAGTTAGTTAAGATCTACTTAGTCTAATATGTCGTTAGGTAAAAGTGTGTTTCTTAGTGTGTTTTTTTAGTATTCATTAGTATGCATTTGCAGTTAGGAAATCCGACGATCACGATATGTTCCCGACATAGAGTGATCCGACGGTTCATACTCTCCTTGATCTTAACAACCATTGATCCGTGGCTTAACACCCAATTGGTCCATGATCTCTATTTAAAGAGAATGGAGGGTCATTTGTCAATGATCGATTGTGAGAAACTCTCTTGTAAAATCTCTCTGTAATCTTTTTCTTTGCATTAATAAACTGCTCCAAGTGGTCGCGTTGGCTGGGGTCGTGGATGTGTAGAGGTTTTACCACGTGAAAACATCGATGTGTTGATATTTGATATGGTTATGTGAGTGGTTACTGAAGGTGTTCGTCCTCTGTTGGAATACCTATGTTGTCGAACAAACCTTTATTTTTTCAATGTTCACAGTCATGCCCATACTAGAGCAAAAGTCCTTGATGATTTCAAGTTGATTACTTAGGTCATAGGGATAGGTCGCCATAAGAACAATATCATCAACATAAAGAATAAGGATGATGATTATACTAGCGAGAGTCGGGCCAACACAATCTACATCCTCCAAACAATCTTCTAACTTATCAATATAGATGCCGAAAAGATAAGGGGATAGGGGGGAAACTTGCTTGACTCTTATATTATAGTTAATTTATTTCGACTAGCCCTCAATGTTCCTAAAATTGACAATAAATTTCTCATATAACCTTACTACAACAACTCTTGACGCGAAAGGGAGTTTAATATCTTCTAACATATTCCAAAGGTTAGTCCTGGGCACAATGTCAAAAGCTTTTCTAAAAGCAAGGAAACAATAAAGGAGATCAATTTTATCATTATGGCACTCTGCAATGATCCTAAACGTTACAATGTGGTCCACAACTGGATGTTAGCCTCTAAACCTAGCATGGCCTTTAGCTCTTTTTCCATTTCCTTCTATCCATGTATTGATCTTCTTTTCCAAAATACTTCCATATAGCTTAGCTAAAATGGGGCTAATCATAATGGTCCTATAATTAGAGGGATTGCTTTTATGGCCACTTTTAAAAATAGGTACAATGAGGCTTTGAGTTCAAGGTTTTGGGAAACCTTGTTGGGTAGCTAAATTAAAGAGTGTATGTATGTGAGGGATAAGGATAGGTCCTCCAATTTTAACATTTCAGCTTGGTACCTTCAATGTCCTTAGCTTTTCCTTTTGAGAGTCACTTAACCCTATAGTTAATGTCTTTTATAGAAAATACTTCATCCTTTGTAGAACTCTTTAGAATGTTGCCCATGACATTAGGGGATTCATAAAAAAAATTAAAGTAAAAATTCCAATCTTATCCTTCAAGCCAACCCTATTATTTTCTTTAGTTTTACTAGTTAGAAATTTCCTTAGGATTTATTTTAAACAGATGAAAAAGTTTCTCTTGATTTTTATTTATTTAATTTTTTTTTTTTCATTTTAATTATAGTTTTGTATCTATTTATCTTATCAAATTTAATGACTCATTGAAAACATCAAATAAATATATAAAAATTATTTTCTTTATAAATGAATACGTTATTATTTTTTTAATATTTTATGTATAATTATATTAAATATATATTTTTAAAATAATTATTATGTTTATATTAAATAAAATTCAGATTAATTAAAAAAGTAATTTGAGGTACAAGTTAGGGTTTAAGTTACTCTTCGTATAAATAGGGTTCTGACCCCTTTATTGTGATAAGTCATAATTATATTATGAATCAATAATAATTATTATTTATTTATGTATTATGCATGAATATGTATGTACATGTTTATGTAATTTTTTGTTATTTTTTTAAAATATTTAATTAATGATTTTAATCTACTAGTGAGTATGATGCTATGTTCATTTTGGGAAAATGCATTTGTTATTAAAATTTAAAATTTTAGTTGATTTTAGTTTTGTTAGACATTTGAAAAAATAAAAAAATAAAAATAAAAATTCAACATTTAAAATATTTTTAAAATTTTTTCTAATAAAATTCTAAAATAGTAATTGCATATTTGAAACCTGCTTTAAAACTTTTCCAATAAAATTTTAAAAGAGCAATTGCATATCTGAAATCTGGTTTAAAAAAAATACATGGTTTTGAAAAAACGATTGAGCAATTGTATATCTGAAATCTGCTTTTAAAAATACATTGTTTTTAAAAAACCATTCAAATAGAAGGTTTTAGATATTTGAGTTTGAAAATCTTTTATTTTTGAATTTCTGCTATGTCGGTGGTTATATAATCAAATTTATTCAGGAATTTATTAAAAAATACCTCAATTTTAACTTACCCATCAATAAATTAATATTATTACTTTTAATCCTATAACTTATTTGGGTAGAAACATATATTTTTATACTACATAATTCATAAAGGATTCCTAGATTGAAGCCAAACTAATGCCATTTGAAAGAGCATTTATATGATATATTATATAATATGCTTAAGCAAACTTTAGTAAGACACCATCTTTACAAGTTGTCATACTTTTTCAATTGCAAAATATGAAGGAAAGTGAGAAAATCATAATTGGGTTTTGTTTTATTATCGCATGAAACTATATAACTATAATATGGCATATAAAAAAATAATGAAAATATTGTATT
>ML776632.1:1847976-1862797 GCA_009831015.1 Picea engelmannii | reverse complement strand
CAATGGATCTCGCGATCCATAAGTCCTTAGGTACAAAAGAATATTGTAGGAACATTTGTATCCTGAGTTAAAGTACATGAAAATCACCATTCTTAATGTTGCATACAAACAAAAACAATAGGTTGAAGAGAAACTTTCTAATTAATGTAAAACCTAAAAATATTCATCTTCTTTAATAAGCATAGAATAACACCCACAAATCTGGTGCCTTGTGCCTTTTTCCACAAGAAGTAATCACTTTTCATCTTTTTGTTTTATTGGTGACAATAAAAATGACAAATCCTATAAAAACTAGGACTTGATAACTATAAATGTTTTAAATTGAAGCAGAAATCATTGTTTCTATCATCTCAAGAATAATTAGTTAATGATGCTCTTTTCGAGATCTGTACTAATGATAGGACTTATGGGGAGTTGAAAGGTTGATTATAATTTTATACATCGTAATCCTACTCACGGGGCCATGATAGTTTGTTAATCACTCATGCCCACCTCACATAAGATTTTTTGGTGGATTATATCTCAATAATGGCTCATAGAAAAACCTAATTGTGAAAGCCATCATGACAGGACTTATATAATGGTAGGACTTATGGGGAGTTGAAATGTTGGCTCAATATGATTAATTTTATGCATCATAAAAGTTAGGCTCACATAATAATAGGACTTATGGGGAGTTGAGAGGTTGGCTCAATATGACTAATTTTATGCACCATAATCCTATTTAAGGGGGCCATGATAGTTTGTTCATCACTCATGCCCACCTCATATAAGATTTTTTAGGGGATTATATTATCAATAATGGCTCTTAGAAAAACTTAATTGTAAAATTCATCATTGAGAAAATACACTCGACAATGGAACCACATTTTCATCCATAGAAAAGTTGCACTTGCATGGAAGGATAATGATCCATCTACACAAATCACACACACATTTACTTTGTTATTTTATTTTGGTCCTAAGTTTATAGATATAATCACTTATGATGTGACAGACTAATATGAATTTCTATAATTAATTTCTTAATAATCCCTATCGTTATGATAAGAAATATTATTATAATTCATATAGCAATACATATACACTAATTATTTCATATAACAATACATATACACTAATAAAGATACTGAGAAGCATTGAGGACAACTAATTTGTTGCTCATCTACATATTTTGTGTATTCAATCTAAAACCTTTTAATGGAATATGTTCTCACTACTCTATCCTCTAAGATTTCCATCAAATTTTATAATATGTAATCTCTTAAGGTTCAAAATATATGTTGAAACTTAAATAATGATCTCACAGAATTCTCAATCAAATTTTAATAGCTTTTTAACTATCAATCAAATTTTAGTAGTTTTTAATTATTTAATTAATAACTTTTTAATTATCAATCAAATTTTAGTAATTTTTTAACCATTTAATTATATAATTATATATAATATCAAATTGTGCAAATGATCAACTAACACCACATATATAATAATTTACATAATATTTTATTTAAAATTATTTATTAAAAAAATTATATAATAATTATATATAATATCAAATTGTGCAAATGATCAACTAACACTACATATATAATAATTTACATAATATTTTATTTAAAATTATTTATAAAAAAAATTATATAATAAATGAAAATGAGATGTTATTATTATTTTCATAAAATTGCTCATAACCTTATAAATATATTATAAAAAACAAAGACAATTAAGCAAAAAGAAAATAGACATATAATTACCTAGAGGACAAAAGAAGAGTTGGATTGCATGATAGCCACATTAATAATGTCAATAATTCTATTTTCAAAAGAGATTACATATATATTTTGAAGTTTATTCCTTAAAAAAATGGTGAATTCTTTAGTTATATGAGAAAGAGGGTTATGAAAATTTTGCATAGGAGAAGGCATTTTTCTTCCTTTTTTTTTTAAAATGTTGTGTAAAAATTATGATTGAAGTCTAGGTAAAACGTATTAATCATATTTTATGAAATAATTTTATTTATCATTTTTAAAGGAATATTATTTTAAAAGGGAGATCTACATTTATTGTTTGGAGGTTTATTATATTTTTCTCTCAAACTTTCTCTACATCCGAGATGATGATTATAAGAGTTATCACAACAATTACACTTGCCAACTTAATTACTTTATTAGTTAATAATGTTAACGATATTTCTAGTAGCAAACCATCTCCTTCATACACCAAATCTGAGGTGCCTATTTACAATGGATCCCATGATTAAAAGTCCTCAAGTTTAAAAGTAGATTACAAAAACATTTGTATCATGAGTTGAACTATGTGAAAATCACCACAATTGGTGTTGCATACAATCAAGCACAATTGGTTGAAGATAATCTTTCTAATAAGTGTAAAACTAAAAAACATTCATTCTCCTTCAACAAGCATAGAACAATGCCCACAAATATCATTCCTTCTCCCACAACTAGTAATCACTCTTCATCTTCTTCTTCTATTGGTGCCAATAAAAATGGTAAATCCTATAAATATTGTAAGAAACTAGGACATGATAAAGAAGAATTCCTTGTTTGTATTATCTCAAGAATAGGTAATTATTTATGCTCTCATCGAGAGCCATACTGATGATAATACTAATTTGATGCACAAACATCCTACTCAAAAGGGGTGTGATAGTTTGTTTGTCACTTATGCCCACCTCACATATGATTTTTCAGTGGATTATATCATTGGAAATGGCTTGCAGAAAATCCTAATTGAAAAGGTCATCGTTAACAAGATACACTTGACAATGGATCCACAACTTTATCTGTAGAAAAGTTGTACTTGATAATGGAACCCCATTCTCATATATATGCACTTCCATGGGACGATAATGGTCCATTTGCACAAATCACACACACATGCAATATGATATTTTATTTTGGTCCTAAGTTTATGGATAAGATCACCAATGATGTGACTGATGTGGATTGTTGTGGTTTGTTTCTTGGAAGCCCCTATCAGTATGATAGGAAAAATTGCTATGATTCATATAAAAACACGTATAAACTACATAAATATACTAAAATGTACCTAATTAAAAGCAGATCAAAAAAATTAATTTAGTGCTCATCTACAAGTAGGCATATAAACCAGTTAATTAACTAGAAATACTAGTATTAATCTTAGTATAGACTCAATTTCATGAACAAGAAGTAAATACCACAATTTTTACATTGCATGAAAATGTTAATCAACTTTTGCAATGTTATTCAAATGTGTTCCAAGAACCTGCAACACTTGGTCTACATGGAAAAATCAATTATACAATTGATCTTCTTCTTGGAATCTCTCTTCCCATTGTCCCATTGTATTGAACTTCAATGTATCAAAGTGATGAAATGAAAAGGAAAATTAAGGATTTATTGTATAATTGTTTCATAAAACTAAGTATCTCCCATCTTTGTGTTGATTTTAGGGCATTAAATAAAATGACCATCCATAATTGATATCCACTTCATAGCATTGACGATTTTCTTGATCAACTTCAGGGTGTAGGATTTTTCACTAAAATTGATCTTAAAAGTGGATATCATTAGATCAAGATTCAAACAAAATATACAAGCATGAAACAACTTTTAAAACCAAAATGGCTATTTTTCAATGCCTTGTGATGCCTTTTGGGATCACCAATGCTCCATCTACTTTTATTAGATTAATGAATGATATTTGTAGAGATTGACTATCAATTTGTTATCATTTATTTAGATTATAGTCTTGTTTTCTCCAAAATTTGGAAGGAACATCTTGAACACTTGAAACAACTTCTTTGCCTACTTCAACAAACCCAACTATATGTTAATCTATATGTTAATCCATCTATGTTTTTTTTTTTCTCAAGCAACATTATCTTATCTCGGTTTTATCATTGATGCACATGGAATTAGGATGGATCTTGCTAAGGTCAAAAACTCTCCTCTATTCACCTATTCTTTCCACTCTCACTAAGTTAAGTATTTTTCTTGGTCTTGTAAACTTCTACCAACGTAAATTCATCATTGTTTTTTCCGAAATTACCTTGCTTTTATTGACAAAGAACAATGTTCCTTTGGGTGGAAAAAGGATAATTATCACGTTTTCAATACCTTGAATGAAAACTTTTGTTGTGCACCTATAAGTTTCTTACCTAAACTCTCACCACCTTTTTTTGCAATCGAGATTGATGCTTCACAATTTGCAATTGTAGCACATTTGATGCAAAATGGTCATCCAATGTCTTATCATTAAAAAACATTTTCAAAATTAAAAAGAAACCATTCCGCTTATGATAAAAAGTTGTATACATTGGTTCAAGATATCAAATACTAGAGTGGTTATTAAGTACAAAAAGGGAAACACAAATAATGTGGTTGATTATTTGAGTGAATGTCCTTCAATTCGTTCCTTAATTGATGTCATAGCTTTTCATATAGGAATTTAGATGTGAACTCCACAGTATCTGAATGATTAAGATTTTGTGCAAGTTTACAAAAGCCTCCAATAGCCAACATATTCAAAGTTAGTTCCTTTGCAAGATTTTCATATCAAGGAAGGATTATTGTACAAGTTTGACAAGTTTTGTGTAACTTTTGATCACCACTCCTCTCTTCTCAAAGAGACACACTCTACTATCTATAGTGGTCACTTTTGGATTGAATGTTATGGTGATTCTTTCCTCCTCATTGTAAAAACAATAAGTATTTTTTTTTTTTTTTTGCTAATGTATCTTTGAGTTGTGGGATTACCCTGTGGTCTAAGAAACCACGATTTATGGGCATCTAAGTTGTCAAGATCAAATGGGGATTTCACCTGACCTGGGCCACACCAACCCTTATCATGGATGGATTTTAGGTGTCTCCTCCCACTATCACAAGGTTTCGAACCTAGATCACCATTTAAAATGATGCCCCTTTAAACCAATCACACTAGCAATACTTGACAAAAGAATAAGTATTATTAATTGATCTCACTATAGCCATTAATCTTAATTTTAAGATTTTAAAAGCATTTTCCTTCTTTTTTTAGTGTTTTTTAAAATAATGTATTTAAAATCCTTTAGTACACATAATAATTATTTTTAATGGTTATGTTTAATTTTTAGGATATTATTGTACAAAATCACATTTTGTCTAAATGAGTATAATAAGTGTTTTAGGAGCATCACCATCAAATTATTTCCTATTTTCTAACCTAAAATAACATTTTTAAGTTAAATGAAGGAGTTATAACATTAATTTAGGAATTATGATTGTTTTAGACAAATTCTTATATTAAATCATTCACTTGTTGAACTGGGTTCAAACTAAAACATATTGTGTTAGAGTTATCTATAATACTTATCTTTGTGTCACTATAATGACTATTCTCATCTCAAATTATTCATATATATAATGATAAGTTACATTCATTATTAATATATATTTTTTTCATTATTTTAGGTGCATAAGTTCCTTCTCTTACTTATTTTATTTTCTTTTCAATATGAGAACTTCACCACATATTCCAAAACCTTAACCTCTTAAAGGGAGGTTTAGCAAGATCACCCTAGAGGTTCTTTATGAACATATAGAATAATTAGATAAAATGAGAGTAGAGAGTGGAAAAACTCGAAACATGGTTACATGCAATGTTTGATACCAAATTCAAATTCTTAGAAGAAAATATTCAAACAAAAATATAGAATAGAATATTAGGTTTCAAGACCTAAGAAGGAGAGGTCGAAGCAAATCTCAACATGAGTGATAGGATTAAAGAGCTAGAAGAAAAACTAACTAACAATTTGTCCCTAATTAATTTGGAAAATAAATTGGACACCAAACCCATGGAAATGAATAAGCTAATAGTGTTGGATCATCAGTGTAACAAAAGAGCCTTGAACCCCATAATTTTTGGTAGAAAAGAAAAAGAAGATGAGGACACACTAGCAATAATAAAGAGAGTTGAACCTCATAATTTTTGGTATAAAAGAAGAGTAAGATAAGGACAAGATAACAATAGTAAAAAATTGACTAAAAAATAAATCACAAATTGAAACAATTTACAACATAGAAACAAAAAGGTTGGGAAAAATAATCCAACATAAAAATAAGTTGATTTGTGTCAAAGTAAGCTATAAGTATGGGTAAATATCCAACCTTAAAAGAGTCGCCAATATTTATAAAGAATATTTGTAAATAAATTTTTTAAGATATTTGATTTTTATAGAAAAATCATAAATTATTTAAAAATATTCTAAATCATTTAAAATTTTTACAAATAAATAAATTAAAAAAAATATAGTATTACCAAAAATAAATAATATACCAAATTTATTACTCCATTTCCTTATTTTTTGGGGGGGTCTATATAGAAGTATAGACTGCATCACATAACATCCTCGATGTTGTTCTTATACTACCTTATATATCCTATCAATTTTTAATTCCATACAAAAATTTGTAATTTACAGATGCGCACATTTTCAAAAAAAAAGAAAAAAACATATCAAAATTAAACTTCCATGTCCAAAAAGGCATGTACAAAAGGATGGAGTACTTTAGAAAATATAGTAACGCTCTGCACTGATCACAGATCCCATGTGGGATTCCTCAAAATGCAGCCAACCAATAGGGGAAACCAAAGCTTTTTTAGAAAGAGTCTACCTCAAAATTGTATTATCTGTGCACATGTATGCATTTTATCCTAGTGAAATGTCTTTTCAGATCTAGGATCTTCGCTTTCCATGGGGTAAGGGATAAAATTTACAACCTTTTTTTTCCATCAAACCAGTCCATAACCACTTTAGAATCTCCTGCAACCATTAAATGATCTATTAAGAGCCTTTTAGAAAAGAAGAGAATGCCCCATAGTCCTAAGGTCTCTGCTTTAATGTTGTTTCATTCACATCCTGCAAAAAGGGCTCTGTACACATGATATGTATTTAACTTGAGAAACAAGACAACTCCACATATACCTCCAACAACAACTCCATCAAAGAACCCAATTGTTGAGTTATCAAAATAAATCGAGCTTATGATATAATCCATCCTATCTCCTGCGTTGTTCCATGCATGCTCTTTTATAGCCATTATTATGTTTGTGACAATCCGTGCATCATTTCAAGGCAGATATTCAGATAGAATTTTGTTCCTGTATTTCCAAACTCCCCATAGAACTATGAAGGGGATATATATCAGCTTTGGGTAGGATACAAACCATTTCAACAAATTCTCCTGTAAGGATGGATGATCCCAAGAACCGGAAAGCTTCAACAAACGACATATATCTTGCCAGATTCTCTGAGTGTATTCACACTGAACAAATAGATGTAAGGTAGTCTCTTCATTTTTTAGACACAAGGTGCAAACCGAAGGTCCCACCCATCCTCTTCGCTTGTTGTTCTCACCTGTGAGGACACAATCCTTCAAACAAAGCCACATAAACAAAATAATTTTTACAGGAATCTTGGTTTTCCAAATAGCCTTATACCACCATGTCAGTTCAGTCGAAAAGTTCTGAAAAATGAGAACATCATAAGCTAGTCTGGATGTCACTATACCCGAGGTTTTGTTCCACGACCAAACTAATCTATCATTTTTGTTTAACATAGATATTCCACTATAGCGAAGCATTGTATGGAAATCATTCCATTCCATCTCCAAGTCACCTGTAAATTGAAGGTCCTCAGCCTCAAGCCAAACCTGCGTAGAAACAGGTGGGGTGGTTGAAGAAGTAGAAACATGTTCTAAAGAAAAGATATGTAATCCATTGAGGTGTTGGACCAAAGCATTTGAAACTATGTACAACAAGTTGCATCCAATAAATGGGTCTGGGCCTATCATGGTCCTCTTACCACACCCTACCGACCAAGCCAACCACTTCTTAATTAGAGGAATAGAACCCATGAAGTTTTTCCAGAGGTTGGAAGCCACAGGGAGGTTATATGAAACTGATCTCAGCCAAAAAATCGCATATGTGCCTTTCAAATATTTTTTATTCAAGATCGAAATCCACAGTCCAGAACCGAACAATCCCCTCCAACATGATTTTGCAACCAGATCTTATGCAAACCAATTTAAGTTTCAAATGACCCAACCCCCTAGAGCTTTGTCTCTTGCAATCTTGTTCCAGCTAGCTAAGTGAAAGCTAGTAGTCTTCTTAGCCCCCTTCCATATGAACCCGAAGATAAGTTGTTGGATCTTGTTAATAATTGATGAAGGAACATTTGCTAAACTAAGGCAGTATACAGGAAGATTTTGTAGTACGGATTTTTCTAAGACTAATATGGTCCCCAATGATAACCATCGAAAGGTCCAATGACCAATCTTTTTCTCTACCTTTTGAATCATCCACGTCCAATCAATTACCATGTAGTCATTTGGTTTAATGAAGAAACCAATGTATTTCATACCTTTCTCCAGATTGAGAATTTGCATATTAAAGGCCTCCTTCAACCTTTGTTCCAAGTGAGCATCAATGTTTTGAGCAAGGAAAACAGATTTATGACAATTAACTTCCATACCCAAGGAAAAAAAAAAGCTATATAAAAGAGATTTGAAAGCAATCTAGTCTTCATACTTCCCCATACCCAAAATAAGATCATCGAAAAAAAATGTGAAATGATAACGCATGTGGCCACCTTTATGCCTTGGAATTTACCCTCCGAACAAGCTTTCTTTAGCAGTCTATTGAGACTTTCCACAACCAGAAGGAACAAAAGAGCAGAAAGAGGGCATCCATGCCTCAAACCTCGATGACCTTTAAAAAAATCTGTAGGAGATCCGTTTACCATAATTGCAAAGTTGACACTAGAAACACATGCCATTATCCATTAAGTGACCTCCCATTTCAATCCAATCTGGATCAACATTAATCTAAGAAAATGCCAACTTAGTTTATCATATGCCTTCTTTAAATCCAGTTTTAGTATGAGTGATCTCAATTTCTTTTCCTTAGCAATATGTATACATTCTTGGGCTCTCCCAACAACAAAAAAAATCAGTTTGTTCTTAAGGAAACCAAATTGTTCAGCGGAAATACACGTAGCCACCTTTTCCTTAATCTTGGTAGCTATAATTTTTGTAATGACTTTATAAACAAAGTTACATAGAGCAATAGGCATGTAGTCATTGAAAGTGGTAGTTTTGTTCACTTTGGGGATGAGGGTAATAAAAGTAGCATTCAAAGATCCAGGAACATGTCCTCTGACCATAGTTTCCTCAATAGCACCAAGCAAATCCTCCCCCATGAGATCAAAGAAGAAATGAAATAATTCTTGTGTCCACCCATCCGACCAAATACTTTTATCCCTAGGCATCCTGATAACCACTTCTTCCACTTCCTTAGGAGTGACAGGTTTACCCATATCATCACTTTCATCATCTGTAAAAAACCTAGGGACCTCCTTAATTACATTGATTTGGTTGTAAGTGTCCTCATGTTTGATTTCTTTGTACTGAGCTCTAAAATGTTTATAGGCAACAACACTAATCTCTTCATAAGATGTTTTGATACTACCATCCTCATCTAAAATATCCCATATAGAGTTAAGGATTCTTCTGCGGTTAGAAAATCTATGGAAGAATTTTTTGTTTCTATCCCGATCCTCAAGCCATATTGTTCGGCTTCGTAGTCTCCAGGAAACCTCTTCCAATTTCAACATCATTTCCTTTCTATATTTTAGAGAACTTAGGAGGGATAGTTCTGTAGGTGTGAATATCTGTGATGGTCACCTCTCAAAGACCTCTGTCATCTTTTGATCAATATCCCTAAGTTCAGAAGGTAGCTTGTTCTTTTTGTCTATTTTCCACTGAATTACCACTTCCTTTAATTTTTTCAACTTAGCACCAAGCAACATTATAGGAGAATAATCCTTCCAACTATCCATAGAATTTCAAATGGATCGAACTAAAAGTATAAAATCAGGTTCAGGCAGCCATGAACTATTGAATTTAAGAGGAGTAGTCAACCTGGGAACTGTTTCTTCAATTTGTAGACAGATCAAATTATGATCCGATAAAGTTGAATTAACAATCTAGGATCTAGTCTTTTTTAGACTTCCCAGGAAACTTTCATTCATAGGAACTTGTCAAGCTTCTTAGAGATACCGGCCATACCTAATCGACCGTTTCTCTAAGCATGCACCAAGTGGTAGAAATGAACATATTGGAGAAATATCCAATCAAGGGGTCAATTCTAGCCAGTGAACCCCACACCTCCCTTGATGACAAAGTTAAATTAAGGTCACCTCCCATAATTAAATATTCATCTTTCAGAAAATCACAATCTTCCAAAGGTTGCCAGAAAGTCTCTCGGTCCTTGTATGGAGCATAACAGTTGAGTAATTTCACACTGTGAGAAATGTATTTGATCCTACCTTCTAGCAGAATCCCTGCAACGGTGTCGTATGCACACAAGTTAGCATTAGATGGGTTCCAACCTGAGAGTAAACCACCCGAGCTTCCATTAAAAGCTATTGCAATACAGTTCCATGACGGACAACATTGTAGAAATAAATTCTCCGCCTTTTCACAATATACCAAGGTTTCTTGGAGGAAGATCATATCTGGTTTCACCAAGGATTAAAGATGCTTGAGGGATGATAGTTTTGTAGGGCCCCCAATCCCTTGTAGGTTAAGGGAGAAAATGATCATTATAAACCATCCAAAGATGATCGATATGCTCTAAGGGACGAAGGTGAAGGCATGACAACACTATGTGACTGATCAACATAGGGATAAGAGATAAAAGGAGCCAACCTTTCTTCTATAGCTCCATATCCCTTCTTGTTATTTCATGGGCAAGGTTTATTCCTCAGAGTAACATTGGACCTGTCACTGGCACTAGGGCGAGTCTAGAAGCTATTGGAGATTTGAAGGGGGGATATTGTCATCACATCTTTATAGGAGAAAACATTTTCATGCGACAAATCGAGATCATTGGAAAGGATAGGTTTCTCACTATCCAATCCAGATATCGAAGGGAATACAGTGGAAATATTAGAAGATGGTGGCTTAAATACATATATCGTCCCTCCAACATCTGAGCGCTTCCCACCCATAGGATATAAAAAGGAAGGGTATGTGGCTACAATAGAATCAATGTTGGTTTCATCCAGGGGAGGAGTGTCTAAGTGAGGTTGCCCGAAGGATTCTGTCATGTCAGGGGGAGATTCCTCCAAATCCTCTCTCCCTGGACCAGAGGACCCTACTAGTTTCTCGAATTTCTTCTTTAGTAGGTCCCAAAAATCACCAAAAATATCCAGAACCCAATTCTCATGTCCTCTTAGATAGCTAAGATCATCCATGCAAAGCTTATTAAAAAAATATGGGAAGAATATTTGCATATTACCAATAAATGATTCCTTATCGAAAAGTTTAGTCTGCAAGTGGTTTGAGCGGGACTTCAAAGCTCCACAATGCACATCCAGGGAACAGGGCGTTGTGTTGGTTTCCTTGGTTTTGGAAGGGTAAATCGATTTCAAGTGGCCTGTCTACCAACAGTGATGGCATCGAAAAGGCTCCCTCCAATAATCCATAACTTGGAAAATAGTGGAATCGTCTATTGAGATTTCTATCTCATCTGGCAAATCCAGTTCCGGTTCTAACTCAACTAACACCCATGCTAAATGCTTGTTGTTCCAGAGGAGCACCTGGTCATCAAAAATTACAAAATGGCCCACCGAGTTTGTAATATCTTTGAAAATCTTTGAAGACCAGAGCTCTATAGGGAAATCCGGTAACAACATCCAAAGAGATCCTTTTGAGAAAGATTCTGAGTAGGGATTAAAACCAGGTGTCCAACGCTTGAGCATAAGTATGCCATGCCCTATGATCCAAGGAGAATCTAGGATTTTCAATAAATCATCCTCAGCCAAAAAATGAAATACAATCCAATGATTGGAAAAGAGACTAAACTGAGGGCATTAGCCCACTAAGGACTTCCCTTGTTTCTGGATCCAGTCAGACAAATGGGATTCTTGCATCTTGGTGTAGAAAAATTTACCAACCAAGGCCTTTGTGGCTAGGCTAGAAACCCTGTCCATATCTACATCACTCCCAAGCATACAATTTGGTTTGGTCGCCCGCACCCGCCAGCATTTTCTCTGTCAATGCAAATGAGCCAAACATCTGGAGGATATGCTCAAACCTGCACCTCTAGTTCACAAACTCAGACTTTGCTCAATAGCTTCCACAAAACTATTGCAAGGAGGGTGAAAATGTTCAGTTTTCTCACCTTCCAACGAACTAGAGGCGCCAAGGTACTTTTCCCCATGTGATCATGAACTCTTCATGTGGTCTACCACGGATCTATTGTCATCTAATCTATCCAGCTCGAACCTACATTCAGATGTATGGGACAGAAGAGGGGAGGGAGGGTTATGGTACTGTCTCCCGTGACATATGCCGCAAAAATTCATACATAAGTCTATAAGTGTCATCAGTGAGGAATAGGCCTTCCTTTGCCCACAACTTGTCCTTGTCATCCCACACCAAGTCCACCAAATCTGCCATGTCTTTAGTTGAGAGGTTGGGCTACCACCTAGGTTTGCATCCTATCTAGAGTCTTGGTTGTAGTCACCACCTCTGCAGCAACCCTAGCGACCCCATCTTCTCTCCTTAGTTTCCATTGAAGGAGTGGTTAATGGTAAATCTTAATAAGAATCATTTATCACAATGTCTTCTGCATTAGCCATTATCAAAGGAAATTCATTATCACCGTAATCTTGAGAATTGTCAAATCTTAAATCATAATTGGTCCAAAAAGTAGTTTACATGTTAGGGGTGATGTTGATTTTGAGTACTATCTCCATAATTTAAAAGTTCTTTGTTTTAGTTTTCTTAGGGGGCTATTTTTTGTTTAATTTTGTCCCAAATTTGGTGAGAAATTGATAGATCTCCACATTTGAGTGTTTAAGTCTGTATAATCTAAGTGTCCCTAGGGTTTTTTCAACAAGCTAAATCTATTTGTGTATTTGGAAAAGCAATTTAAACAATAAAAAACCACAATTTAGTCCATATTTAAGTAGAAAACATAAAAATTAGCCAATTCTTCAAAACTAAATTATTTAGATTACTAACATAAATTTCTTAATTCATATTAAATTTTAATATATAATAATATACACAATTTTTTATTTAAAATTATTTATAAAGTTAAAGAAAATTTATATTAAAAATGAAGTGTTATTATTATTCTACTCAAAATTTAAGTTACCAAATTTCTGAATATTTGAACATGGAGAGAAATAAAATATGTACTTATTCTTAAATCAAATAATTAATAAAAATAAATTCCTGATCTTACAAATAAGAGATATCCCTCGTGATTGTTCAATAAATTATATTATTATTATTTAGTTGAAAATTAAATAATAATAATATTGATTTTTCCATAAGTATCTATATTAACTAAAACTGCATTAATTAATATTTCAGTGCATCAGATATGCTTTATTTATGATGAAAATGGTATAAATTTTTAAACAAGAAATCACTATACTGAGCACCTATTTCTTAACTTTTACAGTCTATATAAGTATCTACATTAACTAAAACTACATTAATTAATATTTCAGTGCATCAGATATGTTTTATTTCTGATGAAAATGGCATGAATTTTCACTATAATGAGCACCTATTTCTTAACCACATAAAAATATTTATTCTCCAAAGCGATTGACATTAGTTTATTAGGATATCACATTCCTTTGCTTTGTAAAGTTTACCTTTGCGTTTTGAAGCGATGTTGAACTGGACATTTCAGTGCCTTCTTCGTGTACTCGATATTTTCCCAGAATTGCTGTCATGCTTCTCACAAAATAAAATTATATTTAGCGAGGATATACAGAACGTGGAAACATATTGCATTTCAAAATTAGTTTAAAAAATTAGTAAACATGGAGTAATCTTATCATGTTTTTAAAAAACGTTATTGTAAAATGATATAAATGACAATAAAGTTTATATTAGCAAAAAAATTGAGCTTATAGTGTTATTTATGGGAATTGAACAAGGGTCATGAGGAATAACAATGATTCCTCATAATTATCCAAACTAAATTCAATTAAAATTTAACCTTTTTTAATTAATGTGATTAATTGTGTGAAATATAATATAAGGGTTTTAGGTTTTTATTGTTTTTTTCCATTTTTTCTTCCAAATTCTGGTCAATAGTTAAAATTATATATAAAAGGTATCCTAGAGTTTTTGAGAAAGTTAATTCAATTTATACATTCAAAATTAAAATTTGAACACTGTAAAAGTGTCTTTTCACCAACAACCTCGTTACTATTGCTGAAAAAATAAAAACATAAAAAGTTTAAACTACACTTTTTAAACTACCCAACCAGTACTGATAAATTATAAAATTAAAAAAAAAATCAAAACAAAAAATATTAAACAATTACTTGTAAATGATCAAATTTAAAAAAAAAATTCAAAATAAAGAATATTACTGAGGTAAAGCAAGGATATGTTCTCTTTTCAATATTACTTAGACATGTATTAATAAGAAATTTGAGAGAGAAGCAAATACAAATAGAATGTTTTTTTTCATTTATGTAAAACTAGCACAGCTAACTTGCTGCTAGTGAACACTGACAGGTATCGGCGGTTGAATCAGTTTTGTCTAGGGAATGGATGATGAAGCCTTTGGATAAGGACTGGCTCCTCTGTCTCTGGAAATGGATTGGCTCTGCCACGTCCTCGTGCGCTGGCACACAACTGTAGAATGGCTGAAATAGTTGGTAGTTCCTTTTGTCTCTCGTTGAAATAGTCAGTATTTCAGCTTTCCGCCATGAGAACACAGGGATAAAGTCGAGGTTAGAAAG
>ML776632.1:1820606-1831675 GCA_009831015.1 Picea engelmannii | reverse complement strand
TGGAAACAATCTTGCACACCTTTATTGCCACAGTCCTTGTAGGGCGGTCAACTTTTATTTGATTTCTCCTTTTTCAACAATTTCTTGCCATCTCCAGCCTCAATTAGTAGGAATCTTTTATTCTCATCCCTCTATGGCTAGGTCTGGAGCTACAAGTCCAACAGGATGAGCTATGTCCCCCAACTTACCAACACCAGAAAATCCATGTGTGGGCAACACGACATCACAATAGAATAGAGAGGAACCCTCTAGAGTATCTATTGGATTAATGACTCTGGTCCCGACTAGGCTTCACTCTCAACTCTGCTCCCTGACTGAACCGATATCATCTAAGAAACAGATGGGGTGGCTAGACACGGCGTGAGAGTGCAAGAGGCATGGTTTTTATCTACGCCTCAAACGACCCCCACTATCCCTATAAATAGCCAATGCAAGAGAGAAAGTTCGGCGAGAGATAAAGTAGCTCCTGGATGTATACAAATATGAGGACGAGATCAACATCACCACCACCAGCCACGGCCTTGGCACCATACTCCTTGGATTCTTTCTTTAGCATTAATCATTGGAGATCTCCTCAAGCAATGGACAAACCTACAACAGAGTCCCCCGTAGCTGCCTCATCAAACCAATCTCCATGCAACAAGGGGAATTCTCGAAATTCTCTTTACTATCGTAGAAAATGTTGGAAACAATAATTACAAGTCGGTGAGATCTTATGTCTCTGTCGATTTGTTAAATGGAGCCAATCTTAATCTTTCTTGAGTCCAATAAAGTAGGTAAGTGTCAACCAAATTTATTCGTGTCTTAAATGGTAAGGCCGTTTTACTTCTATAAGAAGTGTCAGTCACAGTATATGAAATTCTGAGTCTATAGGAAGTCGATAGTAGATGAAAAGAGGTAGAAAGAACAGAGTCGTGAAGAAGAAAACAACAGCAATAGTTGAGGAGTCTAAGAAGTCTGAGAGGACAAGCTTTGTTTCTGTAAAGTTAGCAGAGGTCGTTGGAGCCGAAGATCATCTTAGTGACTTTATTTTGTATTAGCGTGCAATGCCAAAGTTTATCTTAATATCAAGTATTTTTGTGCGTTCACAATTTCATGTGTATTTTTGAGTTTATGTGCTAAGCATATCACTTTGTTGTTTCTGCATCTATAAACTGTTCATTAAGTGTTTTATCACAGTGCACAATAAATCGAGTAGTTTGCTCACTTCATGGTAAGTCCTGAGAGCTCAGTGACCAAGTTTGTGGCGTGTAGTATTTTGTAACTGCATTGCGCAAAGTAAGTATGCTCGCTATAGATCCTAGATCTGTAATCAAAGCAGGTTCTATCAGAACAAGTTTATCAGAGAAGTAACTATGTTGTAAACTGAAAATATAGCATCTACTTCAAATCTATAACCTCCCACTTTCACAGGAAAAAATTATGAGTTATGGTCCTTGACCATGAAGGTGTTGTTCCGAAGTCAAGATGTATGGGAGATAGTTGAGAATGGTTATCTGGAACCAGTAGATCAGGAATCATACAATGCACTCACACAAGCTGAGAAGGATGCATTGAAAGATCAAAGGAAGAAGGATGGAAAAACCACATTTTACATACATCAAGCAATGCATGAGAGCATACTCCCAAGAGTTGCATAAGCTAAGCAAGCCAAGGAAGCATGGAACATATTACAAACATCTTATCAAGGTATGGAGAAAGTCAAGACTTCAAAACTGCAAATTATTAGAAGAGATTTTCAAACTATGTCAATGAAAGATACAGATACACTAGATTTATTTTATTCCCATGTCATTGGCTTGATAAATCAGATTAAGTCTTATGGTGAAACCATAGAAGACATAAAAGTTGTTGAGAAGGTACTTGGGAGTCTTCCTCCTAAATGTGATACCCTTGTTGTGACTATGGAAGAAAGCAAAGATCTGAGTCAATTTAGTCGAGATGAACTCCAAGCTTCTCTCATAAATCATGAACATAGATTGAATAGGTCAAGTATGTCATTAGAAAATGCATTTTCCATGCATTCATCTATAAGATGTGGAAGACGAAGGGGAAGAGCTAACTTTAGAGGTAGAGGAAGAAGTTATGTTAGAGGTGGACGCAGTAGCAGTCCTAGAAACACTGGTGGAAGAGGTCAAAACCTAAATACTAGTGAGCCAAGTAGTCGAAGAATTGACAAATCAAAGATTCAGTGCCATTACTATAAAAAGTATGGACATTATGCATATGAATGCAAGAAGAGACAGTATAATCAGAACAAGCAAGGACAAGAACAGTCAAATAACACAAATAGTCCCTCCATTATGACGCGCGTTGAGACAATGCCTATACTTTCCCCAGTTGAATGCAATGTTGCTCAAGAAATTCCATGTGACATATGGTATTTCGATTCACGCCGCAGTAATGAAATGACAGGAAACATAGAGTTGTTTTCTAGTTTGGATAAGTCAGTCCAAATCAAAGTTACACTTGGAACTGATATCCAAGTCACTATCTTAGGCAAAGGTAGTATAAACATTTTAACTAAATGAGGAGAAGAAAAAGTTATGCTTGATGTATATTATGTTTTTGGTCTGAAACATAATATGATAAGCACATGACAGTTGTTACAGAAAGGATATAGAATCTACATAGAAGATAATCATTATGTGATTATGGACAAATATCCAAGCATTCAACTTATTGCAAGAATTCAGATGACAAGTAATAGAATGTTCCCATTGACATTAAATCCAACCAAGAAGAAAAATGCAACGCTAGCTGTTAGTAAAGAAAAAGATGTGCATTTAGAAACTACATTTATAGAAGAAACTGTGCGCAGTTCCAATGAAGAAAATTGTGCGAGCGGTATCAATAAAGGAGAAAGTGGCACAAATATGTAGGCAAATTTCAAGTCTAAAGTACAGGATGATTCCTGGCTATAGAATTTCTGACTTGGACATTTGAACTTTGGAGGTCTGAAGCTGCTACACACAAAAGATATGGTGAAAGGCTTGCCATTGATACAAAACCCAGAAAGAATATGTGAAGGTTGTATTTTTGGAAAGCAGCATAGAGAATCATTTTCAGTTGGCAAGTCATATAGAGCAAAAGCTCCATTGGAAATAGTACAGTTAGAAATTTTTGGACCAATGAAAACTCCATCTATAGGAGGTAGTACATATTTCTGACTTTTATTGATGATTTCTCAAGAAAGACATGGATTTATTTCCTAAAATACAAATCTGATGCATTGGGTTGTTTTCAGCTGTTTAAATCACTTGTGGAGAAGCGGTGTGGTTATTACATCAAGTGTCTAAGAACTGATAAAGGAGGAGAATACATTTCAAGATTATTTCAGAACTTTTGTAAAGTTCATGGCATCTACAAGAAATTTACGACGCGATATACACCGCAACAGAATGGTGTTGCGGAAAGAAAGAACAGGGCCATCATGGAGATGGATCATAGTATGTTGGCAGATAAACATTTGTCAAATGAGTATTGGGTTGAGGCAGTAGCAACTACAATATATATCTTGAACAAATGTCCGACAAAGAGTGTGAACAACAAAGTTCCTCAAGAATCCTAGACAAGTATGAAGCATAATGTGGCGCACTTAACAATTTTTGGTTGTGTCACATACACACATGTTCCAGATAAGCTGAGAAAGAAAATAGACAAAAATGTATATTTGTTGGGTATTCTGAAGATATAAAAGGATACAAGTTGTATGATCTTATCTCAAGAAAGGTCATAATTAGTTGTGATGTTCATTTCATGGAGAATGAAGCATGGGATGGAAGCCCAACAAAGACAGTCAAAATCGTTAATGTTATTCAACATGATGATACATAAGATGAAGTGGTTCAAACACCATGTACAATTCAATGCATAATTCCTTCTACAACTGTGAAACAAAACCCAGCACAAACAACTCCAGTAAGATCAACAGGTGCACAGTCCACACCTAGAGTGCAACAAACTCTAGCAAGCAGTCCAAGTAGTTCTACATCCCAAGATCCAACATTAGCAAGTTCGTTACCAAGAAAGACAAGAAGTTTGCTTGACATCTATAACGATGACACAACAAGTTCATTTTCAATTTTTGCTCTGTTTTCACAAATAGATGATCCATTAATTTTTGAAGAAGTTGTAAAAGATGATGTATGGGCACAAGCCATGGATGAAGAAATCAAATGTATAGAGAAAAATTAGACATGGAAATTGGTAGATGTACCTAAAGACAAGGATGTGAAAAGTGTCAATTGGATTTATAAAACCAAGCAAGATGCAAAAGGAAATGTTCATAAGCACAAGGCAAGGTTAGTAGCAAGAGGATTTACGCAACAACCTGCAATTGATTTCAATGAAACATTTGCATCAATTGCACGCATGGACACAGTGAGAACTGTGTTAGCCATTGTTTTGCAGAATAAATGGCCAGTTTATCAAATGGATGTAAAGTCAACATTTTTGAATGGAAATTTATAAGAAGAAGTGTATGTGGAACAACCACAAGGCTATGAGGTTCCAGGACAAGAAGACAAAGTATACATATTGAAGAAAGCATTGTATGGATTAAAGAAAGCTCCCAAAGCTTGGTACTGTCGAATAGATTCTTACCTCACACAGAATGGATTTAAGAGAAGTGAATGTGAGCCAACATAGTACATCAAAGCAAATCAACAAGGTAATATGATAATTGTTTCCTTATATGTAGATGATTTTATTTATACAAGTGATTTTGGCCTAGAAGAATTTAAGTTAGTCATGAAGGATGAATTTGAAATGATTGATTTAGAGCTTATGAGATATTTTCTGGGTATTGAAGTTTATCAGTCCAAAGTTGGTATATTTATTTCACAATCTAAGTATGATAAATTCAATCTAAAAACATTCAATATGATAAATTCTAAAGCAGCCCCAACACCTGTCATAACATGAGTGAACTTAAGCAATGAAGATGAAGGGTCCAAGGTGGATCCCACACTGTTTAAAAGATTGGTAGGCAGCCTTATGTATTTAATAGTGACAAGACCTGATATTATGTATCAAATGAGCCTAATTTCAAGGTTCATGGAAACTCCAAAAGAATCACATTGGAAAGCAGGAAAACGAATCATGAGATATGTGAATGGAACAAAAGATTTTGGTATTTTGTATTCTACTTCAAAATATTTCAGACTTATTGGATACACTGACAGTGATTGTGGAGGCAACATAGATGATAGGAAAAGTACCTCTAGGTACACATTTCATTTTGGAATAGGTATGGTATCATGGGCATCAAGGAAGCAACCCATAGTGACTCTTTCTTCAACAAAAGCAAAGTACGTCGCAACTACAAGTGCAACTTGTCAAGCAGTATGGATGAGAAGAATATTAAAATATTTGTTGCAGGAATAATAGGAACCAACACAAATACTGTGACAACAATTCAACCATCATGTTATCAAAGAATCGTGTGTTTCATAAGAATCCCAAGCATATTGATACAAGGTATCATTTTACAAGAAATTTAGTGAATAACAAAGAAATATGTTTAGAGTTTTGTAGATCAAAAGAAAAAGTCGTAGACATTTTCACAAAAGATTTAGCAAGAGATGCATTTCAACATCTGCACAGTAGTGTGGGAGTCTGTGCAGTAACATATGTGTGACAATATATGAAAATTCAAATTTTTGTGTCATGTAAATTTTTCTAATCCCACGTACTTATAATTAAGGGGGAGTGTTGGAAATAGTAATTACAAGTTGGTGAGCTCTTACATCTCCGTCGATTTGTCAGTGAGTTAGTCAGTCTGTCAGTCTGCAACTAGGATTTATTTATTTTTCTCTTACGTTTATGCAAACTTAGTCTTTGTGAGTCGGCAAGCAGGAGTCTTATTAAATGGAGTGATCTTAATCTTTCTCGAGTCCAGTTAAGTAGGTAAGTGTCAGTCAAATTTATTTGTGTCTTAAATAGTAAGTCGTTTTTACTTTTGTAATAAGTTTTAGTCACAATCTATATAAGTCCGACTCTATAGGAAGTCAATATCCAGATGCAAAGAGGTAGAAAGAACAAAGTCATGAAGAAGAAAACAACAGCAGCAGCTGAGGAGTCTAAGAAGTATGAGATCACAAAGTATGTGTATGTAAAGTCAGTAGAGGTCATTGGAGTCAAAGCTCATCTTAGTTACTGTATTTTGTATTAGCGTGCAACGCCAAATTTTATCTTAATATCAAGTATTTTTGTGTGTTCACAATTTCATGTGTATTTATGAGTTTATGTGCTAAGCATAGCATTGTGTTGTTTTTGCATCTATAAATCGTTCATTATGTGTTTTATCATAGCGCACAGTAAATCAAGTAGTTTGCTCACTGTGCAGTAAGTCCTAAGAATTCAGTGATGAATTTTGTGGCACATAGTATTTTGTAACTGTGTTGCACCGAGTAAGTATGCTCGCTATAGATCCCTACGCCTCAAACGACCCCCATTATCCTTACAAGAAGGCCAACACAAGACATAAATTCTGGCGAGAGCTAAATTAGCTCTTGGATGTACACAAATATGAGGATGAGATCAATGTCACCACCACCAGCCACGACCTTGGCACCATCCTCCTTGGATTCTTTCTCCAACATTAATCATTGGAGATCTCCTCAAGCAATGGACAAACCTACAACAGAGTCCCCCGTAGCTGGATCATCAAACCATCAAACCAATATCCATGCAATAAGGGGAATTCTCTTTACTATCATGGAAAAAACCACAGAAAGTACCACAAACACACTTATCATCGACAACCACCTCTATACTCTACTTAGATTCGATCCCATGCCATGCAACACAATCAATTCGCTAGGGTAAGTCTTTCCAACATTGCTAAATCACACCAACATTGTAAGAACACTTGGCTTGAAAGCTCCACACACATGAGCAAGAGCAGTGGACCTCACACACAATCAACACGATAGAATGGGTTGCACCACAATCTGCCTCCATCATGGATAGATATGGAGTTGCAGGCATGCACTATATCCAGTCTGTGTACACAAATAGCAACAAACAATCATATCTTCCATTGGTATGGATATCAATGAGATAAACTACATGGCCTCCATTGTTTTAAGGAAAACATCATGAAATGATGGACAAACATCCCACACATTGTAAACAAGTCATATCAATCCACTCTCAACAATATACTCTACTTTCTTATGCTAATCCTAAATATGCATAGGATTAAGTCAAGCCCAACCCTGCTATGATATCGTCTAGAGAAATGGGAGAGTAGACATTATTAAATACACACATCAAAAATTGTGTTCAGAACTCTATTAAATCAATGTAATATTATACATATAAATACATGAATGTTATGTCAAGATAGACTCACTATCTTGGTCACACTAACAACCAGTTGAGAAAATATCTAAACCACACACCAAAGTAGGAGCTAATTGGTTGGAGAGAATCTCTCATATCCAACTAGATCTAACAACCCCTAACTAGTTGGAGAGAATATCTCATATCCAATTAGATCTAACAACCTCCTAAAGACTTTGAAACAAACTCTTTACATAGAGATAAACTCTACCCAATAATGACCAATAATCATAACAAAAACACATAGGATCACACATAAGACAAGTATGAGTTAGCGGCCAAACATAAGGGAAGAGGTCATTGTATTGATGAGGTGCAAAGGTGATTGCATTGGATTTATGCTTTCATGTAGCATGCTCATTTTGGAATGTTAGAGTAGGGGAGAAGGAAGAATAATCTCCCTTGAGCATTAGGGTAGGATGAATAAGCTCAAAAAGTGAGCATTTGATTTCATATCACGTTGTCATTGGCATTGATGGCTTTTGCCTTGTTTTACAAAAGCCAATTTTGAACTATTGATGTAATGGACTATGTAAATGTGGTGTTTAGGGATGTTGATGTGGATCCATCCCGACACATATTTTTGCTTGATGATGGAGGTCATTGCTAACAAGTACATGTTGAGATTATAAAGTTCTCATGCACTCCCAAGAAGAGCACATGTCCTTGAGTTGGAGCCAGTTATTACCGCTCATTTTGCATGAGGCTTATACTAGTGAATTTCTTCACTACCCTTGTGATTTTCATCACAAAACTATTTGCATAGATGGGGTATTCACTTGATTATGTGGATTATTAATGACATGGATGATGATCCATTGCTTGATCACATGATGTTTTAATCTCCACTCCTTGCTAGATGATTGGATTTGAGGGTGTTTGGATCACTTGGTGGAGCACCCTATCATTTTGGATTAAGTGGATATTGCATGGGCTTCATCATGACATTTGGCATTTCACAACTACCAATGTGTTTTCACAACTCTTGAGGTAGTCTCATAACTCTTGAGGCATTGGTCACAACACCCTAAGCAGTGTGGGGCTATTCTTCATGCACTTGGACCTCTTAGTCCGTGCCATGAAACAGATCTTTGAGTGCTCAACCTTTTCACACATTTGGAGGCATGTGTCACATAGTTTGATGGGACCTCCACCTTGGAGGAAGAATTACTTAGCCTTTGGGGCTTCTATTTGGAAAGTGTGGAACTTTTGAACTTCCCTTAACATGTGGAGGTGGTTGACATGATTTGAGGAGGAGGTTACACATCGGAGACCTCACATGTGGCCACTGGAGTTTATTTTAGGGGAGATATCCACTCTTGGACTTCTACTCATTGTTTGTTGGGACATTTCACCTTGGAGAGCTACACATACACTTTGGAGGGGATATAAGGGGATTTCATTGCTTACTTTGAGGAGTTGGTTGTGGATCTATGCACTTGGAGGCCTTTGGAGCTAAACATTGCACCTTTGACTCATCTTCTTCCATCTTTTTTGGAGATGTCATACTCTCTTCGGTCTATTTTGGTTGGAGGATTGTACATGTGGCTTGACCATTTAATTATTTTATGTATTGTTGAATAATTAGTTGGAGGAAATAATTTTTTGACTCCATAGGCTAGATCTAGGGTTCCCACATGAGAAAATATTATTCTAGATTATAAAGGAAGTTGAGCTAGACTCTATATAAAGTGTATTCCTTCCTCATTTGTACTCATGGTTGGATTTTTGGAACTTTTACTCCTTGGAACTTAATTGACATATCTTTCTTGGAGCATATGGATGCATTATGGTTATTTATTTGTGGATGTTGGTGTCAATTCTTGAAGATTTTATCTTGGTTTCTATTTGGTGTATACATATTGATTGTGAATGCTCAAGTCTTCTACAAACCAAATAGGTTGATTCTTTGAAGGGTAAAATGTACCATTTGAAAGGAACATGTTTTGGGGTAACTCCTCTCCTTCTTCCTTTGTTAGTTTGATACGTATTTGATATCTTTCTTTGTCTATCCATTTTAGGAACCCTAGCAAGGGCTTATTGGTAAATGTTGCTCCCTTGAGGACCCCTTCTTGTATGACCTTAGTCTTCATTGTTAATCTTGATTAGATGAGAGATTATTCTTCCCCTTGGGTTTTGGTCTCTTATTCCCAATCCTTAGATGAAATAGACCAATTATGAATAGGAGTTTTCTTCTTGACCCCATAGGCCCCCTTTAATTCACTTTGACTCCATTAACTTTGTTGGATTTGACACTAATCTCTACTTCCTTCCATCACTTCTCTTATATTCAAAATATAAAAAAACATCGATTTACTAAAGTTACTCATTTCACCTTGTGCCTCATTTCATAGCCTTAGTAATCCTAAAAGGCATAGCCCTCTAAAGCCAAAAGATACTGCTCACTTAGCTTGGCTTCAAACTTGGCTAAGAAAGTTACACCAAAGTGAAGAGAATACGTTGCTTAAAAGATACTGCTCACTTGGCTTGGCTTCAAACTTGGCTAAGAAAGTTACACCAAAGTGAAGAGAATACGTTGCTTAAATGACATAGTCCTGATAGTTCCCCTTGAGTTGTACTTTTTTGTACCTAGTAGTTTGTAGACTAAGACTTTTCTCATTAAATACAATGGGGAAAGTAACATACAAAAAATATTAATGTGCACTAATTGCATAGGAACAACCTAAAGAAAACAATTGTGGACTACGATATAATACATTACAGAGAGAAGAACATATCCTAGGATCATTTGTTTTTCTTAAGATAGACCACCCTCAGCGGAACGAAGGACTTACGAAAAGACTATTTCGTAATTTCTATGTTGCCTAGATTTTCTAGCTCAGAATCTTCAGCCAATGGGAACCCTGGTATTTCTCGAAGCCATTACAAGGCAGCTGAAGGTTCGAATTTAGTTCAGATGTTATTTTATCAAACAATGATCAGACCGAGAAGCAAAATTTCTGCAAAATTTCTGTGACGAACACCATGTTGCACCGCTGAATGAGTAAGTCGACACACGGCTCTATGATAACCAGTCGTCGTAATGGATTTTTGGGGACCTAAAAATGTGAAAACGAGCAGATGCAGAAAGATGGTGGCCTTTATAAAGAGGTTGCTGCGCCGGAATAGAGGCCCCGTTGACACCGTCTCCTTAGCTTCAAAGGGCAGGTGCGGTGAACCTAGAAAGAAACAAGATATCTTCTTCCCATCCCCAACTTCCAAGATCAGTAACCTAGTTGGTTGTGTTTATATTGTCATTAGTCTCTTCACTAGCAGACTCTGTTTGGGGGCTGTTCATTACAATCTAGAGTGATGTTACATCAATATCAATAAGCAAATTTATAAGGCTAGCCAATTTACAATAAGAAGGATTGTATACTTTGCTTGATCGAATATTGTTGTTGGGTAAAAATTTCTATTTTAATAAGTTCATGCTTAATTGAATATAGTTGTGGGATCGACAACGATATGATCTCTTCATATTTCTAGGTTCACAATAAAATGATCATTCCGTACATGTTAACATTTGTAATATTAAAAATTTAATACATGTATGAATATGTATAATATTACACGAAGAAGTAAAGTTATGATAGGAAGGACAATATATTGGGTTGATTGAAGGCAAATAAACGAGACTACGTGACATATCAATTACATTAGTTTTTTAACTTCCTCCCTACAGGTTGTGCAAGCCAAGGACAAGAAGTACAAACCCA
>ML776632.1:1774981-1790711 GCA_009831015.1 Picea engelmannii | reverse complement strand
ACAAGGGTCTAGGTGATGGATGTAACTTAAGGTAACCACTCATTGTTTTTCCACCGTCCAAATTTAATGAGAAATAAAAGTATAGGAATAGTTGGAAATAGCTCCTAAGTCAACAATCATGGGGGACAAGATCATGAATTCTTCTCTCATATGCTCACCTACTGATAAATACAAGTGTAAGAATATTGTGAGTTCTGAAATAATTCAACAACAATACACATACAATGTAGAGATACATTTTCCCTATCTTCTCAAGTTAGCATACTCAAATGGGTGACATAATGAAAGGCTTAACACTCACTAGTGAAAGATGAGGGTACACCACTTCTATCCGTTCAACTTCCAAATATTTACCATTCAAGTTTCTTATATCAAGGTAGTATTTATAGGTGTTAGGGAGGTTAGGTCCCTAACATGCCCTCCCCCTTGAAAACAACCTTGCCCTCAAGGCTTGAGATGGAAAAATTGTTGCAGAATGGTGGTCGACTCCTAGGTGGCATCTTATAGAAGTGTATCCTTCCATTTAATTAACACTTCCTTGATGGTGCACTGACAGAGACAACACTCGCACTGGTCCAAGACTACTTGTGGTTGCAACAAAATGGGACCTTCTTCATCCAACTCAGGGACACTGGTTTGATTACAACACTTAGTTCCAATTACTTTATTTAAGCATGAGACATTAAAAATAGAATGGAGCTTAGAGTGACTGAGAAGAGTTAACTGGTAGGCCACAGATCCCAATCACTTGAGAATTATACAAGGACCATAAAATTTGGCGGATAAGATTTGGGGGTAAGTTTCTGACAATGTTTAATTTTGAGTGAAGTCTTCTTATAAGGTTGCATGTGAAGAAACAACTAGTCCCCTTTAGCGAATTGATGTTCGAAACGACCCTAATCTACTTGTTGCTTCATAGGATTCTCATCCAGAACAAAATTGTCATTGAGGGTATGGAGAATGGTTGCTTGGACTGTATGATTGTTTTCAACCTCGTGAACCTTGGGGACACCTAATATGTATGAGAGAATCAAAGATGTTTTTTTCTTGTATATTGCTTCTAAGGGAGTCATGTGAATAGTAGTATGGTAAGATGTGTAGTACCACCATTCAGCTAGGGGTAACCATTAAGGCCACTAATTTTTTCTATCAAACACAAAACACCTCAAATATGTTTTCAAACACTTGTTGGCAACTTCAGTTTATCCATTAATCTCAGGATGATAGGTGGTGTTGAGATGCAATTGGGCTCCCTGTATCCCGAACAAATCTTGCCAAAAATTGTTGGTGAAAGTTGGATCATGATCAGAGACAATACAATGAGGCATTCCATGGAGTTTGAATATATTATCCATAAAACTTTGAGTCACTCTGGATGCGATGAACGGGTGTTGAAAAGCACAGATATGAGAATATTTAGAAAGACGATCTACTACCACCATGATGCCTGACTTATTGCCCGATTTAAGTAAGCGAACAATGAGATGCATAGAAATATCCCTCCAAATAACAAGTGGAATCGAAAGCGGTTGGAGTGTACCTGGAGCTTTAATAGTTTTTCCCTTATTGCATTGACATGTATCACATTCAACCACAAAGGTGTGAATGTATTATTTCACGGTGTCCCAGAAAAAAGAACATTTGACTCGTTTGTAGGCTTTTGTAAACCCTGAATACCTAGTTGCAAGTGAAGAATGAAACTCAGAGAGCACTGTGAATTTAAGGTTCGACTATTTTATTAAATATTGGCGTCCTCTATAGCAAAGCTCTTCATTCTGCCAAGACTATCCTATAAAATATTGAGGATCTTGCTGCAATTTTTGGATCAGGCCAGAAAGTTTGGGGTCTTGCAACCATTCCTGGCAAATGACATGAAGCCAATCTACTACAATGAAGCAGAGGGAAAAGAGGGACCCTTCTTCTTCATTTTTCCTTGAAAGAGCATCATCAACCACATTTTATTTTCCCTTCTTGTGTATGATCTCATAATCATATCCAAACATCTTGGTCACTCATTTTTGTTGCTTTGAGGATGAAATTCTTTGTTCCAAAAAATACTTAGGCTACGATGATCAATTTTAATTTGGAAGCATTGTCCCAATAGATAGGGATGACAAATATCTATAGCATGTAAAGTAGCCAACATTTCCTTTGTATAGGTTTCTTAGCCCAAATGTCACTCTGATAGTTGTTTACTAGAGAAATCCAAAGGTTGGCCATCTTGCATGATGACTACCCCAACCCCTTCGCATCACATTCCAAGACAAAAGTTTGGGTGAAGTCTAGTAGTGCCAGGACAAATGTTGTGCACATAACAACTTTCAAGGCTTGGAAATATTGATCAGCTACTTGAATCCAACTGAAAGCATTTTTTTTAAGGAGAGTAGTGAGAGGAGCTACAATTTTTCCATAATTCTAAACAAACTTGCAATAATAGTTTGTTAAACCCAAGAAACCATGCAAGCTTTTAAGATTTTTAGGGCGAGGCCAATCCTTCATAGCTTCAATTTTCTTAGGATCCACCCATACACCATACTCGTCAACAACATGACCCAGGTACTCAACTTCAAAATCTCCAAAAGAACATTTAGATTGTTTGAGAAAAAGTTAGTGCTAAGATAGTATGGAGAACTTGATCCACATGGGCGAGATGGGCTTGCCAATTTTTACTATAGATGAGAATATCGTCAAAGAAAACTAAGACAAATTGATGGTAAAGGGATGGAAGACATGATTCACGAGACTTTGAAAATTGAAGGGATCATTACACAAGCCAAAGGGCATGACCAAGAACTCAAAGTGACCCTCATGAGTTTGAAATGCAATGTTGGGAATGTCTTCTTCCTTAATATGTATCTGGTGGTACCAAAATGAAGATCAAGTTTGGTAAAATAATGAGCACCACTCAATTCATCCAAAAAGTCATCAATGGCAGGAATGGAAACTTGTCCTTGATTGTGATTTTGTTGAGGGCGCCGAAAAATCAAGACACATGCGTAAAGTTTCTTCTTTCTTGAGTACCATGACCGCTGGAGAACAATAGGGGTTGATACTCGGATGGATAATACCTGCTTCTAATTCTTGAACAATTTTCTCAATTTCATTTTTCTTGGCAAAGGGATGACGGTATGGGTGAAAGTTGGGAGGAAGAGTGCCAATGACTAGAGGAATGGAATGATCATGGACGTTGTGGGAAGGGGGAAGGCTGTGGGGGGTGTTAAAATTAGCTTGGTGTTGGGATATTATTGATTGGAGGTCAAGATGCATAGAGGGTGTCTACATGGATTGAATAGAATGGAGTTGGGAAATAATGCCAGAATGACCTTTTATTAGTAGATTTCCATTCGGTGGGAGTTGATGATCGCAATTGAGCCTATTTTGATGCCTTCGAACTTATATTTTTCTCCCTCGTGCTGGAATTGCAAGGTGAGGTCCTTAAAATCCATGGTAATGGGGCCGAGAGTGCGTAACCATTCATCACTGAGAACCTTGCCAAAATGGCCCATGTTTATAGAAAACATACGAGATTTTAAGTGGTATTGACCAATTTGTAATCACATTTTCACAATGGCCTCCACATTTCATGGAACCAATATTGGCAATAATGACCTGAAAATTGTTGACAACACAGATATAACAATTGACTTCTTAGGCAATGTGACGATGAATAAAATTATGGGTGCTACCACTGTTAATCGAGATGATGACTTTCCTATGTTTAATGTATCCAACTAACTTGAGGGTTTGGGGAGCAAAGAAGCCAATGAGGGTGATTAGCGGAATTAGTGGTTAACCTTCGAGAGGTTCAGAGGGAAGAATAGGATCATCTTCTTGGGGTATCTCTTCAACAAGGGAAACATTAGTATCCTCGTTAGAAAAATCCTCAGAAATAGCCACAAAAAGAATTTTTTCTTTGCACTCGTGCCCCGGAAAATATTTATCATCACAATTATAAAAAAGGACCTTGAGTTGGTGTTCAACCAGTTCCGTCGTAGTTAATTTATAGATTTTTAGAGGAGTAGCAAGAGGGACGGAATTGGTGGGTCTAGGGTGAGGAATAAAGGAGGGTTTTTTGTTTTGGGAGGAGACTATATGTTGTATTTCTTTGGCATGTTTAGTATCTTCCAACCAAGTTTGGAGGTGAGCCATGAGGCCCTAGGTGCGGATTTCATGCTTTAGGCCAAGTTGATAAATCATTCCCTAAATAAGGCATCATATGTACGACCTCTGTTCTAAAAACTAAGTGTTAAAAGGTGGTTATAAAGTCTTCCACTGTGCCAGATTGTGTCAACTTGGTCAAATGACCTAAATAGTGGGTGTTTGTGTCAAAGCATTCATAAATCTCTGCACCAAACTGTGTCGAAGCAACATAACCCTAGCGTGCATTTTTACGCCATTGTCACCATTTTTATTGTTCATGAACAAAATAGAGAACACCATAATGAAGTTTGTCCAACTCATCTGTAATTCCATGCAAAGAAAAATAATGATCCATTTGAGTGACCTGGTTGATGGGATCCAAGCCATCAAATTTGTGGACCTCGACTCTGGGAAGATGAGGGTCACAATGAAGGGAGTTGGAGTGAAAGGCCATAGTATGGGAGGATTCGATACCCTCTAAGTGGGAAGGTTGTTCAAAGGAGGTATGGCCCTAGGATTGGTTCAACACTTTGTTGAGTGTGGATTGGAGGTCATCAAATCGACCATTGAGTATGTCAAATTTTCCCTGGAGTTGGTCAAATTCATGCCTAACTTGGTCTATTAAGTTTTCATCTTTGGAATTGACTAAAGCAATGTCAAAAGTCACATTCTCGATGGAATCCTTGTGTTGTTTGGATTCATTTTGCAGGATAATGAGTTCTTGGTTGTGGGTGGTGGCCATTTGGGCAATAGGGGTGCCTAGGAGGGGGAGGGGGTCCACTGAAAAAATGATGATAATTGACCTATACCATTGCAATCAAGGTGACAAGAGGAAGCCAATGGGATAGCTGGAAAATAAGGGTGTCGGGAAGGGGGTTGGGTCCATGGGAAAAAAAGGCTAAAAAATGACATGTACCACAACGATCAGGGAGAAGAGAGGAATCCAATGGGATAGGTCTCGAATAAGGGTGTTGACGGGACCACTATACGTTTTTTTTCTATAGTGGAGTTATACTTCGACCAGAAGAATACTGCAATAACGAAATGCCCAAATTGTAAACAAGAAAAATTATGTAGGAATTTCTCAACCAGAATGCAGAAGGCAAGGTTGCACGACAAGATATCCCTTCTGTTTATTTTTTGTTTTGTTTTGTTCCCAAGGGTTAGGGTTTTCAAGGTTCCTACAAACAAGGGTTTTCCCTGTGATATAACAAGGGTTTTCGGGGTCGAACAATAGTACTTGGCCCAATATCTCATGGCACCAACTAAGGAAACTCAACTATACCCTTAGTTGTAGTACCTCATTACTCAGGTGCTAGAGAGTATCTTCCTGAGTGTTGTTCTTGGTATCACTATAGCAGTCAGGCGAGTCATGATCTTTATCTCATATTCATCCATCCTCTCTAAAGACTCTTGGAGTTTCTCAAATCGTTGAGTCACATTGTCTCTCTTGACCTTCCAAGTTTCGTCACTTGCACCATCCATCTCATTGGTTGACCCTCATCACTTGGTTTTCTCAAGATTTTTGTGCAACTCCTCTGCATTGTCCCAAGTCTATAATGAGCTCTGCATTCATTTACACACTAAAGTGCTCAGTTCACCCTCATGAACTTTTCCCTTGGTCTATGTATGTGCATAAGGTTGGGCTCAAGCCACCTATGACAGAACAACCCACTTTGGTGAATAATTCACCAAGGTCTGCACCCAACTGCCTCTGAGTTCAACTTTTCGTTCGAGCCTGCAACAAGTTCTAGGACAATCCTGCAGTCTCTCACCTTTCCCAAGTGCTTGGTTCACCTACGAAACTCTGCACTTGACCTGCTCAAGGAGTGTTCTCATGCTTGATCACCAGTCATGAATTTCGTTCGCAACTTGACCCTATCACAACCCACCAAGTCTGCGCTCAGGTTTCCTCTGCAATGGGTCGATTCATCGAACCAGCACTAAGCCTATGCCCAGACTACCTCACCAAACAAGTGCACCACTCCTCTACCATTGTTCTGACTGTAGTAGTGGTGAAAAGCCAAATATGCTTTGATACCACCTGTCACGATCCCACATGACACCTAATCAGATTTTGCGATCGTTCGCCTTTTGAGGGTGTGTGGCACCGCAACGGTTCTTATTTGGTTGCTTGGCATACCAAGATTACTTCGTCTCGACTACGCCTCTTCACCTAGAGCACACCCATACTCTGTTATAAGCTACCAACGAGTCACACTCCTTTGGTGCAACTCTTACTTAGTTAGACGATTATTAACACAATTTAACACTTAGTCTTATTTAAGCATGCATCCATGAACATGAGAATCCAAGAGAAAAACTGTGAAACAAATGAATACAAACACAAAAAAAGTGCAGGCGTCACAAGTCGTGCCTAACACCTGACTAAGTCTTTGTTATTGTGAAACAGTTACAATATGAGCACTACCGGCTCGGTTTAGAAATTCGGTCAAGTCACATGACTCTCGTCACCTCCACTCAAGAAAAAATTTGTCACACCAATACTCTTCGTTGCAACCGTCTCTGCAACCACCCGCATTGCACCTTAAACATTCCCACAATCTCAAACTTGTTGTCCCTTTGTTGTCACATGATTTCATTAACCTAACACAGTTTTCAGTTATGCCTCGCACATGCCTCCAATAGACCTACGTTTCTAGACTTCCCCAAAACATTCAACTCTTGGCTACTTGTCTTCCATATTGGCAACTTTACCTCAGTTTGTTGCCTCAAACTTACCTCAGACTTGCTCTCCAAATCTCTTGGTTGCGCACCCTTACTCTTATATGGACTCCAAGGGTCACTTCTGTGAAACATCATGTCTCTTGGGTGTGTCACACCCCTTTGAAAACCCACACTCAATCGATGTGTCGTGCTCATCTGTGGACCTGGTGCACCCATTGTCCAAAGCCCGCGTGCCCATCAACTATTTGTTTCTTGGACCGACATACCCCATCCTTGGGCGTGCACCCCTTGCGTTGTGTTCTCTTTGTGTCGATCGTCGTGACTCCTCGTGGGTGTGTCGATGGGGTTGTCCAACCTTTCTAGTGCGGCTATGTTGTCGAGGGAAGACTACTCTTCATCAATCGTTCTAAGGAAAGTAAGGTGTGTGCCCCCTTGGTGTTGCACAACACCATCATGGTCCCAAGGTGCATCTGCTCACACCAAACGTCTTCATTCACCTAACCGATCGCTTCTTGTGCTCTTCATCCATTCCATCATCGAATTTGCCCAAGGAGTTTGCATGCTCAATGGGTGTCGTGGGAGACCTTACAAAAACTAAAATAAAGTTAAGGTTAACATATTATTTTATTTTAAATATTGTTTCCTTTTTTATTTTTCTTAAAGATTAAAAAAAAACAAAATTATGTCTTTACCCATATACTAATACTACTTAATATGTCCTCTCGATGAAGGTCCAAATGGAAATGGATGATGTCGACACTTGGGGACCCAAGCTTTGAGGGGGACAGGTGGACGAAGCCAATGTAAAATTCCCTCACCCATCCATTAATTGGACAATCACTCTAATGCATGTGATGCATTGAACGGTGGCTCAGAGTACTAGTGAAATGAAAGGGAGTAAAGACGTGTTTGTGTCTACAATTATTATGGCCATCTTGCTATGGAATAAGAGTTGGGTTTATTTGTTTACGGTGGGGATGGACGACTCTTATTCTCGTGCCCGACCGAGACTGGTTTGGATGCCTCTCACTCTTATCCCCCTTGTTGTTTGCGCAGCTACCCATCTTCCTCTCCATAGTTGTGAGCATTATCATCCTCCCCATGCCTCATGAGAGAGCAAGAGCGCGTAGGGGTTCAGGCTCCTTCCGAAGTTTCAAGTCATGAAGGTGCAGTCAACCATCCTCAACAAGCGACAAGGTACGCATTTCCGGTAGTATGGAGACCCGAGTTGTTGAATCACATGGAAATTTCACTCCTCACTAACATGGATGATTCAATTAAAGCGTCGGATTAAGGCATGGTATGTGGATGCATGGTTGAGTGGTATGAGTTGCCGGACGAGTCAAAGTCTGAAGCTAGCAAACCGATTATGCATCCTATGTCGCAGAGTGAGCCTGAAGCTAAGGAAGAAGAACATGTCCCTCTCCACCTTGTAATGCCCCATTCAGTGCCCAGGTGGACCAACTTTCAAAATCATAAGTGAACAGGTGGACCAACAACATCGGATGGAAATGCTAGATCAAAAAGCTAATTTGCTTCTTGACATTTGCTCCAATCCTCAGCAGCTCCAGTATGCCCTGGAGAGACCCAGTCATCTAGTCATCATTTTGGAATGGCCCATGCCTCTTCAACATTACACTAGGGACATCTCTTCAGTCAGCTCATACTCACGCCTGCCCAAGTGATCACATGTTGATCTCTTCTCGTGGTCACAGGTTTCATTCAGGCTTTTATGTTTATATTGTGATATATGTATGAGAAAACATTGAAACACTCTCAGGTTTTGGCCCCATGATTAAATGACACTTTAATTTTGATTGGTCTTTTATGTTTATATTGTGATATATGTATGAGAAAACATTGAAACACTATGAGGTTTTGGCCCCATGAGGGCAATTCTTTATTTTAAATGACACTTTAATTTTATTGGTCCTGAGCTTGGGCTTGAGCTAGTTTCCTTTATTGGCAACCCAAGATTTCTTTTTCTTTTAGAATGTAATATAAAGTTTTAGCTTTAAAAAAAAAAAAAAAATTAATATATTAATACTAGCGCTTCATATACTAATATTACTTATTTCAACATATCTTATTTTTTAATTTTTAGTTTCATCTTTATAATTTTAAATTTATAAAATAAAATATATATAAATAAATATTGATATACAATAGAATAATCTAAGTTTTAATCCTAATTTGATCAAAATATGAATATTAAATTATTTTTATATATTTTATGTATTAAAAAATAAATGTATTAAAACATAAATTATTAATAAATAAGGAAAATTGATAAATTAATAAAAATATTTTACGATAAAAAATTTGAAAGAATAATTCTATTTTTAAAATTGAAATACTTCATAAATTATTTAAACATAATTTTTTATATGTTTTAAAATTTAAGGAGAGAAAATGGTGTGATAAAGAGTTAGAGGAAAAAATAAAATTAAAGTATTATAAGAATGTAATCAACTCTAATTTAGAAGATAAAAATTATCTCTATGTTTTCAGAAGTGTAAAGAAAAAAATAAGCCTTGTTAAGACAAGGGTTGCATGGCAACTCAGTCCCTGCCGAGTTAGCTGGGAAATATATGAAACTTAATATAACTAAATGCATAAGTAATGAATAGTTTTGGTCAAAAGATAATAATTGAGGGTTGTTTGTTATTCAAAATGTATAATGAACCGTAAACTGAATGGAACTAAATCCTCATGAAACTAGGTTCATTGTGAGTGTTAAATAGTACTAACTAGACATAAACACCAAACAAAATCAAGTTACTAATATTAAAAATCAATTGATTAGACCATTTATAGTTAGACCATAAATGGGTAGACCATTTATATTTAAGGGACTAATAAATGAATTAGTTAGACCATTTATAGTTGATTAAGTCATATTTTCATAATTAATATTAAAAAAAATATTACTTTCATCAAGTTGCATCATAAAAGGACCTTCCATTTATTTTCATATCAATACTAAATAATAAAAACGAAATATTAAATAAATGTGGATTTCTTTCTTATTTTTTTGGATGAAAATAATAAAAAAAAAGTCATTAGTAGTCTAATCATTACACATAAGAGGATCTCCTATACCAATTTTATTGTCTAACTACTACTACTACTACTATCATCCTCTTCCTCCCAAAATTTGTTAATTGTTTTTTATTGTAATAAAAAAATCAAATCATTATTTTAAATCAAACATAATTTTAAAACAACTTTAAAATTTTCAACTGAACTACTAATAATATTAAATTATTACACTTTCCACTTTCCATGGTTTCATGGACATTCGATACCACATAAAATTGGTTCTTTAATTCTCACCTACACAATATTATTACACTTTCCACTTTCCATAGTTTCATGGACATTTGTGCACCACATAAAATTGGTTCTTTAATTCTCACCTACACAATGAATAACTATCATACCCTTTACAACTATAAAGCAAAAATTAATATAAAAAAAGTCTTTGTTGGTGAAGGAAGAAAAAATCAAGATGGAAGGTATGATCTTTCCCACATGTGGTTGATTAGATATGATAGATAGTTTATCGTCTTACCCTTCTCGGTTGTGTCCATTCTCTGCTCTGCAAATCAAGAACATGTAGATCATTTATTTTCTTGAACCCATTCGTGACTCCAATAATGACAACGTTGTCACTATCTCGGTTGCCTGGCTACTCTCCATGTGTATGGAGCGATCTCCATTCCAAGGTTTTCAAATCCAATGCCACCACCTCCCCGAAGTGCAATCCCCGCAGCACCTTATACCCAACCAGGATCACTGACATTGTATTAAAGACTACATTATGACGATGCAGAAGGGATTAGAATGACAAAGCAGGTTAGAAGGGGGATCGAGAATAGGACGTAAACCATGTTAGAAATGTTAATGCACGCCGCCATCTCAGCAATAACACCTTGAAGTGGAGAGCCAATAAAAAGGGAGAAAAGTATTTTTTTTAAATTTATTTTAATTGTAATAATAATTTTATTGAAGTTTTCTTAAGTTGCACATTTGAAATGCAAAAAAATTTTAAGTCAAAGCAACAACTAATATTTGGTCAATGACCAACTCATTGCTATTAGTCCCTAGCCTTTGGCCGGGACTAATAAGAACAAATTCTCACTAGCTTCATAGTGAAACTTGGGGTTTGTCAATTCCTAAAACTCACTTTGTGACACTAACAAGGTTGAAGATGAAAAACACTTCATCTTATATTGTGTAGCCTATACCCATATTATCTCTCAATATCAAAATATTTGTCACACTACCAACCTTTAAACTCAACAAAACTAAAACAAAATTGTAAAGAATTGCAAGTAATCCCTTACCCTCTTAAGGTTGGATAGTAATCATCATCATCATCATTTAAAAAAAAATGGTCCATTAATACCAATTGGTTAATTATTTATAAAAAAATTATGAATAATATTATAATTAATTTCAATAATAAAAATTTGGAAAAAAATATCATTATATAAAAAACACTAAAAATTTATTTTGTTATATTATATTTCTTCTCTAAAATGCATTCTTATTATTTATTTTTTTAGTTTACAAAGCTATACTCATCTATAAATTTAGCCTATAAATTTCATATTCAATAAATTGTATTTTAAATTGAAAGATAAGAGTTATTTGAACATTACTAATAAATATTTAAAAAATATATATTTTTAATATTTATATATTTTTTCAACTAATTTTTTCTTATCATCTTCCTCTTTATTTTGAACCTTCTTTAACCCTTAAACCATGGAAAGAAAAGACCAAAACCATAAAACTAAAAAGGAAAACCAAGATTACGCCCAGTCTGAAATCTCTTTTTGGCTCTTGACACATTTTTCCCTCGAACAAAAATCTCTTTATTTAAGGCTCCTTCCGGATCTTTCACTACGATTCCCGTATATTAGGTTGTAACAGTGGCCTTTCGGATCTTTCCCATAATTTGGTGCCACATTGCGGTGCGTTTCTCCATAAGAAAATAAAACAAAGTGTGATGAGTAAGAATATTATATTTCGTTGAAAATGACCTGCAGTACAGACAATGTGAAAGGCTGCAAGACAGGGCTTGTGACAATGAGTACTGTACTCGGTACAGAAACAGACTCTCGCTTCAAGAAGGAAAAGACGTGGATTGTATAGGAATTGTAAATTATAAATGAAAAAAAAAGACGTTGAAAAAGGGTGGATGGGAGAGGCACTATACGTAGAAGAGAAAGTTGCTGCTGAAAGATGCCGTATATTTGGCATAACTGTTTTTTTTGGGTAGCAAAGGTACATTCCTGTGATTTTTAAGAGGATTTGATTAGTTTTTAGGTGAATAACATATCATAATTGGTGTAATTTTGAATGGGATTAATGTATTTCAATTGGTTAAGTTTTTTTCTGATAATAATGTATTTTAGGTTGTTTAATAATGTATTTTAGGTTGTTTAATGTGTTTTAATTAATTAAGTTTTAAGTAGGAATAGTGTCTTTTAATGAGTTTAGTTTTTTTTTTCCACGGGAAAGTTTCTCGTTTATATTCATCAGTATATAAACATTTTAATGAGTTTAGTTGTGTATATAGTTATAGTGAACTTTAATCTTTTGTGTGGTAACAGTGTACTTTACTTCATATTTAGTTTTGAGTGGAATTAATGTAATTCAATATGTTTTAATTTTGCAATTGTTTTCTTAAAGTTATATCAATAAATATTTCACTTTATTTAGTTTTGAGTGAAGTTAATGTAATTTAATAGGTTTTTTTTTTAATTGTTTTCAATGAAGAATATTTATGAAAAATAGTATGGAAGAAATCATTCACAAATTAATTAAGTGTTTGAAAGTTATTATAAAAATAATAAAATGTAATTTTTTTTTTAATATTGTGAATATTAATTATTTAATTAAAATTAAAAAAAAAATCTTTAAATGAAAATGCATAATTTTATATTTATAAAAACCTTTGTAATATAAATATAATTTAAAAAATTATTAAATTAAATAATATTCAATTTTACTTTCTAAATTAAATGGTATTCATTTTGATTATATAAATCAATGCATAATTTTATATTAAAAAAAAGTTTCTAATATAAATACAATTAACAAAATTATTAAATTAAATAATATTCAATTTTAATCTCTAAATTACTAAATTAAATGGTATTCATTTTCATTTAACAAAATTATTAAATTAAATGATATTCAATTTTAGTCTCTAAATTAAATAGTATTCATTTTGATAGCATTAATCATAATCAAAAGAATTTTTTTTACACGTATGCTTGATGATTTAGGTAAAAGAAGAAACAAAAACATACATGGTTTCTTACTCAAGCAATATTAGATTTATTATATATAAAATATATAAGAAAAAGTGATTTGTAAATATTAATGTTTATTCAATAAGAATGTGCACAATATTAATATTTGCATTTTTTCCTTTAAGGTATTGACTAAACTAAAAGTTTTGTTATCATGAAAGCTAGCTTTTAGATGCAAGTTGCAATTAAGGTACCAACTTTATGGTGCACATTTATGATGTGATATTTTCCTTCTTTGTTTTTTATTAACATTATCAGCAATTTTAGTATCATATTTTGTAAGTTATCTATGATTTATGATTGTCATCCATGTGATATCCACAATAGTATCTTATTACAATGTCATGTTCCTACATTCAAACTTTGTTCCATATTAAGACTAATTCTAATTGTGTGTGTTGTTAATCCCACATGCCTAGCATGTTTGAGACATACTTTATAAGGCATTATCCACAACAAAAGCTTTGTCACCAATTCCTTGGGTTAATGTGATAGCATTACCTCTTGAGTTTGAGCTTAAGGTGTTTGGGTTTAATTGTTCAATTACTCCCAATATTTCACCATATATTTTTTTCTTCAAGAACAAAACAATGGAACTCAATAAATAGATTGAAACCATAAATAAGTCTAGGTGGTGTAGTCTTTTGTAATGTCCCATTCTGAGTAGGGGAAAAGGGTCAGCTGATGTCATTTCACTAGGGAATGTTATATTTTGAAAGTGACATTAAGTGAAAAGTGGGAAAAAGCCAAATATAGAGGTCTCTTAAGTGAAAGAGGCTAAATATAGAGATTCACTGCAACACCCTGTTTCCGTCCAGTTTGTAAAAATAACTATATTGGTCAAGAACTATGGCAAACTCAAAGATGTGAATGTTTGATTTGACGGACCTTTGTATAAAAGGTCGATGAATGTAAATTATGTTATGAATATGCGTTGCCTGATTGTTGGGAGGGGGATGTGCTAAAAGAGACCACGATGGCTAATGAGAGGTGGTGGAAGGGAACTGGAATGGTTGCGTTAACTTCCACCTAGCTAGTACCGTACTGGTTTTTACTTGCTCAAAGACCAAAGCAACTCTCTGATCTTGGAATGGATTTTCCGTCAGATTGGTAGGTGGGGAGGCTCCTCAAGAGTTAATGAGTGGATGGGGGTGAACCGCCCATTCGTAAAAGCTCCCAGACCTGACCACGGACGGGGAAATTCGTGCCACACGCAATCTTGCAGAGAAAAGGCAAGAGAGGAGGTGAGGTAAAGGAGGAGAGAGAGCGCGTGCGACCAGGATCGCAGAAGAAAACTAGAGAAACTCTGGAAACACAAGGGATTTTTGAACATAGGAGAAGGATAGTAACCTTTGTCCTGGATTATTTTTCTGTATCAGGAGAAGGAGAGTAACCTTTATCCTTGACTTCCATTGAGCTGGAAGTAGGAGACTAAATCTCAAAGCATCGTGGTCTAGCTCGAGGGTGGCTAGTGGTGAATCCATTTGGAGTCACTGAGCCTACGGTTGGGTGGAAACGAGCACCCCTCTTAGCAGTTGCATCACGCCTGCTGGATCTGATAAGTGTTTTATGCCTTGTATTTTGAATTGAATATCATGAATACATGCTCATGTTTATATGCCCATAATGATTTCTGCGTGGAATGATTGCCTGGTGTTTTAGACTGGAAATAATGGATGCATGTGTATACTTACATGCCATAGTTGGTTTCTGTACAAATGTTTAAGTCTGAGGCATGAGTTCGCTCCACCGAGAATCATCTTGTTTGCTTGATTCTCGTAATACTCTGGGAAGGCTCCTTGAGAGTACTCTTCCCCGGGAATTACCCCATAAACCTTGGAACCGTATTGAACCTTTACCCAGAGACTCGACTCAGATCAGGGACAATTGCCCAAGAACCGTCTGAAGGTTCATGTGATCCGGGTCTAGAAACCTTATGCAAGAAAGAGTAGCTCTCTAAGGTCTCGGAGTCGTGGGAGTGTGAAGCTCCGAGAGGTTGAATTTTGTGATTTAAGCTCAGAAATGATAGCGAGTCCAATTATCGAAAGAGAATATCCCATTGTTTGGTAGACGAACGGTCGAAATCCTTTTGGAAATACCCCAGATCTGTCAAGACCGATGGATCTAGAGGAGGAGCGCAGACATTAACACCTCGACCCTTTCAGCCTTCATAAGTAGCGACAGGATCCAGGACCGTAGATCCAAGGATCTGACAGAGTTCTATTGATCGTCGATCTTAACCTTTGCATAGGTAGGAGAGTGGACTCGACAACGTCTTGAAAGTCCCAAAGTATTCGGAACCGTCCATCGACATAGGACGTGTGGTAGTTGGGTGGCATTTCGCTGACTCGTAACTTGGAGTGGTCAAGGGTAGGACTGCACTGTTAAGAACCAAATACCAATATAGCATAGAAAAACCTCAGAAAAAACACTCAACGGCTTGAAAAAGAGATAATTTCAGATAATAAGCCTCTTCGAGGGGGCAACCTCCTTTTACCCCACTTAAATGTTCAAGTACAAGATGATTCAAAATGAAAATGTCTCCTTGGTATATATAGGAGACTAGGAGGTAT
>ML776632.1:1745912-1765074 GCA_009831015.1 Picea engelmannii | reverse complement strand
TATGACAAGGAGATGCTTGCAATCATGCATGCTTTGACCAACTTTAGGAAGTACTTGGTGGGCAACAAATTTGTGGTCAAGACAAAACATAATAGTTTGAAGTATTTCCTTGAGCAGAAGCATCTTCACGAGCGTCAGCAGAAGTGGGTGACAAAGGTCCAAGCCTTTGATTTTGACATAGAGTATTTCAGGGGGGAGAAAAACATTGTGGCAGACAGACTTTCTAGGAGACCAGGAGCTTGTTCCTTGATGGAGATTTTAGTAGATTGGAAATCCCACTTGTTAGTGGAATATTCCAAGGATAACTTCGCTTGTGAGTTATTGGACGGGAATGTACATGATGACAGATACAAAGTCATAGACAATGTCATCTTCTATAAAGACTGAGTCTACCTAGTGCCTGGAATAGGTCTCAAAAAGAATATTTTGGTAGCATTACACGTAGGACAGGGAGAAATTCTCTTGGAAGGGCCTCAAGAAGGATGTGATGAGACAAGTACCCCAAGATATTTGAGATTCCTACAGCCTTACCTCCTTCTAGGGGTGAGCAGATCATAGTATCCCTCTTCTTTCGGGAATTCAAATCCCCAATGTACATCCCTATAGATATCCCTTTGCTCAGAAAATTGAAATAGAAAATATGGTACACGAAATCCCCAAGGGTAATTGACCCTAGTACTAGCCCATATTCTTCACCAGTGGTGATGGTTTTAAAGAAAGAAGGTACTTGGCGCATGTGCCCTGAATAAACTGGCCATCAAAGATCAATTTCCCATTCTTGTCATTGATGATCTACTGGATGAACTACAAGGTGACGATGTATTCACCAAATTAGACATTCGCTTTAGTTATCACCAAATCTAGATGAAGGAGGCAGATATTCTGAAGAATTCTTTCAAAACTCACGAGGGACATTATGAATTCTTGATCATTCCTTTTGGCCTTTGCAATGCTCCATACACCTTCCAAAGTCTCATGAATAAGCTATTGAAACCTTACCTTCAGAAGTTTGTCTTGGTTTTCTTTGATGACATCCTCATTTATAGCCGCACCTGGGATAGCCATCTTCTTCATGTGGACAAAGTTCTTCACTTACTGCAAGAAAATCAATTGTTTGTTAAAATGAACAAATGTTCATTTGGTGCAAATGAAGTGGAATACTTGGGGAACACTATCAGCAAAGATGGAGTAAAAGTGGACCCCAAAAAGATACAAGCTATGCAAGAATTGCAGCCCCAACAACCTTAAAGCGCCTAAGGGGTTTTCTTGGTCTCACGGCTATTACAGGAAATTTGTCAACCATTATGGAAAAATTGCTAAGCCCTTGACTGACCTCTTTAAGAAGAATGCATTTTATTGGACACCTGCTACTGAGAAATCCCTCTCAGAGTTAAAGTGGGCCATGTGCACGACCCGTGTCCTAGAAGCTCCTGACTTCAACAAAACCTTTGTGGTGGAATCAGATGCTTCTGGAATGGGTATAGGTGTATTTCTCAGCCAAGATGGTCAACCCTTGGCATTTACTATCCAAGCGTTGAGTGGCCACAGTCTAGGTCGATCTATGCATTAAAAAGAAATGATGGCCATTCAGATTAAAACAGATCACCATAGCCTGAAATATTTTTTGGAGCAACGACTATCATCCCCAGAACAAAAGAAGTGGCTGACAAAAATGTTGGGTTATGATTATGAAATCATATACAAAAAGGATAAAGATAACATAGTAGCAGATGCATTCTCAAGACAACATGAGGAGGATGGCTCCCTCTTTGTTTTATCCTTACCAGTCCTTGATTGGATTGAAGAAGTGCACCAAGTGTGGCTAACGCACCAGACTACCTCCAAATTGTTTCAGTGTCTTCAGGAGGACCCTACTCCTCCCACTGGCTACACTTGGCAGGATAATATTCTTTGATATAAAGATTGATTGATTCTCTCACTCTCCTCAGCAGTCAAGCCTAGGCTCTTAAATGAGTTTCACTCCTCAGCTATAGCGGGTCATTCGGGCTTCCAAAAGACATATGTTTGTGCTTGTTGTTCTTTTTTTATGGGAAGGCATGAAGAAGGATATACTTCAAATTGTCACAGAATGTGAGGTGTGCCAACATAATAAAAGTGAAACAGTCAAGTCTCGAGGCGTCCTACAACCCTTACCCATTCCAGCTTCTATGTGGACAGAAATCTCAATGGATTTTATAGTGGGCCTTCCTAAATCCAGGAACAAGTCTGTCATCATGGTGGTGGTTGATCGCCTCTCCAAGTATGATTATTTTTGTCCCTTACCTCACTCTTTCACACCTGCACTCGTAGCACAAGTCTTCATTGATCATATTTTCAAGCTACATGGCATGCCAACCTCTATTGTCTCTGATTGTGACCTAACTTTCACCAGCACATTTTGGCAAGAGTTGTTTAAATAGCAGGGCACCCAACTGAACATGAGCACAACTTATCACCCCCAATTTGATGGTCAAACGAAAGTAGTCAAAAAATGTTTGGAAACCTACTTGTGTTGTTTTGCTTCAGACAAACAACACCAATGGGTGTAGTGGCTTCCCTGAGCAGAATGGTGGTATAATACTTCTTATCTTACATCCACTAAAATGACCCCATATGTAACGATGTATGGCCAAAGTCCATCGACAGTCATTACATATCTTCCTGGCATATCCAAGGTCGAATCTATTGATACAATGCTACAAGGTCATACAACTACTCTAGTGGCTTTGAAGGATAACCTCCACATGGCCCAAAATCGCATGAAGCAATAGGTAGACCAACATTGTTCAGAAGGGTGATCAGGTGTTTCTCAAGCTCCAACCTTACAAGAAAACATCCCTCAAAGCTCAGGGACATCACAAATTGGCACCTAAGTTTTATGGACCCTACCAGATCATCAAGTGTATTGGTATTGTGGCTTACAAATTGACCCTTCCTGCTACTTCCAAAATCCATTCGGTGTTCCATGTTTCTTGTCTGAAGAAAGTAGTGGGACAAAATTACAGATTCCAAACCATCCTGTCGGAATTAGATAAAGAAGGTTCCCTATGGCTCCAACAAGAAGCAGTCCTCAATAACCATGAACATCAGCTGCATGGCCTCACTATCAATGAAGTGTTGATCAAGTGGAAGGACACAACACCAAAGGAGGTGACATGGGAACCCGCGACCATACTTCAGAAGTTTCTGCATCTGCAACCTTGAGGACAAGGTTATTTTTGAAGGGGGAGGGCATGTTAGGATCTGATCGTAACCCCTCTCCATGGGTCATTAGTTAGTAGGATATGTTTTCTATTGAATAAAGGTCGACATTAGTTAATAAGGCCTAATAAATAAAGAATAATAAGTCAATGTAAGAAGACCTAATAGAAGCTTCCGCTTCTAGAAAGATCTTCCTCTAGAAGTTTCCTTAGAAGGTAGGATTAGTATAAATAAGAGTAGTAGGTATTGGATATTTTGTCTTGGAGATTATTTTAATAGAGATCTGCTCTGTTGGAGGTTGTCCCCTCGAAGAGGCAAGTGAACATTGCTATCATAATAAAGTTGCTCTTCCTAGTGATTATTTTGGTGTTATTCTGGTGTTCTTCTGATATTTTTCTGGATATATCATTATTATTCTGCCATTTCCTGCTAGATAGTTTTTGCTACGCATAATCTATTGTATCAGGAATATTGCAAGTGCATTGTCTCAAAATATTCTGCACAAGCAGAATATGTAACAACTACTACAACATCATGCCATGCAGTGTGGCTAAGAAGACTCTTGAAAGATCTTGCACATGTGGAGAAGGAGCCAACTTCTATTTTATGTGACAAGAGTTCAACAATTGTATTGTCCAAAAACAATGTGTTTCACATCAAAAAAACAAACACATTGACACTCATTATCATTTCATAGGCGAGCTTGACAACAATGGTGACATTTCTCTTCAATTTTGTCCACTAGAAGATATCTTGACCAAACCATTGGGAAGAATTCTTTCATTGTCAATGCTGAAGAATGTAACACTTGAGATTAAATGGGAGTGGTAAAACATATAATCTCTCCTCTTGACCATAGATAGATTAGATAGTTGGGTGATTAGTTGATTTGGTCTTTTTCTATTTATGAAAAGTTAGTGAGTGGTTAGTTTTTACCGTATCAAACCTCTAGGGTTGCTAAATCTCTATATTGCTAGCATGTAAAACCATGCCCCATAGTTTTCGAGTGCTTTTACTCATATTTGTTTACAAGAGTTGCCTTTCTATCGGCGAATGGAAGGGATTTTCCCCATCGGTGATGTAAAATTTGCCTTCATGTCAGTGCCCTAACTCAGCTTGCCATCGGGCCGTTGGTAATATAATTTCTCGAGGAAAAAAATTCTCTAACGACACCCTGGTCAGAATTTCCCATCGGCGCCCATATTTGTCTTTCATCATCGGCGATTGGTATAAATTCCCCCCACAGGAATTGATATAATTTCCTCACCAATCAATGGCAGTTCTGCGGTATTGGCGCCCATGGTTTTCTATGGCATCGATGCCATCAATTTGCTGGCACAACAACGCCCTAAACTTTTCTCGCCATTGGCGATTGGCAAGAAATTTCTCTATGGGCAATTGAAATACCCTTCATATCCGCACCCGTAACTTTCGTAGACTTCGGTGATTGAAATGTCGTCTACATTGGCGACTCAACTTTTCTTGTTCTTTGATGTTTGAAAAGTCTTTTGTGAAACAGGGCGTTGGAAAAGGCCAAAAGAAAGGTGGGAAGAAAGAGTATGTATTTTGTGTTCGTCCGGAAAAGTGGAAACAGAAAAACATTTCATTTTAGAATGTGAGGTCCTCAAAGACAGCAGGGAAAATTATGCAGGTATTCTGGCAGCTAATTCTTGAGATAATCTATTCAGCAAAGAGTTTGTTGATAAGCTGGGAGCAATTATTGTAAAACTTCATAGGAAAAGGGTCGAATACAAAAGCCAGATGGAAAAACAATCTGTCCCATACACTATTTTTAACCTCATGGACGTTAAAAATACTTTCTTTCTTTCTTCTTTCTTTTCGATGCCCTAGAATGTCTTTGTCACCGGCGATTGGATAGGCCTTTGTCATCACCGCCCTAAACTTTTCTCGTCATCAGCCATTGGAATGGACATTCCCATCGGCGCCCCAGGAAGGTGCGAAGAGGGGCGAGCAGCAAACAAGCCGCTCTAAAGACCATCGGGAGGGCTTTTCTTGTCATCGGCATTTGGGATAGATTTTCTCATCTACGCCTTGAAGAATTTTCCTAGAGTAGCGCCACGTCAAATGGTGCGTGTTCATTCGAATGCTACGTAGGCAGGTTGACTTAATCGAGCAGAAATTGCTTAAAAATTTAAGGAAGTCATAACTTCTCTATAGGAGCTCAAAATTGAGCAAATAAATATTCATGCTCTAAAAAAACAGAAAAACATAATCAACCTCTTAGAATTCAGATTTAACCATAATCAACCTCCAAGTTCAAAATTGAGATTTGAGCAGCAAATTTATCAGAAAATGCTTTAAGAAAAAAAAAAAACAAAAAAAAAACACAGATTTTAAGGGTGAACTGACACTATAAATGACTAAGTTAATAACAAGAGTGTTCATATTGTATATCATAATGGGTAATTTCATTGCTAAAATTTACCATATTAATAGAAACTTAATATATTATTAGTTGTTTATTATTGTATTTTTTGTTAAATCAATTTTAATATACATTATATGCATTTTATGTTTATTGATTTATTAGTGAGTATTACATATGTTATCAAATTCTAAAACAAATATAATTAATAATATAATAAAGGGAACAATACAATTAATGAATGAAAATATTATTTAGTAAATTTGTTGTTTTTTATTTTTTATTTTCACTAAAAACTTCCCCACTTGCTGAATTATGAAATTTTATTTTTTATAACTTTTTTATTATAAGAAAAAGTAAAAGTTTATTAAAAAGATATATGGAAAATAACTTTAAAAATATTATTTAATTACCTTTCTTTCTTTTAAAAAAATTCTCAACTTTACAAGCATAAGATAAAATCAACCAAAATACAAATATTGTTTTGATTAGTTTCAATGTTTTTTATGAACTCATTCTATACAAGTCAATCAAAATACTGTTTTGATTATGTTCAATGATTTTTCTGAACCCATTCTATACAAGTCAACCAAAATACTGTTTTGATTTGTTCAATAATTTTTTAACCCATTTTATACATACAATAATTTGACAAAAATATTCACTATTAATAATTATTCATAAAATAATACATTTTATTAAAAATTTATATGAAAAAAAACTTAAAAATATTATTTAATTACCTTTGTTTCTTTTAAAAAAATTTCCCAACTTTACAAACATAAGACAAAGTCAACTAAAATACTGTTTTGATTATGTTTAGTGATTTTTCTGAACCCATTCTATACATACAGTAATTTGACAAAAATATTCACTATTTATAATTATTCATAAAATAATACATTTTATTAAAAATTTATATGAAAAAAATTTTAAAAATATTATTTAATTACTTTTCTTTCTTTTAAAAGAAGTTCACAACTTTATAAGCATAAGACAAAGTCAACCAAAATATCATTTTGATTATGTTCTATTATTTTTTCTGAACCCATTCTATACATCAATAATTTCACAAAAATATTCACTATTTATAATTATTCATAAAATAATACATTTTATTAAAAATTTATATGAGAAAAAACTTCAAAAATATTATTTAGTTATCTTCCTTTCTCTTAAAAGTTTTTTCACAATTTTAAAAACATAAAACAAAATCAACCAAAATACTGTTTTGATTAATTTTTCTGAACCCATTCTATACAGTAATTTGACAAAACCCCACAAGTTTTCTTAAACCTATAAACCTCATATTCAACAAATCATATATGAACAATTTTAAAGTAGAAGAGCTACGGCCATATTCACCGGACCATGTATGATTAATTTCCTTGAGTCCTCAAACCTTATATTCAACAATATCTTATGTGACCAATTTTAAAAGGGAACAGTTACAGTCATATTCAACAGACCATATGTGGCCAATTTTAAAGGGGAAGACCTACTCGACCATTAACGGTAAACACTCACTATTTTTTTAACATCTATATATCTTTTCGACTCCTATTTTTACCATTTTCTTGAACAATAGAAAACCAAAACCACAATCCCGAAAAATCAAAACTCAATCATTTTGAAATTTTTTTTTAGGTTTTTTAAACATTTTATCTAAAAAGTATTTAGCAATTCATCAACTTTACTCTATTTACATGATTTTAGTAATAATAATAATAATCTATTTTTAAGGTTACTACATCAAATTGGTGTATAAGACTCCCTTATTTGTGACTAGCGATTTGACTAATATAATCTACTGAGATATACATACCCTACCCTGCTCCTCTGGATTTAAACTTATTAACAAAATTGAATAACATTACCTTCCCATCGTAAACAAAAAGTAATGTTTTTAACAGATTAGATTAGCATTATGTTCCACATCATGGATGAAAGGTTCTGTTTGTCTGTGAATTCAAACGTTTCATTTCAGGTTATTTAGGGATAATTGAGAAATCAAAATTCTATGAATCTTAGTTCATAAAAAAAATTGTTAAAAACTAGAGGGGAAAAACAAGGGATTATGGTAGTGTACAAACTTCGAGAAGTTATGTTTGTTTTATGTGTTGCATTTATTTTAAGTTTTCTTTCCATTAACAGTTTATGGTTGGTCGCTGTTAGTTTTATTGCCTGTGAAGTATTTGACGGTTTTAGCAAAAATGTGAAGGACACAGACATAGCAAGAGATTTGATCATTTTAAGCAATTTTAGCTTAGACAAGTTACAAAAATAGTTTGGAGGGTAGAGTAAAAAATGGAAGACTTCTTTGTGATGCTGGTGAATAATTACAAACAAAAGACAGCCCACAACAATTGTGCTTTAGCTGGCCAGAGTAGATTTGGTGACAAGTTGTGCTTTAGCTGGCCAGAGTAGATTTGGTGACAATTTTGTGAGCTTATGTAGACTAGTGATTCTTGAATAGTGGTTCTTGAAGTACTGCTGAATACCAAAGGCAAATGAAGATAGCAATGCAATAGAGAAATTTGATTAGTGCGTGACCTGGAAGACCTCTTAACATCATCATCACCAGAGAACAAGCTAGAGCCTTGAATACCAAGGGTAAAATAAGGTAGTGTGGCAATAGAAGAATTCGGTGGTGAGTGACCTGGAAGACCTCTAAACATCATATTCACCAGAGAACAACCTATAACGTCATGGACAACATAGCAGTTTAAAAACATTAGGCCGTGATAAATATAAAAAAATATATTAAAAAAAAGCCGTGAGTAGTGGTTGGTAGAGGTCGTGATAAATATAAAAAAAATACTGAACGTTGTAGAAGCAGTAGGTTCAGGCCCAGAAGCTTGGAGACAAGAATACCGTAGGAAAGTTTTGGTGAGGAATTACAAGCGAAAAACAGTCCAAAACAATTGTATTTGGGCCAGTTTGGATTTGGTGACAATTTTGTCCGTTTGTGCAGATTATTAGTTCTTGAATTGGGTGGTTTTTTAACTTGCCAGTGTACATTTGGTGAAAATTGTCAGTTTGTGTAGATTAGTAACTCGTGATTTGGGTTTGTGTAGATCAGTGGTTCCTGAAGAGAGAGCACGGCAAAGTATGGTAGTAGGGCAATAGAAAATTTTGATTAGTGCGTGACCTAGAAGACCTGTAAACATGAGCAATAACAACCTACAGCGTCATAGACAACATAGAAATTTGAAATTCTTAGGCTCATAGAAAGGGCCGTGAGTAGTGGTTGGCTGAGGCCGTGAGAAATATAAGACAGTTACTGAACATTGTAGAAGTGGTCGGTTCATATCGAGAAAGTTGGAGACAAGAAAGGGCATGCCGCAGTAATGTTTTCAATTTAAAGTTTTATAAAGCTTTAACTAAGCAATAACATTCATTTCACAGGGTTAAAGGTTTCAAAGGGGAGATTGAAGAAATCATGGAGGTAGTGGAATTAAGAGATCGTGAACATTGTAAAAGCACAATGCTCAATTATATTAAAAATATAATATGTTCTCACAACAGATTACATCAAGAAACAGAAATAATACAACTGGCAGGGAGTGTTTATCTTCTATAATTGGTCAATCCAATACAAAGGGGAGAGAAAATTGTCCTGGAAGAAATGAAATAAAAAGTCAGAAATGTAGAGAGGGGAATGTAGAGTATATCAAGAATGTAGAGCAAAAGAATTTTATTTTTCTAAATAATTTAATAATTAAATATATGATTTTATTTTTTCATTTATATGATAATTGTTTTCTATAATTTTTTATTAAAATAATATGTTTCTTTTTATAAATTTTAATTAAAAAATATTATCCATTTTACAATAAATATTATTCATTTTAATATAAATTTTAATTAAGAAATATTATCCATTTTTAATAAATATTTTAATTATTAAATAATTAAATATTACTTTTTTAATTATAATATTTTATATTTTTCATTTTTAATATAATATTTTTAAATATAAATTAAAACTTATTTATTTTTTTTCTGAATTAAATAATTATATATTATAAATATATTATTAACTATTAAATAATTAAAAAATATATAACTATTCTAAATTATTTAAATTAAAAAATTATAATATTCATAATTAAAATAAGATTAAGATTAAAATATTATTTTATTTTTTATAAGTATTGTTTTATCTTTCTTAAAGATATAAATAAAAACTAATATTACTACTTCATATACTAATAGTAATTATTTCAGCGTATCTTATTTTTTAAATGTATTTTTTAATTTCATTTTTATAATTTTAAATTTATAAAATAATTCATATAAATAAATTGATATAAAATAATTTTAATTTAAATTATATATATATATATATATATATATATATATATATATATATATATATATATATATATATATATATATATATATATATATATATATATATATAAGTGGACATAAGTTATAACAGTGAAAAACATATGTGTCTTTTTAAGAAATTACAAATTCAAATTTATAGGATATAAGATATGTATATTTCCCTGTTTTGCAGTGGCCTTAAAAAAGATTAAATGAAATTATATTAATAATAAATAAGTTATGTTAAAAGATAAATTAATAATAAATAAAAACAAATATGAAATAATAATTTTATTTTTTAAATTGAAATGTTCAATATATATATATATGTATATATATAAAATTATTTCCTTCATAACAAATTTGAAATTATTTATAAAAAAAAAATTATGAATAATTTTATTATTAATTTTTATAATTTTTTTAATATTGACAAAAATATTTTCTATTTCAATTAATTTTTAATAACAAATTTGTAATTATTCATAAAAAATAAAAAAAAAATTATGAATAATTGTATTATTAATTTCTATAACTTTTTAGCATGGACAAAAATATTCTCAATCTCAATTAACTATATAAAAAAATACAGTTTTAACTTTTATTTCATTTATTTTGTTTTATTACTTTTCTTTCCTAAAACTTATTTTATTTATTAATTTATTTTTATTTAACAAAAGTGTACTCAATTAATAAATTTAGCATATAAATTTCATATTCCATAAATGATTAAATATAGATAGAAAATTCCATAAATGATTAAATACAGATAGAAAATTAAGAATTATTTCACCATTCCCAATTAATTTATTTTTATTTAACAAAAGTATACTCAATTAATAAATTTAGGATATAAATTTCAAATTCCATAAATTATTAAATATAGATAGAAAATTCCATAAATTATTAAATACAAATAAAAAATTAAGAGTTATTTCACCATTCCCATGAATACTTAAATTTTCTTTTTAAAGGATCTAGATAATTTTTCAACTATTTTTTTTATATTTACCTTATTTATTTTGAACACCACTAAACCATGGGAAGCAAAAAGGCATGCATTTTTCCAACAAATCAAGACAAAATCTATATAACTTTAGAAACCAAGATTGAACTTATTCTGAAATCTCCTTTTGGCTAAAAAAACCAAGATTGAACACACTCTAAAATCTCCTTTTGACTTTATTGACACATTTTTCTTTCAACATTTGAGGACAAAAATCTTGAAAAAATCATCAACTACATTGTATTCATTGAATTTAAAATTTAACAGAATAAAATATTTTTATTTAAGTCTATTTGAGATCTTCTAGGATTTATAGTATTAAAAATTACAAATTGTTATGTAAACTATTTATTTCTTCAACCTCAATTGAGCTCTATATAAATAATTATTAAATTGATCTCACATTACTAAAATCTTATTTTCTCACCAAATTCTTACCACAACTTTATTATTTCTCTCTTTAATACCAATTATGAAATAGTCAACTCTCTATCAATCAAATTTTCTTCACATTCCCATTTTTTAATCCGTTAATTCTACCAACCTTACCTTGGCATACAATCCTTAATTGCATTTAATATCCATATACCCAATTTTAATTTCTCCTTCTAAAAATAAAATATTTGTTTATGCTAAACATCTAAAACAAGGAAATTATATTTTAACTCTTTATTTCTTAATTTTTTCAGAAAATTTTGTGGGAAAAACCAAATACAAACAAAACTATTATACAAAATTATTGCAACCTCAACCATTTCCATAAAAACTTTCTCATTTCCATAAAACTTTCTTAACTAACATTAAGGTTCCAAATCATAACAATCATTTTATGAACTTGCTTTAATCTTTAAGAAATTCAATTGACATTAAGGTTCCAAGTCATAAAACTAAAAAAATTATCTTTCTTAACTAACCATTTCAATAATAATCATTTTATAAACTTCCTTTAATTTTTAACAAATTCAATTAACATTATGGTTCCAAGTAATAATACAAAAAAAATTATGTTAATTAAAACCTTTCAATTATAGTTATATTAATTTAAATTTGGAAAACCAAAATGTTATTTATTATATTTTTCATATTTTGATGGCTTTAATTTTTCTGTTACAAAAATTGTATTAACATTCAAAAATGTTATAATCTGTTATATAATTATGTTATTTACAGGACTTGAACTTGGGTGGGGAGAATAAGAATCATTCTTCCCAACATGTCATTTGCAATTCCTTCCAATCATCCAAGTTAAATCCAATTGACCTCTGATTAATTTGTTATATAACTATGTTATTTACAGGACTTGAAGCTGGCTGGAGAGAATAAGAAGCATTCTTCTCAACCACCTAAATAACCTGGGTGGACAGAATAAGAATTATTCCTCCCAACCACCCAAAATAAACCTAATTTACCTCTGATTCTGTTATATAACTTGTATTTTTAAAATTAAAAAAACCTCCAACCACCCAAGATAAACCCAATTTACCTCTGATTCTGTTATATAAACTTGTAATTTTAAAATTAAAAAAACCTTCGAAACTTCAAAATCTCACTTTTAGGGATAGTGCAATCCCAGCTCCCCATTCCAATTGAGACGTTACACAAATTGTATTTAAAACATTAAGAAAGCGTCGAAATACATACATCACGTTTTCAGGGGTTGTGAGATTGCAGTTCCCATTCCAACCAAACACATGCTATGCTAGAAAAATCTCCAGAAAAGGAAGCACTTTAATTAACCCTAGATAACCAACTGAATAAAGCAATCCGTCCCAGCCATACTACTTCTTATTCTCTTCCTCAACTCATTTCAACAAAATTCTACTTTGAAAACCCCCAAGGATTATCACTTGCATCCTCCACATATAGCTATTTCAAAAACGAGAAACGAGCGATTGACAATATGCAAAAAGATTTATCATGTAATATCTTAAATAACTATTTCGTTTGTGAGATAACAGCCGTGAGATGAAAAATAGGGCAATCTGTGTTAAAAAAAACAGGGGGCATCCATAGCTTCTCCAAAGAAAATCACTCTAAAAGAATCACCCGAATAATGCTGTCGTTGGACATTTCTGATCTATTTAATCAATATTTCTACCAATAGATCTTAACGAATGTAACCCTTTTTCGGATGATTGCTCGCTTCAATGTTGAACAAAATACAAATAATTTATTTATTTTTTTAATTCCTTCTGGGACTTTTTTCACCCGGCTGGAAATACTACTTCCTTTCTAAATTTTGGTTAAGAACAGACGTTTAAACATGGCCATTTTAATAAGCTTCGTGACTGTCGCATTATTTGGAAATTCAGAACATCTATTTCACCGAGAGGAAATACTGACAAATAAATACATTGAAGAATAATGAGATCGCAAGGGATGGAAGAAAGCAACTTACTCGTTGTTGCTTGCAAACTCGTAAATCTTGCCGGTTTCGGAGAAAATGATGAGGGCGACTTCAGCATCACAGAGAACCGAAAGCTCGAACGCCTTTTTAAGCAATCCGTTCTTGCGTTTAGAGAAAGTAGCATGTCGACTGCTAGGGTTCTGAATGCGTTTCAGCTCCACCCTCTTCTTTCCCATTTTGAGTACTTTCCACAACAGGGAAGAGGAATGTTCAGCAGTTTTTGCGTATTGTGATAGTTCCACAGTTAGAGCTAGATTTATAGTCTGATTTCATCGCACCTCTGCTTAGCCGCGCATCGGAAACCCCGAGTTACAAGCCAGCTGTCCTGGTCAACGATAATATTGTAAATGCTGTCCTTCAGAGACCAAACTGGAGTTCCCGGAAAAAACCAGATCGTACAAAAAGTGTCAAACTTTTCCGTCGGAAATTAAGAATTCTAACCTTTCAGGCATTTATCAATGCCCACTTCAATGTATGGAAAAGTAACTCCCTCTCCAATAATGGCGCCCTCCAATAATTACCAGGGGACCTGCCCATCCACGTTGAGAGGGTACCCAAAAACTCCCCTCCGTCCTACGAGCTACTTAGTTTCTTTTTCAATGATTGATTAATTGATTCGTCATTTATGGTATGTTTCACTATGATCCCCCTATATTAGGTTGTAACATAGGCACAGAGGGTGTGACATGTGACCTTCTCAGAGGGTGTGACATATGGCCTTCCGATGCTTGATAGGTTGGCTTTCCAATATTTTGGTGCCACATTGCGTTGCTTTTCTCCGTAAGAAATAAAACAAAGTGTCATGAGTAAGAATATTATGTGTCGTTGAAAATGACCTGCAGTACTATTACTTAGAAAACAGACAATGTGAAAAGCTGCAAGACATGGCTTGTGACCATGAGTAGTGTACTCGGTAAAAAAAAGATTGGATTAAAAAAGGAGAAGACCTTATCTTTATCTTGTTAGTGGGAGAACAACAGTGAATTGTATAGGCATTATAATGTTGAAAAACTTTGATTGGAGAGGGCATTATACAGCAAGAGAAATTGTTCGAAGATGCCTTATATTTGCGATAAGTGTCTTTTGAGCTTACATTCATGTGAGTTTTGAGAGGATTTTATTATAATTGATTCGTTGAGTAAGCTTACATTCATGTGATCATGTGAGTTTTGAGAGGATTTTATTATAATTGATTAGTTGTCTTATAGTATTTGCTTACATTCATGTGAGTTTTGAGAGGATTTTATTATAATTGATTAGTTGTCTTATAGTATTTGCTTACATTCATGTGAGTTTTAAGAGGATTTTATTATAATGGATTAGTTTTGAATGGAATAACATATTTTAATGGGTGTAATTTTGAGTGGGAAAAAAGTTGAATGGAGAAGGTATTATACAGAAAGAAAAATAGTTCGAAAATGCTTTATATTTGTTATAAGTGTCTTTTGAGTAAGCTTACATTCATGTGAGTTTTAAGAAGATTTGATTATAATTGATTAGTTGCCTTGTAGTATTTGCTTACATTCATGTAAGTTTTAAGAGGATTTTATTATAATGGATTAGTTTTGAATGGAATAACATATTTTAATCAGTGTAATTTTGAGTGGGATTAATGTGTTTTAATTAGTTTAGTTTTTTCCGATAATAATGTATTTTATTTAATTTATTTTAATTAATTTTTGAGTGAAAATACTATATTTTAATGAATTGAGTTGTGTATGATCATAATGAACTTTAATTAATTCAGTTTTCAGTGAGAATAATGTATTTCAATTAGTTTAGTTTTGTGTAGTAATAATGTATTTTACTTCATTTAGTTTTGAATGTAATTAATGTAATTCAATATGTTTTATTTTTTATTTTTTAAAATTGTATTAATAAATAATATTTAAGAGAAATTGCATGTAAAAAATCATCCACAAATTTAAGTGTTTGAAAGTTCTTATAAAAATAATAAGATATAAAAAAATTCTAATATTGTAAATATTATTTATTTAAATAAAAGTAAAAACAATTCTTTTATAAGGAAAAAATGCATAGTTTTATATTTATAATTTTTTTTATAGTATAAATATAATTAAAAAAATATTAAATTAGATGATATTCCATTTTAATCTCTAAATTAAATAGTGTTTATTTTCATTATATTAATTATAGTGAAATGAATTTTTTTTAATGTTTGTCAATTTAGGCAAAACAAAAAACAAAAAAAGAAAATGGTTTTACCTATTAAATTTATTATACATTAAGTATGATAAGAAAAAGTGTAATACTAATGTTTATTCAATAAGAATGTTGAAAATATTACTATTTGCATTTTACTTTTCTCGCTTAATATTAATGTTTATTCAATAAGAATGTTGAAAATATTAATATTTGCATATTACTTTTTATTGCTTCCTTTAAGATATTGATTACATCAAAAGATTTGCCATTATGGAAGCTTTGTCACTTATACACCAACTTTATGGTGCACACTAATGATGTGATATATTTTGTCATTTTTGTATTATCATCATCAACAATTCCAATATCATGTTTTGTGGGCTATATTTGATTTATGATTGTTATCCATGTGATATCCACAACAGTATCATACTTCAATGTCATGTTCCTACATTCAAACTTTGTTGCATATTAAAACTAATTCTAATTGTGTGTGTTGTTGTGCTTAATCCCACATGCCTAGCATTTGTGAGACATATTTTATAAGGCATTATCCACACCTAATGTTTATTCAATAAGAATGTTGAAAATATTAATATTTGCATATTAGTTTTTATTGCTTCCTTTAAGATATTGACTACATCAAAAGCTTTGCCATTATGGTAGCTTTGTCACTTATACACCAACTTTATGGTGCACACTAATGATGTGATATATTTCGTCATTTTTGTATTAACATCATCAACAATTCCAATATCATGTTTTGTGGGCTATATTTGATTTATGATTCTTATCCATGTGATATCCACAACAGTATCATACTTCAATGTCATGTTCCAACATTCAAACTTTGTTGCATATTAAAACTAATTCTAATTGTGTGTGTTGTTGTGCTTAATCCCACATGCCTAGCATTTGTGAGACATATTTTATAAGGCATTATTCAGACCAATTTTTTTTCCGTTTGGGTTTAATTGTTCAATTACTCACAAAATTTCACCATGTATTGCTTTCCTTCAAGAACAAAACAATGGAAATTAAGAAAAAGATCAAAACTGTAAATAAGTCTAGGTGGTATAGTCTTTCACATTATATCACAACCTTAGGTTATAATGACATTCATAGGTCATGAAAGCCATCATATAACTCTTCAAAATGTTCTCTTCCCAACATGACCTTCACAAGGGTCTATGTGATGGATGTAACTTAAGGATGCACACCATCTCCTAAGTCAATAATCATGGGGGTCAAGATCATCAATTCTCTTCTCATATGCCCACCTAATAATAAAGACAAGTGGAAGAATATTGAGAGATTTGAAATAATTCAACAACAATACACATACAATGTTGAGATACATGTGCCCTATCTTCCCACCAACACACTCAAATGGATAACAACATGAAATACTTAATACTCACTAGTGAAAAATTTCTCATATGCCCACCTAATAATAAAGACAAGTGGAAGAATATTGAGAGTTCTGAAATAACTCAACAACAATACACATACAATGTTGAGATATATGTGCCCTATCTTCCCACCAACGCACTCAAATGGCTAACAACGCAAAATGCTTAATACTCACTAGTGAAAAATGAGGGTACACCCCTTATTTTAGGGTAGTATTTATAGGTGGTGTTATATATTCAACCCATTCACATCAACATACATATTGATTACATTATAATGTACACATATCCTAGGAGTGTCAAGTGGGGTATTACACAGTATTACACTCGATAATTTCATTACAAGGCACAAATTAGATTTTTATAAAGATTCTAAAAATTTGATGTTTTGGCCTAATTATTTGGAACAAATAAATTAGTGCTCTACATGTTTTAATGAACACATATTATAAAAAAAATCAATTTCTACTACTTCATGGTTTGATCTAATAAATTTTGATTGAGTGATATTTTTTTAATATTTTATTTGAAAACTCATAATAAAGTAAAAAGATTCGATGATTTAACATGATCACATTTTGAGGATGATTCAAAAAACTATAAATTTATTTCTGAATTTTTAACATGATCAAAGTTTCTATCCTTTCCTCCCACATTAAAAATGTCTTCATTCCCATCCCATTTGTTTGATCTTCTTCTACTAAAAAGAAGAAAGAAGATGAGTTTCTCCACTAAAATCTTTCAAGTATGTGTCCAATTGTTCCAACTCAAATTTATTTCTTCTTGATAAATTATACTTATCTTCAAGATTTTTCCTTTTCCAACATTTTTTTTTTAAGTTTTGATTTTCCTAAATATTCTTTTTTCTTTTAAGAATTTTTCAAATCTTTTACAATAATCCTCCATAAAATAATCATAATCATATCACCAAATATTTAGTTGTAGTATAATTTTGTTCTATGTTGTGGATGATATAATTTTATTTTATTTTAACAATAAAAATCAATAACTCATTAAATTGATATGAACCAGGTCCAAAATTAATGGTACCATATAATTGTTGATATAATTATTAACTAGTTTTTAATGATTTTTAAAATTTTAGTATCCTAAAATATTACACCATAAACAAAAAAAAAAAAAAAATCTTACAAAACTAGAATTACTGATGAAACCCCTTTTCAAAGGAAAATATATCCAACCATCAACTCACTTACAAACCATAAAGACCTTATAAACTATGGCCCTCCTTGAATCATTATGTTTATGAACTCTTCTCATACAAAATGAATCTACAGAAAGACCTTTTCCACAACAATATGTTTTAACATAACCTTTCATCGTAGAAGTCCAACATTTTTCAACATTCAAATGATTTTTTTTGGAGATGGCCTCAAACACTGAATTTACCAACCAATATGATTTTTTTGGAGATGACCTCAAACACTAAATTTACCAACCAATATACGTTATAGGTTAAAAAAATGGAGGGATTTTCAAAAGCCCAACCCTATTGGATTTTTATATAAAAAGCTCTTCTATAATTTTTATAAATCAAATAGCCTGATTGGAGCTTGATTTCGTGAATTGTTTTAAAAAATAATTTCACAATCTTTCATGATTATTGTATTGAAGTGTCATTTTTAATTCAATTTTATGGTAGTTCAAAAGAGAAGGTAATCTTTTTCCTCTTTATGAGAAAGTATATATATTCTTTTTCCTCTTTATATATATATATATATATATATATATATATATATATATATATATATATAATGGTAGTTCAAAATAGAAGGTAATCATTTCCTTCTTTATGAGAAGGTCAAAATCATATATATAATCCCCCGGATGGGGTGCCAAGCGAGCAATCTGGGCACGTGGAGGAGCAGCTCGGGCACGTGGAGGTGCCATTAGGAAGGCCATTAATGGAGGCCCCTCCTCCTGACTGTGGGCAGTTAATACCAGCCCCCGCCTCTGTAAACATTGAATGATGATGGACCTCCTCGCATGTGCACAGGGAACGGAACGCCAGAGCACTAAGCTCTCGGCGTTAATGGTTTTTTCCGTGCTTGGATATGTTTTATGCAGCCGCGAGGGTTATGGTTATGCTTATGGTTTTCATGTGAATTCACAGAAGCCGGCTCAACATTGCAGAGCAGGGAGCTCCTCCTTTGTTCTCGCCATGCCACGAATCAGAGGTTGGCCACGACATGGTGCAGGCTGGTATGCAGCCGAATCCCGGAGGAAAC
>ML776632.1:1715054-1745862 GCA_009831015.1 Picea engelmannii | reverse complement strand
CGTCGCCGGGCAGCAAGAACAGAGGACCGGAGCCGAAACGAGATGAACTGGAGCCGGGAAGGAACTCATCGCCGCTGCTACACCCCGAGCATCTCAAGCTGATCTTTGAAATGTGCAGCCTTATGGATGACCAGGCTTTCCGCACCATGGGAATCAACCAGCAACTGGATATGCTATACGCGGCCTACTCAGAGGCCACTCCTCGACGCCAGTGTCCCACCTGCGTGCATCCCTTCGTCCTCCCCGGCAATGGCAGCAAGCTCGACGGATTAGGTTCCAAGTCTTCTTAGTTTTAATGCTATTTCCTTTTACTATGCACCAGAGCTGTCGCTCTCCTGTTCCTAGTTTAATATGCTATTGTCTAGTTTTTTCTATATGGATGAACACACAGCACAAAATCCCTGGTTTCCCTCGGGCAGGGTCGCAAAACTCTCCGCCTAATTTTGACTATCACAATGGACAAGTCAGCTGTCCTGGTTTCCTCTGTTGGCAGGACAGCTGGCCCATGCATGCCAATTGTATGTTTTTTGTGACAGTTTAATACAAAGGTCCTACTTTTTTATTTAATAATAAAAAAAAAAAAATCATATATATAATTTTATTCTTTATTTCTTTATAATTAGAATGTTTTTCATAATAAAAAATAATATTTATATTAAAAAAAATCACAACCAAATTAGCCTTGCAATATCACTAATAAAAACATGGTCATGACTAATAAGTAAAATTATAAAATTCTTCTTTCAAAACATCTAGTAACTATACAAAATTAGCACATCTACATCAATACTAGATGGTGAACGTTGATAGTGATCACCATTCGTAAACCATACATACATATCACTCATAAGATAACCACACAACTCCCATCTGTGAACCATACATGTCTAACCATAGCTAAAAGGCCACCCAACAATTGTAGCTATTTAGTTCTTGTCCCATCCAAAACATAATAACAATGATCGAAATGGAAAGAATAAAAAAGAACGAGATGATTTATTAGATAGAGGGTAGAGGATATGAATGGAAATTGGTCCCGTGTTTCATTGAACTATTAATCCCATAATTAACAATTGAACAATGAAATTATTCGATGGTGGACATTAAAAGAAGACCTAATTAGTGGATGTATCCTCACCAGTCGATATTGAACCCTCCATCATATTTCCAAAATAAGAACACATATCGACATAGTTAGCCTAACATGTATAATCGCCAACAAACTTTATTATTAATAAGCAACCCAACAAAACATTCTAAACAAAAATGGATATTAGATCATTAGGCACATGTGCATCGTCTTCTAAAACCCGTTTTTCCTTCTTTTCCTCCTCATAATGCACATCCATTTATGATTTCTCTACATGGAGAAAACCAATTCCCAAGGCTTCATATTTCAAAGTGGGATTGCATTGATCCCATGCACATTCTTGCTTCTAACCAAATCGGTCTAAGGCAGAAGGACTAGGGGATTGAAGAGTTTTTGAAGGAAGATTGATGAAACTAGCGAAAAAAATGATCATAGAAACCATAGATTCCAAAACAAGGCCTAATTCAAAAAAATTGCCTCTTTGTACTTACTCAAATTCCCTAAAGTCACATTTTAGGTCTTATATTTTCCTTAATTAAGCAACACTCTAAAAAACATGCCTATCTCGTTCTTGAATTTCCACCAACAAATTTTCCTCCCATACATCTTACCAATGTTTCCATTGGAGAATCGAGTTTACCACAGATTGTTGAACTTTTACTACACCCATTTCACACCACTTCACACTTCTGCTGACCTCCACCAACTCACACATCACACAATAAATCTTCCTACACTGAGCCATTCTTCCCACAATACCAGAGATGCCCCACACATGAAGACCCACACATGAAGAAAAGATGGATTGCAACATGCTCGTATTAATTAGAAATGTCAACATATTAATGGCCATAACCCATAGTTCTTTCAATCTCATTAGACTAGACACTACTACATGTAATTCATCATGGGTTTAATGTTGATTAATGTAATGGGAGAGGAGTATAATGGAGAACCCCTCCCTTTCTTAATTGACATTCATTCATTGATCATGCAAATTAGAGGATGGACATATTGTGCCATTATGCAGTTGCTTTTATGTCATTTTTCTATCTATGCCAATGCTCCGATTGTGACTCAATTTAAAGAATTAAAATATATTTCTTTAAATAAAACTCCGATTATATAAAACTTTTTATATAATTTTTTAAATATTAAAAAACACTCAACTTCCCAATAAAAACATATAAAAACCTTGCACACGTTTGTCGATTATATATTTTTTAAATATATTTGTCAATTGCATATTTTATAATTAAATCGATGATTTTTTTTAATATTGTACATATCTATCGTAATTTTTTAACCGTGTACAATGTTCTATATGTCTATCATAATTTTTTTAACCGTGTACAATGTTCTATATTTTATATTTTATAAATATTTCTGCAGAGTTCAAATTTCTTGTACATCAAAGAACAATTCTTCCTACAAAAATTTGATATACATATATTTTATAAATATTTCTTGAGAGATCAAATTTTTGTACATCACATAACAATTCTTCCTACAAAATTTGATATATTTTTGAATTTATAAATTGTAATTTTTTTTAAACATGGGTTAATAAAAATAGTTTAATATATATAATTTTCAATCGAAATTAAACTAAAATATTATTAATTTACATGTTAATAATATAATTATATTTTTAATTTCATTAATTTATAATCACATTTCTTAATAATTAACCTAGATCTATCTTAATTGAGAATGTATTAAATAGAGATCAAGTTTCTCAATGTGAAAACTTTTTTTAGAGTGTAAAATTTGAGGAAATGTTAAAGGTTTGTATATCTAGAGATTTGTTCCCTCTCGAAACTTGATAGATCTAGAGTTACGATGGATCCAGGATGGTTTCAGTGGTGGGTTGTCACACAAAATTTGTAGATAATCACCATTATGTATATGTCTAAGATTACAAGTATACTTAATATGGATCCATCATTTGTACATCAAGATGTTTGTTAAAGGGAGGAAAGCTTAAACTACTTGCTAGCCTACAACTAAGTAAATGTGTGTTAAAGGGAGGTTGAAATCGTAGACCAATCAAATCTTTAACTCTAGATATTGTATTAAATGTCATACCATGTCTCTCTTGCCTCCCAATATTAATAGTACATGTCTCCAACATCAATCCCTCTGAAATTTTATGGATTTTTAAGCGGGCCTAAGCAAGTTTCAAAGTAAGCTAATTTTTGTTGCCTCTTTCAATAGGTGTAATAGGAAGCTAGTTTTTATATTTCTACTACAATGAATCATTTTTCATTGTACTATAATTGAAATCAATGTACCATAATATTTTTCATTATTGAAATCATTTCAACTACCTGATTGCTCCAAATGATTTTTCATTGTATCATCAGTAAGGTTAATGTACCTTACTGTTTTGCATTAGGTTTTCGTTGAAATCAATGCAACTACGTATTTCTCTAAATGAATTTTCACTATATAATCATTAAAATCAATGCACTTTATTGTTTTTCATTAGGTCATCACTTAAACCAATGCAATTAGCTTTAAATAAATTTTCATTGTATTATGATTAAAATAAATATATCATTTCGTATTTATATATGTTATCGCTGAAATCAATGCAACTCTTAGTTATATCATTGTTGAAATCCTTGCAACTATGTGACTTTTTTACATCAGTTTTCATTGTATCATCACTTAAATCAATACACTTTATCCCCGAATACACTCCATGATGCATGAACAAACCATGAATGAGGAAGCAATCACTTCACTTTGTGCTATCGTATCCCAATATTTCGACACTCTGACATCCAAATGGCAGGGCCCATCAGGGGGAACTCATTTGGGGTGAATACAATAGGTCTTTCTCTCTTCCTTACCACTTGCATTGTCGCATCGCCATATGGGAGGCATAACTGTAAAGCCTTCGGTGAGGAGGGCACACATCACCTCCACCCGATCAACATTGGCAAAGGAAAGACATGGATTTTAGCTACTGAGATGGAGAAAGGAAAAACCAAGGTTCATATAGAGAACACATGGGTGAGTCTTGGGGTGTCCCTTGGGCACGATGCGCCTAAGGAGATTTGCACCCATGAATTGTGGAGCACACCATGAGGTTGTGATGAGCTACATGGACTCAATTTGCATGAGAGCACGTGAAAGGCTAGCTTGGGAAAGTGCACAAAGAAGTGGACCCATCTGCTTAGGCAACATTGAGTGTGATGGTGGGTCAACATGACCCCTTTGCATGCCTTGTGATGAGTTGGAGTTGAGGAGCACTAAAGGGCGCAACACTATAGATTGCATACGAGGGTCTACGAAAACATGACGGATGAGATCAGAGGTCAGGCAGGATAGTGCACACGACAAAGAGTGGACTCGTGGTAATTGCAAGATAGACTCAAGTTGCGACAACGAGCGCATAGGTGTATGAGTAGGAAAGTGGGGTGCGACTTGGCCTAGATTTGTATTTCTTATGTAAAGAGTTGTGAGCTCCTCTCCATGTAAGCATTGTGATAGCATTTGTATAAAAAGACTTTGATGCCACCCAACCATACTTATGTATGTTCTTGCACTGTGAATGGTTGCATGTTCTTAAATTGACTAACTATAGAATTGTGTAATAGAATACGTATAAGAGAACACAAGTGTAGTGAAGAGTTGGGTGGGTGCCTTGGTGGCGCAAGTTGGGTGAGACGACTCGACTCCCTTTGTAGCCTAGAACTAAATATGGATATGTTAAAGGTGAAGAGGTATAATCTAGATGAAGTATCCTTGGTGCAGCCAAGCTCCCTAGTGAAAATCATTGTAGTGTTGCACGACCGAGTTGTTGGGAGTCGAGTTAGATCCTCGAGCATACTATGGACATGTAACAATAACAATTCAAGGCTAAGACAAGGACATTAACAAATTAAGTCATGAAATGGCCCAACTCCCAACCACATGAGGGCCTCTTTGACATTCCGTCAATAGGGCCCACGCAATTGCCACAAATACAAAGACATTAACACCATGTTAACCAATACGTGGGCAATACATCAGTATCTTCATGATCAGTACCATGTTAACTAAATTAGTGGATTCAAGAACAATAGCTTCTTGGCCAAAGGGAAGAAACTTAAATGAGGGGGTATGGAGGAAGGAAAGGAAACAAAGTTGAGCTTGTTGGAATTATGACAACAATTAGTTATGGTTATAATACAAATTTACATATTGTAAATGTTTGGTAGTTTGTATAACGAAAGAAGTTCATAAACCGATGTAACCAAAGCAAGTTCTTGAACTGATGTAACGATCTAACCTATTTTGTATATATCCATGGAGCTTGGAGAAACATTTTGTAATGTGATACGCCTATCTTGAATAATAAGACATATCCATACCCATACCTTGCCTCGTGGAGGTTTCCTTGACACATTGTCAAGGTTTTACCACGTAAATCTCGTGTGTTAATCTATGTGATTGTTTTGTCTATGTTGCCATATTTATTGCATTTAATTAATGTTTCGAGCTCTAAAAACAAACAAGCGGTATGAGAGAAAAAGTTGAGTAAATTTGAATTGGTGGAAGAAGGTCTGAGTCTATTTATGAGAGATGGAAGAATTGAAACCTTGGCCACCATTCGAGGAGATCCAAGTTAAAAAAAAAAACCACCTCCAAATTCAAAGAAACTGGAGTATGTTTGGATACTCAGGGTGTTCATGTGCAAGAGAAGAGAAACCAAGTTGGGGGTTCGCCAAAGGCCATTTAGTTTTTCAATAAACGCAAGGGTGTGTGATTGGAGGAAAAGGAAGGCGTGAATTGAACCCTAGGAAGAACGTGCACTAAGGGTTTATTAACATCGTTGGATTTTCTGAAAATTTGATCTTGTTTTTTGTTGGTTTATGAAGGGCAGACTGTTTTTTGCGAGTCGCATGTTTGCAAGAAGAGGTCACATGATTGGTTGGGTTTTGTTTGTTTGTGGAGCAATCAAATTGCAAAGCTAGCATGATTACACAACAAGAGAAGACAACATTAATTGCAAGGGGGTGGTGTGAAATTTGTTTTGGAGAAAGAGATATATTTATATATTTTTTAAATATATGTTCAAAAGAATTAAAAAAAAAAGGTAGTCTTGTGGAAGTTAGGGGGTTTGAAGTTGGTTACAGATTTTGAAGTGTTTTTTTATGGAACTGAAGCATATATATATTTTTATGGTGGGTGGAGTATTTAAAATTTTATGTAAAATCAAATTGATTTTTGAAGTAAATAATAAAAACAAATCAAATTGATTTTTGGTGTAAATATTAAAAAAAAAATCAAATTGATCGTGTGTAAATAATTAATGGCAGAGATAACAAGTGCTAAATTCAATATTGAAAAAATTAATGGTAAAAATAATTTTGAATTGTGGAAACTTGAAATGCGAGATTTGTTAGTACGACAAGGGTTGCATAAGGATTTAGATGGCAGAGGGAAAAAACCTGCATCTATGACCAATGGAGAATGGGAAGACATGGATGCCAGAGCCCTTAGTACAATTTAGTTGTCTTGTTGATGATGTCTTGTTTAATATTGTTGGAGAAGAAACGACAACAGACTTATGGAGAAAGATGGAAATCCTATATATGTGTTTAATACTCTTATTTGTCAGTTGAATAGTATAGATGTTAAACCCGATGATGAAGATAAGACAATTACATTGTTATGTTCTTTACTTGAATCTTAGGATCATCTAGTTACTTCCATTAGCTTTAGTACAATCGAGACTCTTGAATTTAACACTGTTGTTGGAGCTCTATTGTCTAAGGAGGTGCGGAGAAAATCTAGTCTTGAAACCTCCACACTAGAAGCATTGGTGGCTAGAGGTCGATCCACAGAAAGGGGAGAAGATTCAAGTAGAACATCGAGGGCTAAGTCGACAAGCAGAAAGGGTAAGGGAAGATATTGGCACTATAATAATGGTGGACATCTTAAAATGGCTTGTTGGAAGTTGCAGGAGTCCAAGGAAGACTCCAGATCAGAGGAAAATCTGGTTGAATCAAGTCCAGGTATGATTGACGAAGTCTTGTCTATTAGTAATGTCTCTGAATATTATGAAGAATGACTTTTAGACTATGTTGCCTCACACCATATTTTCCCAAATAGAAATTGGTTTACTTCTTATCAAACAATTGATAGTGGAGTTGTTCTTATGGGTAATGATAATTCTTGTGATGTTATTGGGGTCGGAAGTGTAAAAATCAAAATGTTTGATGGGGTTATAAGGACATTAACTTATGTGAGACATGTGCCTAAACTAAAGAAAAATTAATTCCTCTAGGAGTGTTGGATTCTGGTGGTCACAAGTTTTCAGGTCAAGGTGGAGAACTATAAGTGTTCAAGGGAAGTTTGATGGTTATGAAAGTAAAGAAGATTGGAAATATGTATAAGTTGGAAGGAAAAACTAGAAAAAGTGAAGTTGCGATGGTATCTATGAACAAGAAAGGGATTGGGTTGCAGGTACCAGCAAGCCGTAATTTATTTTCATACTTTCAACTATGAACTATGAACAAGAAAAGGATTGGGTTGCAGGTACGAGTGAGTCGTAATTTATTTTCGTACTTTCAATCTTTGAATTTTTGCAAGTTTTGTATCTTTGTTGATTACAATGATGGGGTTAAGGGATGTAGACTAAGGGATCCTACTTCCCACAAAATTATCACTAGAAGAGATATGTACATAGAACAATTTGTAGTTGTTCAAGATTGCAAAGGGAGATTGGTTTGAAAATTCAGAGAATCATTGTATAGCATTAAGGTACCAAGGCAATTGTACAGGATGTTAGATATTTTCATGGAGAGCCGGAGTTTCTTAAGAAGTGAATAGAGCCATTGTGTTTATTTTGAGAGGTTCGAAGATGGTACATTCATGTTCTTAGTATATATGTTATGCTACTCATGTTTAAGATTAGCAAGTTAGAGGCTCAGTTGACTAGGATGTTTCAGATGAAGGATCTAGGAGCAACAAAACAAATCTTTAGCATAAGAGTACACAGAGACGGGAAAAATAGTAAGTTGTGGTTATCACAACAAAAGTCTATGGAGACGATATTGATGTGGTTCAATATGAACATTGTGAAACTAGTAAACATCCCTATAGTTTTCCATTATAAGATTTCTTCAAGTTCATGTCTTGGTTGTAAGGAAGAAAAGGTTTTGTCTCGTGTATCGCATGTTAATACAATAGAAAGATTGGTGTTTGCGATGAAATGGTCAAATATTTCACATGCAGTTGGTGTTGTCAGTGGACACATGGAAAAACTAGATGAAGAGCATGAAAATGAGTGCTTCAATATCTTAGAAGCACAAAAACACAAGTATCACCTATAGTGATTGCATGATTTATTATGTGGTTATGTTGATTTAGAAGACTTGAACAAGAAGAGACCTACCTCAGGTTATGTCCCGCATGAATGCAAGGATCTATTGGGTAAGTTTAGAAAAGTACATGATATGGTGATTTGTGATGGTCGAAGCATTGTGTATTTGACTAATCGTCCAACATATCAAAATGAGACAATGAGGTGGTGTGGTCCATACTGAAGCAAGTTGTACAAACATGTTCATGAAACCGGTACTGTTAGAGAAGTTGTGGTGGAGTGTGGCTTCTCTTGGCTTGCAAAAGAGGCGATGAATGGGCTTGGGCAAGGTATCAGGTAAATTGTTGTCAATTGTCAAGGTGGAGATTGTTGGAATTACGAAAACAATTAGTTATGGTTATAGTACAAATTCACATATTGTAAATGTCCGGAGTAACCAAAGCAAGTTATTGAACTGATGTAACGATCTAACCTATGTTGTATATATCCATGAAGCCAGGCATTTTGTAATGTGATAAGCCTATCTTGAATAATAAGACATACCCATACCTTGCCCAATGGAGGTTTCCTTGACACACGGGCTTTTACACTTAAATCTAGTGTGTTAATCTATGTGATTGTTTTGTCTATGTTCCCATATTTCTTGCATTTAATTAATGTTTGTCTCTGAAAACCAACATAGCTGTGAGCTAAAGAGCCTATGAGAACAAAACCAAAATGATTGATAGTTGATTTTCATATGATCTAAATCCAAATTGCATTAGGGAGCAAGAGAAAGGGGCCAAGGCGCCCATTGAAGAATGGTAAGGAGCAGCGGTGTGCAACTAGAACCATACCCTTGCCAGCGCGTTCACGGAGCCTGCGCTCAATCACCATACCATTTGACCTGGCTTCTTCCTACATGGTTGAGCACACCTTTTTCAAAAGCACTCAACTATTTGATTAAGTTAATGTATATGTCATGCTGGATTCATACGTTCTTGACGCCCCATCCCAAACCTCCTTGGAAGTTGCCATCACTAACGTGCAGAACGACACTATCAACAACTTTTAAAGTATACGCGGAAGAGCTTTATTGTCTTAATCTTCCCAGTAGGGGATTTCATCGGTTTTGGTTCGTACCTTTCGCAAACTTCAACAGACCCCTTTCCAAGAGTAAGATTCTCATTTGAAACTTCCAAGAGGCATCCAAATCGTTCTATCATCTGCTATGTAAATTCGCAAGGAATGCAATGTCTATTTCTGACATTCTAAGTCAAAGAACACTTTCATTTCCTTCCTCGTGTTAAAATCGCTCACAAAAATCAATTTTTTTACAAATTAACAACTATTACAACTTCTAAACAACGTAACTATAACAATAGACTATGTTATATTATTAAAAATAACAGCAAAGGAAACGGAAAATTATTGAAAACGCACACAATCGAAAGATAAAACTTACAATCTCTCGCTGCTATCTATTCTATACTATATATATTTGAGAAAACTTGTAGATAAGTTTCCTTTACTTTTTAAGGAAACCTTAGTGAATACTAGTTACTTAACTTTTTGTAAGAGAAAATGCCCAACGAAAAATGTGTATTCACTCTTTTCTTTGAGTAATTGCAAGGGATATAATAAAATGTAATTAGTAGGAGAAATGGGCAGTGATTACACTGGTCACTCAATACAGATTACAAGGAAAAATGTGTATTTACTCTTCAATACAGATTAACAAGAAAAAATGAGTATTTACTCTTTCTTTGAGTAATTGCAAGGGATATAAGAAAATGTAATTAGGAAGAGAAAATGGGCATTCATTACACTGGTCACATATAGAAAGTATTAATACTAACCCAAAATTCTCTACGATATAATTACTCTGTCACATAATCGTAAACACTTCTGAAGATGCAATTGATCCCAAAGCCTAAATTTTAAAAGTAATAATAATCACCCTAATATTCCAAGTTACAATATTCACCCAAATATGATTATTTTATGTAATATATTCGTAAACATTTCTAAAAATGCAACTCATCTCAAGTCTCTGCGACTGAACCCCGGGAAGCTTAGAAGATCTGGCATACTCACACGCAACAGGAAATTGTGGAATAAGGTTATTGTGGAAGAGTATTATTGTCTCAATCCTCTCATTTCTTGACTCCATCTTGTCTTGTGGTTTTTGGTTTCTCGTGTTTCACAAATTTGAATCGACCTCTCTTCAGGAGCAAAACTATCAAATAAAACTTCAGGAAGTCGAAACTTGTTCCATCAAAATCGTTAAGTCATCTTCATGTAAATTTGCAAGGACGACAATGCCAATTTATATCCTTCAATTCATTAAACGTCTCCTCATTAGTGAAATTGCTCACGAAAATCTTATTTACTAATAAAAGATTATAATAACTTTTAAATACAACTATCAGGTTCAGTAAGATGTTAAAATTAAAAGCTGACAGAACGGCTAATTAATGACATATATCCAAACCAAAAAATTTACATTCTCAAAAAATATTAATACAAAGTTATCTATGTCCAAAATGTTCAAACAAACGTCTATCTTCAGTATAACTAGAAAGTTATAAGTTAATATCCCTGTCTAAATTGTATTATGTAAAAATACCATTGACTTCGATACAACAAACCGTTCAAACGTCTATGTGAATATCTCCTTCACTGATTTTGAATATATCTTTTCCATGGCACATATTTATAAAAAAAAATATTATAAAATGTGGCATTATCCATTAAGTCATGTTATATATATATATATATATATATATATATATATATATATGCCTATTCACTTTTAGGAATGCTATATATGCTACACACCATAGATACCTATGCACTTTCAGGAATGCGTCTGTCACTTTTAACCTGTTTCTTCTATGTTGCTGAGAGTTGGCAGGCATTTCCTTCTAATTCATTATTCCCTTGTACTATCACAATTTGAAATTTTCAGTGATTTTCCAGTTTACCTTAAAGCATAAACTTTTGAATACTAAAAGCACTTATGGCTTCCTTCAGGGAAAAAAACCACATTTTTATGCACTAACCCAATTGTTTATTGATATCTTTAAGGTAGAACTATAAGCATTATTTCCCAGAAATTCAACCATTATAAAGTGAACTTTTTATAACTCTTGGCTCTTCAGTTCACAAGTATTTGCACATTGACATGGCCAAGACAATTATGCCATAATCAATTAAAAAATGTGTTTTCTAACGTTTTCCAATATAATGTCATTTGTTACATCGTTTGAACGAAGCTCGGAAAGCTAGTAGAAATTATCATATGCTGAAGGATAATCCAAGTTAAAAGAAAACACCAAATCGACATGGTACTATACTAATTCATAGATGATTCCTGATCAATCTAGACAAATGTAACAAGCATGAATTTACTTATGGACGCTTTATAATTGTATGCATACAATCGTTTTAGCCAAATGCCTACACAGAAATAGCTCTTGACCACATTCATGTTTGGTAATTATGAACACCTTTTTTGGATAGTATGCATAATCCTTTTACCGAAATGCCAACACCAAGAAATAGCCGCGTGATGTGCTGTAAAATTTTGCACTAGTATTGATGAACCATGTACTTGATGTTGTTGAAGTTATTCTAAGACTAAGAGAATCACATACTGAAAACACTCGTACAATAAATGAATATGGAATTTGCAATATAACACTAGCTACCTATTAACAATTTTCTCATTTTCACAGTAGACTACAATTCTGAAAGAAGAGACTAATTACAATTCTGAATGGGTGACATATCTGATTGGGCATTTCTAAACACTAAAGAATAAATGAGGGTAAAAATTCACAAAGATTACAATTAAGAAAGAAACGATTCAAGAATAGTTACAATTCTGAATGGATGACATAAGTGATTGGGCAATACTAAACAATACAAAAATAAATGGGATAAAAATTCTCATAAATTAGATGAAGATTGACGTGGACATGAATGAATTGGAGGAAAGTTAATGTGAACATGCATAAATGTTTAATGTACACATTACTGTAACCACAAACTTAGAGGAACAGTAATGTTAGTATGCATAAAGGTAGACATTATTGTCATGATGCATACCAATCGCTGTTAAAAAAAGATAATATTCTTGAAGGCACATATTATCACTACCAGATATTCTATCATATTTTGATAAGATGTAAACCAATTAATTGTTCAGTGTATTGGGTCCTTGCGTTTATCTTTTGACTCTTATTTTGGAATAATGGCATAGCTCGTAGAATAGTGGCATACTCGAGTGAAGAAGTTCTAGCTGCTTAAAGGATCGCTAATAGAAGGATTCATTTTTCTGCACATTTGGCTTCTTCTTGGGGTTGTTCTTGTGCTTTTATATGTGGTATTGCATGTTTTAGGGTATTGTCAAGATCTTCATGCATTCATCTTGCACAACATTCAATTGACGATATGGGTGCAGATACGTGTTATAGCCATTCATCCTAATTACTTACATAGGTCTCTTTGTCCATTGATATAAAATATCCTAGAGGTTCTATATTGAGCAAAATTGTTTTAATGCTTTTCTTTTATTTTGCACCTATTTATCAATTGCAACCGGTACGTAGGTGGGTTTAGGATAAATACGATCACCATTCAACTTGTTAATTAGACACATTTCGGGTTTATAACAAGCGATGAAAACTGATCCAACGAAGAACTTATCAGCAAAGAAAATCTCAATTGCACAAAGGGTCGTTTCTCCCAACATATTGTAATAATGATCTCGATATTGTTACTAAGTTAACTATCCAAGCTATCCAACATTTCCACTTTCTAAGGGTGGGCTACTCCTACTTAAGGGGAATGGATCCTTAAAAGACGATGGAAGATATGCATTTAAAGAACACTCCAAAAATTTATTTTGGCTAAAACTTAGTCATCTAAACTCTCTTAATCTTATAAAGTGAACCAGACATCCAAAACATAGAGTCGGATAGACTATAAATCTAGCTTTCGATGGATACAACAAAAATCGATATGCCCTCGAGTGGATAGCCTATGCTGTAAATAATGCTCGGTACACTCCAACATTTACTTCACTTCTTGGCTACACCCAAGACTCTTTAAGTAAATAGTTTATACGGTAATGGGCATGTAAAACATTTTCCAAAGACTTCTACAATTAAAAATCAAATCAATGCCGTCTCTTCCACTACAGCCAGTACAAACAGGCCTTTTATTTCGTAAACTGTTTGCACGATCAGGTCTTATAATTATTCTGCTAAATACGGTTTGTTGTGTAATATAATCGGGTTTTGCAATACAGATATCCATGCGCGCATTATAAATGTGTATGATTAAGTTGTCATATGGTACAAAGCCCTGAACTATCCAGTTCAATATCTTTATCCAACCGTTGTCTTGCTAGGAATTCAACGTCGGTACAGAAAGCCGATAGGAGCAACCTGTAGCCCTGCATTCTCAGAGTGCACAACTACACAATCGTAAGCACAACAGGATCTCCATTTAGTTACAGTTATCAGATTTCAAAAGAAATCTGACAAAACCATACTCCGTCAATAATAACTCGTAATCTCAATAATAACTCATAATCTCAACAATAATAGGCAACCAGTCCCAACAACAACATTGCATTTCTGCTCATAGACTTCATAGTTAATATGGTAACAACCCATTTCATCTACTAACTCAATCATCAATATCCATGGATTAATTAACCTTTTAATTACAAAATATGATTTGAATTAAAGATGTTGGCATATAATTGCCATGTCTCATTACTTAAAAAGTATGTATATTGATTCTAACCATGTTATTGATTGGGTTGTGATCTAGGTGGAACTAAATCTAGAGTTCTAGCCTAAACCCATGTGTATCCTACACAAAAGGGCTCCAAAACCAAACCATTGTCCAGGTAATGGTGTAATGGAAGCACTATGGATCAAGTGAAGCTATGTTGTAAATGAAAGAGGCACATCCCTTTTTGTTTTCATCTTAAAAGACATAGATGTAAATAATGGAACAATGATGACAATGTTATTCCAAGGGGAGGGGATGTAATGTCCTCATTTTGATCCCCTAATTAATTTGTAATTAATTGTGTTTAGGGTTACTTTTATTTGGACATAGATATTTTGTTACCATGTCATGGTGATCTAGACATATTGAACTTTTATTTTTCAGTTAATAAAGAGTGGGGAAAAGTGACAAGGCTTAAAGGGGGGTTCTATATGTCAAAAATCCCAAGCCACCTTACTAAAATTATTTTTGTGATTGCCCATCTATTTTCCCTTTGACTTGTCCAAAACCAATCATTGAATGCATGTAAAGGGGGTCAGTGGAAGAAGTCACCTCCCTAGTTATGAGAGCATGGGGAAAGTACCCATATGATGGGAATGATATCATTAAGTGCATGTAAGAGGTGGGTGAGAGAACCATCTCACCGAGTTATTGAGGTATATGTTGAGTACAATGAATTTTGGCAATTGTGAGAGACTCAAAGCATGTGCAGGGAAAGAGTGAGGAATTCATGTGGAAGGGTGAGCTGAGTTTTTAAAACCAAAAATGGGGGGTGAGAAAAAAAATTAGGGGGGGAGGTAAAGAAAGAGAGTTAGCCATAGTGTGTAAAGAAGAACCGCCAAGAAAACAAGTGTTTATCACCTTGAGAAGAGCAAGAAACTGAAAAAAAAAGGATTGTTGGAGTTACATGACTTAAGTTGTGACCTTGCTAGGCACACACTGAAGAGCGCTAAGGGGGAGGATTTTGAGGGACTGTGGCGAGGATTTAGAGGGACCATGGCACATCGAAAGGAGTTTCGTCCTTATGTTGTTTGGGGTAGGCGTTAGGGGTGCCTAAGAGTTGTTTATGTTTTTAGAACTCAATAGTGGGAGATTGTTGGCAAGTAAATCCTTAATATGAGAAGGTATGAGTATAACAGTGAACCGAGACATCAAGAATGTTGAAAATACAAGTTGCTTATGCATTTCTCTGGTGTTACTCTGCTGTGTGCAAGTGTTCATAGACCTGATAGAGTCACTATGGTGTCACAAGCCTTTCATCGCTGCTAGCGAACATCCATATCCCTGACAGAGCCACTCTGGTGTCAGAATCCTTTCGCCACTACCATCGGACATCCATAGCGTCGACGGAGATACTTGCATGTCCCACATGATCTAGAATGCCTTTCCCCAAGCCTTTACCTTTTATAATTTGATTCTCTTATATTTAGAGAAGGGTGGATCGGGGAGTTTCATTTTTCCTTTAAAAGCACGAGGGATGACACCTGTGAAGTTGAGATTTTTCAACTTGATTATAGATGAGTACTACAAATACCTTTCCAAAACCATTTCTCCTTAGTTTAGACAAACACAAAAAATATGTTCTTAGACATGACCCTTGGCTCCTTTATTTGTCACACTTGCTCATATGTTGATAAACTATGTTCTGCTACTAGGTCTGACTTAAAGTTACACACACAATGCTATATAGATAAAAACGAAGTTATGTTTAGAAGCCAAATTACAAATTTCCAAGCTTTTGACACCAAATGTGTTACACTTCAAGAGATATTCAAGTCCAAGTCATCAAATTTATGAGAATTTCAGGATGATTATTTTCAAGAGAAAGCAAATAAAAATGGATGGAATCAAAAGAGAATAAAATGGAAAGAGTCAATTCAAAAGTAAGAAATGCAAAAGTAAAGCAAGATTAAGCAGAAAATCAAAATAAAAGCAAACTCTTTATTTATGTATAGGAGAGGAGATTCCTTAAGGGCTAGCTAATGTAGTTCTTTAAGACATGTCCATTAACGGGGAGGAGGTCTACATCCCCTTCGATATTCTATAAGAAATAGGTTTCTAGGCCAATCTTCTCTTTGATCTTCAAGTGTTTTCCTTTATCTTCATGCGGCTTGTTCCTTTTGAGAACCAGGTCGCCAACTTGAAAGTCTTTCTTGACAACAGACTTTTTATCAATCCAGCGTTTAATGGTCTTTTGGTGAGCTTCAAACTTGATTTTTTCTTTGGCATGGTTCTCCTCTAGGTTCAACAAGGTGTCGATGCATTTCTGGATGACAGGACACTCTCCCATAGGACTATTGTGTAGGTTAGAGGGAAGGAAGAATTTCAGCCTAGAGGGTATTGGGTAGTGCTTTATGCCAATTTCAATCTTGGTCAATATGGTTTGTTTAAGAATATAGATCAGGATTTTGTTTGTAGATTCAACCAAGCCATTGCTCCGAGGATAATACTTTGTTACATATTTTAAGGTGATCCCTTTTTCTAAAGAGAACTCGGTCAACTTAAGCGATGAAAAATATGTTGCGTTATCAAGCACAAGAGAGTTAGGCACTCCAAACTTGGTTATGATATGTTGTTCAAGAAAATTCATTACTATTTCATCATTGACATTGGTTAGTGGTATTGCTTCAGTGCAACACGTAAAGTAATCAGTAGTGGAGAGGTAATCAATGATCAATATTAAGAAAACATTCAAACCAAGAAGTTTTTATTAACAACAACAAGGGGTTCCATTTTCTTGGAAAGATGCTTTACAAGTAAATATAGAAGAAAAAGGAGGTTGTTGATGCATGGCACAACACACTCCTCTTCATGAAGATGAAAATTTTGTAATCCTTCTATCTTCTCGAAATTCTAAAGTTGATTTTTATTGTTGTGGTTTTGAGAAGAAAGAATTTGAAGAAAACCCATCAAATAATGATGAATCTAAGAATGTATTTACTTCTCCATTTAATCAATATGAGGGCATCCATGTTTCAATTTCTCCTCCACATGAAGACAAGGGTTATGTGAGTTATACTCATTTCCAAGTTTTTGAGTTTTATGATGTACCCCATAATAATTTGGAAAGTGAAGAGCTTTTAGAGAAACTCTTGGATTTTGTAAATTTTTTATTTGATTAAGAACATGATGATCGTAAGATTGAAAATATTGACGACCTTCTTCATTTTGAAAGGGATAAATGTGATATGAATAGTTTTCATTTAAATGAGGACCCCATTTATGATACTGATGATGATTCTAGAGTCAAAAGTGTGGAATTTTTCCTTTGGAACAACCATCATTTTCAAAAAAAAATCATGATCAATTTCATCCATATATATACATTAATGATGCATATTTTTGGCAACATAAAGAGAATATGTTCACAGATTTGTTCCAACCACCTAGGGCTTATTTATTACGACCTTCCCATGGTAATTTCCAGCCATATTTTGTGGGGTATGATACATATTCTTTTGAGCACTTGGAGCTATTTTATCAAGAAAATTTTCAACAACCCTATGCTCAGATTTTGATGAACATTTATGTGTCAAATCAATGTTATAACACTCTTATGGGGCTGTAATTCACCCAAGAAAGAATGTATTTCGAAGAAGGCATTTCCAGCCATCTTTTTATTCACCTTTTATCCAATATGTCATTGGAGATACCGCTGGTAATTACGTTTTTTATGCAAATGTGTTTTTAACTTATGGTTTGTTGTAAGGATTTCCAGCCATATATAAAAGGACACTAGGTTTAGGTTGGGAGAAAAAAAAATCAAGATCTGAATTTTACACCCCATATTTCATCCACGTATTTTTCGAGCAACCATGAGGTATTCTTTACATCTCTTATGATTCCATCTCATGTCTTGGGGAGTGACATTGTACATCAAAGTCAAGGTGGCCATTTATTGAAGTGTGTGGATCAGCTTTCTGAGATTCAAGGCTTATGAAGACCTTGCTTGGAGCAAGGATGAGCCATTATCGATATATTGCAAGCCCATTCAAAGATGGATAGAACAAGCTTATGGTTTTGTTGCTCTTTCCCACCCTCATGAGTTGAACTCTATGTTTGATCATTATGTAATTGTTGTACAACCTCATGACCATTTTGTGCTAGATATATCCTAGTTTTATTTCATAACTAAACACAAGGGTAGAAATTTTGAGCTTGATGAGATGCTAGGATGGATTCATTGGTTGTATGATTATACCTAACATCTAGGTTGTCTTGTATCATTATGTAGGATAGTTGTAGACGATGTTGTGTGTTTCCCTTTATGCATCTTGATTGTGTTTTCTCATTTACTTATTTTCAGCTATTGCTTAATCATATACATGTATAATTAGTTGCAATTTTGATTTAGTCATTTATGATATATAATAAAAAAAAGAGACATAGATTTATTTTGTTGTCTTTATTTTACCTTTCATCTATCAAGGGGACCATATCCCCCTGCTTGTCTTTACTAATAGTTTTATGTTAGAATGTACCAATTTGTTTTAGGTTTGATGCAAAGTGCAAGTCTTGGAGTTCCATAGATTGTCGAGGTTCTCATGAATCATACCCCCATGTTAGAGCTAGATGTTACCCCCTCACTGCTAGGGGGTAACTAAAGGAGATTCTTTCACCGTGAGTGTTGGCACCCAAACTTTTGGGATAAAGATTGCATGTGCAGAAACATAGTTGTGGGTGCATTATAGTTTTGCACACACATCAACAACTGCATGATGAATGAAATAAGGCACGTGCACTAGTTAAAATTCCACAATGAACATCAAGAATCAAGATGATATCACATTGCATGCCGTAATCAAGAAGAAGATCTTTGGGAAATTTCCCCAAATGATTAACTCGGGTAGCACAAGATATCGTGGAACAATTAGGGGATGAGTTGGCAAGTTAGTTATGATTTCCACGACTCCAAAGAGGCTATGTGAACTGCATGCAGGTGGTAGAAGAGTGCAGAACCGACAGTCAACAGAGCGAGTGGAACATAGTTGAAAGTGATAGAGCGCCAAAGTAGAGAAGGAAACAAAATGGGAGGAGCAACAGCACAAAGGAGGTTGTTGTTATTGGTTGTTGATTGTTGATCACTCTGTGGGTTCGCTTTAACTTCTCTTAGTTGAGAAATAAGTCTGGATATGTTTTGTAAGGGTCTAGTTGTGAGTCTAGTTTTGTATGTAGCTTAAACTAGTTTTGTAAGAACTCTGTAGTAGTGTCAACTAAGCAATACATGCAAAGTTTCAGAAAAATCACATAATGCCTTGTAATGAACTATTGAGAGAATGTATGAGAGTGCAAGGCGTTGTTGATGATGACTTATGAGTCTCTTGGTCCATGTATGGTACTATGTGAATGGAAATAATACAAGTTGTGGTTATTCATGTCTTTTGCAATGGAATGTATGAATCTCATTCCGAGTGGATTCCCTGTGTAATTTAACCCTTCATCACCGACACAAGACTAGATGGTCTCTTTGATTCTCATGGAGTCTCGTGTGAGACCTTCTTCAGTCTTCAACTAAGGATTGATATGTCGATGCCTTTTGGTTTTTGTTGGTCAACTCTAGAGGAACCCTGGGTCAACAACCCCATAACGTTAAGAAGGATGCACGCAAGCAAGCCAACAAATGGTTCCATTGGACAATAAGTGTTCTTGAGAGATTGATTTTTGGTTTTCTCGGGTGAAGGAAGGCTACATTATTGAGTTTGTTGTAGAATGCAGTGATTCTATCAGCGAGGTTGAAAGAAAGTTTGTTGAAGGTCCTCAAAAAAGGTTGTTAGAGGAAATCTCGTTGTAGAACAAGATGTTGTTCGTGGAGAAAGGGTCGATGTGCATGGATCCTAATAGGATGGTTGAGTAGACTCCCCTAGCGTTGGGGGGAGGGTATGAAAAGGTGGAAAAGAGAGAGAGAGAGAGATGGATCCACTGAAAATGATCCAAAAGATGTTGAGATGAGGTCAAGGAGAGAATGGACCCAAAAGAGCAGGAGAGAGAGAGAGAGAGTCTATGAACCGAAGCAGGGGTGCACAAGTATCATGCGTGACGCTCCCCAAAGAATAAGATCCATGCATGTACGGAGCCATCAACATCACACTAAAATTTAATGCAACATAACTCTTCCGTGAAATAAATATCGACATATCCGCCATACGTTTCCAAGGGGATAGCACGTTTTGACAATACATGGTGGTAAATGCCAAGATATTGTCTGGAGATTATGCACGTTTAACAATAGAGATGCGATTAAATGTCCCTTGAATACGAGAGGACAGATGGAAGGCTGATGTGGACCAATGGAACGATAACGCTGGCGGTGAACACAAGGTGAAACGATCCTTCCACCCACATTATAAGCCAAGGGGGGGATGGGATGGTATCAACAATGAAGTCTCGATGGTTTCTAAGGTGTGTAGTACTACACTCTAAGTCATTAATGACTTAGGTGCATTTCCCAACAGATCATCACGCCATACTGAGACGAAAACCTTCCCTCACTAGAGATAATATTGGCCAATTCGAAATCATGGATTATTATTTCTACTCTAAGATCAGGCCTTTAGAGATACACAACAATACGGAAAGAGACTTAGAGACAAGCAAGTGAATATTCAACGAGTCCAACTCAGAGTTTTGGTTTATGCACCAGGATATCAACACTACTAGGAGCACCCAATGAATATAGTTTCAAATGGCTTTCTCGATCAGGTTGCAGGCCCATAACAAAATAAATGCAATCCGAGATAGACAGATACCAAAGCCACGGATATTGGGCAATGTTAGTTTTACAATATCCCATACAAGTAAATTTCAAGATGTTCACTTCGTTGACTACGACGTCCGAGACCCTCTCGAATTCATAGCCTTATTCTTTTCCAACTACGCACAAGATCTTTGGAGTGCGGATGGCCAACAATCGATGCTAACACAAGAATGGGTCAAGCCACTTCAACAAGATGCATACTATCCATGGTCAATTGTCCTCACTTTGGCCATGGGTAGTGAGTTACCATTTGTGTTCACTTTTTGCTTACTTTCCTACACAGTGGCTACTTCTGGTTGGGTGAAAAATACACGATTGATGCAAAAGCGACCCATCGAGTTACAAAACTTCCCATGCATGGAGAGGAACCTGAAAAATCTCAGGCTCACCAGGCCTTGCAACAACTATATGACATAGAAGTCTCAGCTAATGCAAACACAACAACTCAATAGGCTAAGAGTAGTGTCACCTTGAACAACCTCCTGGGCCCTGTCAACAACTTGTATGGGAAAGTATGTAAAACCTCGAAGGAAGCTCAAGACATTCCCCCCTTTCTCAAACTCTCAACCGTAAAGGCCCATCTTCAGGGTTTATAATCACATAGCTTAGCACTCTACGCTCAACTCCAACAGACGATACCAAAGGATCTGGAGCTGCAAAAGAAGATTGTGGTCGTCGAAGAAGCCATCTGTGATGGCCAGACAAGACTAAAGTATTTTTTGAGATTTATGGAATATAGTTTCACCTTCTGGAACCACTAGCAAAACCCGTCAGAACTTAGTTCTATTGATGATAGGGTTCGCGCAGTCAAAGTAGAGGTCGCTCAACAAAAGAGTAGTTTGGCTTCTCTACCTCCGAGCGAGTGTGAAGCTACGATGACAATAATCATGAGAAAGACTAAGGAAATTGTTGCACCATGGGAGGAGCAACAAACAATTGTAGAGTTAGCAAATGACGCGGTTGATGAGACCCAAATATTCTATACCTAGTTGGCAATTGCACAACTTGCGACCAACCCCATGATTGAGAAGATGGATACTATGGACTTGAAAGATCCCCAAGTCACAGTAGGTGATACAAATGAAGTCCAACTCACCCAACAACTCCATGCCACCCTTGATGAATCTGATAATTGGTTCAAGAAGTTCCTTCAGGAACTCATGAAAATGATTCCCTCTATCGCGTTAGTCACTCTGTGAGGCCATTGGCTCGAGAGCAAGACAAGTAATAGTGTTGTGGGCTTGTTGGAACCCAAAGTTTTGGGATAAATATTGCGTGCACACACAAACATAATTGTGTGCACTCTACAATTTTACATGCACATCAGCAGTTGTGCAATGGATAAATAAGGTGCACGGGCCAATAAAAATTCCACAATGCATTCGAGAAATCAAGAAGATATTGTGTACATGCTAAAATCAAGAAGAGGATCTTTGGGACATCTTCCCCAATGATTAACTCGAGCAACACGAGAGATCATGGACCAATTAAGGGATGAGATGGAAACTTAGTTAAGACTACCATGACTCGAAAGAGGCTACATTGATTGCATGCAGACGGCATAAGCATGCGAGACTGACAGTCAACAGAATGAGTTAAGCAGATTTGAAAGTGAAAGAGCACCAAAGCAAAGAAGGAAACAAAATGGGAGCAGCGACGAAGAAGAGGAGGCTTCTATTGTTGTTGGTTGTTGATCATTCAGTGGATTCAATCTTAGTTCTCTCGGTTGAGAAATGAGACTGGATATGTTTTGTAGGAGTCTGGTTGTGAGTTTGGTTTTGTATGTAGCCGAAATTAGTTTTGTAAGAAGCCTATAATAGTGTTAGCTAAGTATTACATGTAGAATTTGAGAGAAAGTGTATGGCGCCTTGTAATGAACTACTCAGAGAATGTATGAGAGCATAGGGCATTGTTTATGATGAATTATGAGTCTCTTGGTCCATGTATGCTACTGTGTGAATGGAAATAATACAAGTTTTGGTTATTCCTGTCATTTATGGTGTTTATTATGTTTTCAATGAATGTATATGTTAATATCCCATGTGTAACACACCCAACCCCTTAAGTACCTTTTTAGGGAATGGGGCATCAAAATTTCGCTTTCCTTAAACATCTTGAATCCTTTTTCCGAGGTCTTCATCCTCTTCTACTCACTAGTAGCATTCTAACGACTACTACCAGGCTCAAATCCAAGCTCTGGGTTGCAAGTTATGGCTTCCCAAAGTTCTTCGGGCGTTCATTTGTTGGGGGCCACGTGGCATCCATGTGGATCCATCTCATTCATACCATCCTCAAGCTCCTACATCCATGGTGGAATTTCATCCACCGTCCAATCCAACAACGAGATTTGATCTTCATTTGACACATAATCTGCAGGGGAGTTTGGCATTCGGTGCTTCGACGTTGAAAGTCCCTTTTCTCTTACGCATGCATGTCCTCCGGAGTCTCGAATTCCTGAAATTTTGAAATGATGCCACGTAGCTCTGGCCTTTGACACTTTTGGAGCATACCTTCTAACATATCAAGTCTCCTGGAGTTCCGAACTCCCGAATTCCTGAAGGAGCCCAAAATCTCTCCATGTGACTCTGGCCTTCGGGCCTTTCAAATTATCCTCGACACCACACTCCAAACCTCCAGAGTCACGAAGTCCCAGACTCCTGAAGGGTCCACTCTCGCATGTGGTGTTATACTAGATACGAGGGAAAATACAGGTGGTTCCCTTATGCTCCTCCTGCCAAATTTTCTAAGTGGTGAGTGTTAGGTGTGATACGCGGCAGGGCAGAGGTGAAACATGGCCCCTTCAATGAGTGATAATTGTCATGTATTAATGGGCCTATAGGGTCTGCGAAACGCACGAATTTAGGTGACACATGACATATAAATCATGGGTCCATGTCACCTTGGATGACGTCATTATGCCACGTCACTCTAGACTTATAGCCTTCCATGCCCTTCAATATTACAATCAAGGTGTGTCCACATAACCCCTAGATCGACGGCCTTCGTTGCTTCGTAACTTTAGCTTTCGGGGGGATTCTATGGCATGAGTTCCTCCTTACTCTAGATGTGTGCAGCGTTGCACTGACCATGACCTAGATCTGACGGTCATGGAAGGTCCCAAAGAGTTCCTAGATCTACGACCCTTGTCACTTCGTAACTCTGGCATTTTGGGGGTTCTACCCGCTCTACACACCTTTCCTCCTAGAGTAGGACTTCATCGAAGTGTTGTACATGATTCCTTCCTCTTGGTTGATCAAAATGTTGAGAGGGATCTTGAAGGGTTCTTAGATTCGACGATCCACATTACTTCGCAACTCCAACATTCAGGAGTTTTGGCAGTAGACCACCTCTCTTCTCTCGAAGTGGGACTTCGCCAAAGTACCTAGCGCTATCTCTTCACTAAGTTCGATCTAACGGCTAAAAGTGATTCCCAATGGATTCCTAGATCCACGACCCTCATCAATTCGCAACTCCAGCCTTCGACTGTTTTTTAGGGTTGTGTAGTCATATGTCCCGAAGCTCTGAATTCCTGGAGTTCCGAAGCCAAGGTGGCTTCACTCCTTTCGAGTTTAGCGAGGGGTTTCCAAACCTGGGTCATATGGAAACTTATCGGATTCCAAGGGCTACGCTCAACCTTCTTCTCCAGACCCAACCATCGTGAAAGACTTTGGTTCCTCTCAAATGGATCTCGTCCTCCAAATACAGGAATCCTCCATTTAGAGACCTAAATCTCGCTATCTTTCCTGAGCTTGAGACTTAGAAAAGTCTCTCGCACACTCCTTGCGCTCACTCGCCTTGAGAACCTTTCTATGCTTCACTAAGTGTTGGCCCTGCACACTGTGCAAGGGTCTCTCCTTCGAGCTTTTATACTCAGATGTGTATATGTGTATTCCTTGCACCAGGATTACAAAAGGGAAACAATTCGAAACTTATAGAATATCAAAGGTTCATTCCTTCAACTAAAACATTCATGCGCAGGCATATAACCCTGAAAGTAGATAACATAACAGTACCCAATTAACTCAGAGATAAGTAAACTCAGACATTCAAAACATGCATTTCAATATAAGTGCATAGGGTAAATGAAACACTTATCTATTATAGTTGATAGCCGACCAACTGACTGCAGGTGTTAGCCTCTCCACCCAACAATAGGCTCAGAGGCATTCATTCTTAGCACTCTAGCCACCCCCGTGCCAAACCATGATATCACTAGGGAACCTTTGCAGTTTCTCAGAGGTTCTTTCTCTGTCACAGTCTCTGCGAGGTTTATCAGATGCGTCCTTAACATCAAGCTTGCAGTCTCGTGCTCGGGTTGTTCCCATGTAAATTCTCAGAGACCTTTTCTCTTGTTCTCTCCAGTAACCAGGACAGCTTTTCAAGCTTTTAGTTCTTCTTCTCAGCTAGAGGGCCTCCCACGCTCTTCCTCTTTTGTTCTGCATATCTGGGTCACGCATTCCCTCTCTCAGTGTGTCTTCTCTTCTTGTCTATCTTCACGTGTATGCTTTTGCACATTTTTTCTCCCCTTAAGTAAGGTCATGGACCTGTCTTGTTGCTTCTGTCAGAAGGAAACTCGAGTCAGTCTGGGTCTGCAGGAAAAACTGCCCTCTGTGGTACTTCGTGCTGACAGTTTTCTGTCTCCCCAACCAGACCCTCCATGCTTCCATTCATGGGGGTAGTTGATTGTTCAACCATCGGTCCTTTTTTCCTTAACTGCATCCTCCTTGGAATCCGGATGAGGCTTATTATCTCAGTAAATAAAATTTGGGTCATGTGAACTAATGAACTCTCTCTACAATTTCCTTACTCTTTCCTCTAGTGATATCATGGCCAGTACTTCAAGGCTTCATCCCCCCACAATCAGTCATTGGCAATCTAAAGGATAATACATTTACATTGTCCCCATGCCATAGCATGGTAATCATAACTAATGATTAATTACAATCTGGGAGAAACAGGGTTGTTACAATCCCCTCCCCATTAAAAAGGAACACCATCCTCGGTGTCCTTTCTCAATAACATGTGTCATGCCTTTGTCACTCAATTGCTTCAGAAATCTTGATCCTCTTTCTAGGTCAAGTCCTTTCAGACTCTTGGCCTTTGTCACTCGCCTTCAATAATCTTGGAAATCAAGTATATTAATCACAATTTCATGCAAAAACATTTTATTGTTTTTCAAAATTGAAGAGGGAAATTTTCATAATATAGCACAATACTTATATGTGCAGTCTGTGGATTTGCATCCACATGGCTTTCTTGTTATTTGGGCTCACTATTTTTTTCCTCGACATACCCATTGTGTGCATGATCCCAATCAATGTTGTATATGTCGTGTCGGGGAAAGTGTCGGCGAGGGTCCGGAATGTAACTTCTCGACGACATCGGCAGAAAATATCGAAATATCTCATAAAATGTCGCAAGACCTCAAAAAAATACAAAAACACTCATTTTTTTCATTTTTTTAAACTTGTAAAGCAACAACAACATCAAATAAACACGTTTCCCATAAATATGAAAACACAACCAATAAATAAGATGCATAGATGTCAAGTGGTCACATATTGTTACAAAACTAAAAATTCTGAAACATGTTCCTGATAGGATGATAGTAGATACAAAATCACATCAAATGATCAGAATAAATGTATCTCATTAGATGAATCATCATGAGGCATCTAGATACTAAATAGTAAATGATAAAATGAAAATGATAGATCATAGGAATCCATATCATTAATTCCCTCTATGTCGTGTTGCAACTGATGCACTAGCCCTTTTACAGGTAAAGGGAACCAATTTTCCTTTGGAAGCAGTAGGTGGTCATGGAGGTACTCCAGATGAGCTTGGAGTGGAAGCTCCAGCTGAGGTGGTAAATCATGGGGATGAGGTAGAAGGAAAATTTTGTTGCCTCCTCTCAGTCCCAACAGACCCAAGTCCAACTCCAGGTATGGCTCTCCATGGAGGTGGTGGTCCAATCTCTTCCTCAGCCTCTATATCCACTGGAAGTGGAACATCGTCGTCCTCCTCTGTTGTCCCCTCCTCCCTCAAATCATCTGCATGCTCCTCCAACCACTCGGAGGCCTCCTCCATCTCAGGTTCCTGAATCTCCACCATCCACTGACTGGTGGTGTCAATGTTATCCAATGAAATGGCTTCTATGTCAGGTTCTTTGTTAAGTTTCTTTACCCACAAACTTAGATTGTAGTAGACATATACCAAGTCATTAGGGCACTGGGTACCTAACCTATATGAACATTGAGAGCTATAGTTAGTGATGGTAAATAAATAGTAAACACTAAATTGTAAAAATTAAAATTAAAAAAAATATAAACAATTTAAATTTTGATTGTTGAATTTTTTAACATTTCTAACCTGATGCACTTCTTGGAGTCTATCTTTTCATAGACACTCCAATTGCACTCACACCCTGAAGAACTGCAAGTTTGACTAAGCACTCAAACGACAAGTTTCTACAACTCTGTGAGCTTTCCACCATAGTGTTTCCACTAGACATCTACAATGAATAAAATGAAAGGAAGACAACGAATTATATTTCAGATTTTGATCAAGTAATAAATGTCATATATAATATATAGAACGAAATAAACAAAATTTGAAATTGAAGCTTACCTGGCATCCTTGTGGTCCTATCTTGGACAGCCATATCGTAGCCCAACATACCGGATGCCATCCTATATATCTCATTCTATCTAGAAATCTCTGAGCATTCAGCTTGAATCAACACCATCCTCTGAACACACTGGAGGAAACCATCAATGACCTCACCATCAAAATTAAATCCACAAGCATAAGCAAATGCAGGGTTGAGGTAAAGCCATGCTGCATGAATGGGACAATGGAGCGTGTTATTCCATCGCTCATCAATCACACCCCATATATGAGCTCTCTTGGTCAATCCTTCCTCCCCCTTGTTCTCATAGTACCGGTAGATAGCTTCCTTGGCCCTATCCATGGCTTCGTACAAGTAGCCCATTGCGGGATTCTCACCATCAACCAATCAAAGAATCTTTACCAAAGGTTCACTAATGGTACATACCTCCCCTACTCCACTCCAGAATCTCTGGTCATGTCCCACAAGTTGGGCTATGACTTGCCCATATTGTTTGGTGCTATAGACAAAAGAAGCCCACTCATTAGAAAGAAACATTCTTTGTAACTCCAACATAATGTTGAGGAGCGACTGGAGAGAAATGAAGCTAGTGGAGAAACGTGTGATTGCGGGACACACCAACTCTCTGTTCCCTATGAATTGTCTCATGAGTGAAAGAACAAATGTGTGATTATATGTATATATATATATATATATATATTGTCACACTCCGAGCTGAATCAATGATTTCCTTGATCCAAGGAAGTTTTCCCATGTCCTCTAGCATCAAATAAATGCAATGGGCGACAAAAGGACTCCAGTACAAGGATGGATACCTCTACATAAGCATCCTCCCAGCAGCAACATAATTAGCAACATTTTCCATGATGACTTAGACAACATACTGCGAGCCTATCTCTCGAATAAAGCCATCCAACAACTCACATAATAATTTTTCATCTTTTGTATATGCACTTGCATCAACACTTTTGATAAACATTGTCCCCTTGGGAAAATTAACCAAGAAGTTTAGAATTGACTTTCACTTCCCATAAATCCACCCATCCGACATCACGATGCATCTAGTTGTCTTCCATGTTTCCCCGAGTTAAGCTAATCTTTCTGTGTAGTTGGCCTTTTCTCCTTGAAAGGAGACGCCCTCTCAAATCCTGATACGAAGGCCACTATACCCTGGGCCAACCATTGCAATAACTTCAAACATGGAATGGTAGAAGGGGTTATTGGCAATGTTAAAAGGTATATCACTCCAAAGAAAACATTTGGCCACAAGCTTGTTGGCCTCCTTCGTCTCTTTTATTTTAATCAATGACCGAATAGAAGGTTGCCCCCTAGGTGTTGACCTACCCACAAAGAAAGGTGAGGTTGATGAGTGGACTGTATAAGTTGAGGGCCCTGTGGCTGAGGAGTGGGATTGTGGTACTGGTCCCCCCTCAGAGGAACTTGTTCCAGTTTTGCAAGTTCAAGTTCTTTTTTGCGAGCCTAGGCCCCATCCCTCTTATTAGCCTTATCAATGAGTGATTGGTTTCCAATACGCATAATTTCCGGGGTACTTTTTGGACAAGCATCCACATCAAACCCAGGGATTTTGGCAAGGTGGTATTTGAAGCGACTAATTCCTTCAAAAATTTGTTTTCCACAAAGATTGCATGTCAATACTTGTCTATTGGGAAGTTGAACTGGTTCACCATACACCCACATTGGATCCAATGCCTTCGGCATTTTGTTTAGATGAAAATATTAAACTTATGGCACAAAAAAAAACCAAATTAAACACACGATAATGAAAAGGTTAAATAATGAGAGATATATGAATTTGAATGATTGAATCTTCCGTTCAAAAACAACAAGAAGAGGCACATTGCAAACCCTAGCCTAACTCTAAAAATTTTAAAAACAAAGTTCAAATCTTCAAGTTCAAACTTCAAACAAATGAAAGAAAAATGTTTTGGATCATACTTGGAAATCTTGATCTCTTTGCTGGTGCTAATGGCAACAAGATCCTTGGCTTTCTCCTCCTTGGATAAGATGCACAATGACTTCCCTCACACCTCTCTAGCTCTCTCACACTTTAGAAATGAAACAATGACCAAAAAAGGAAACCCGCGGCCCCTAAAACCCCCTTTACCTAACATGCCGACACTTTCCATCGACCCGTGACACTTTCTCAATATATCGTGAGTTAATGAATGTGTCGCGACACATTCAAAATTTCAGAAATGTCGCGATATTTTGCTAGGAAAATTTTGACCCCAGGAAAATTTCGGCGATATATCTGATATTTCCAATATATCGTCGATATATAGAACAATGATCCCAATCGATAGTTTATAAAAATTATCAAATCTCCTCTTCGTTGCGGTCACTCACCCTCTGGGCCCAAGCTCAAGCATCCCCTTCTCTTCTATACAGTTCCTCGGGCAACCATCTTTCCTTGCAAAGGCTTTCTCGCACAAGAAGAATTTCAGAGACTTCAATGAGCCTTACAGTCGAGGCGTCCCTCATACTTGCTCTGTCAAGGTGTCCCTCCGGCTTGTACTATCATAACACAACATGTTCTAGGGCGATCATGGCTTACCACAGGATTCTCATGTCTCAACAGTAGCCTCTTTCATTTACATGATATCCACCTAGCAATTCAACATACATACTCATAACTATGTTTCCCTTTCTATACGATAACAACTAGCAAGAAAACACTCTTGCCTCAACTTCCATAAAAACATTTCCCAACTCATAAATACAGTCTGGGCAATTATAACCATTCCCAAGGTAACAAAACAACCAATCTAGTTTCCAACTGGTCTTGATCAGTAGACCTTTTGATCAAGGAAATATTTTTCTAGATTCCCTTCACTACGATTTAAGTATACCAAACCATATCTATATTGCTACCATCCACCACTGGATGTCAATCCGACTGATTGTGTAATAGCCAAATAAATTTAAACATCAATTTATTTCATAAACTAAGGCAGTAACTTCATAACAGAATAATAATCTTCATAATAATAACTTTAGTAACTTAAATTTAACAACAAATAATAAATTTAATAATAGATTTAAAACAATGCATAATTTTAAATACCTGAACCTGATGCTAATAACCTTCTGTTTGTCTGCTTGCCTTCTTGACCGCTATTGCACTTTGTAAACACTGCCCAAAACCTAGTTCCACCCTGCCAACTAGGTAACTTCCTAGCTCCAGGATATCATATGGATATC
>ML776632.1:1700734-1712270 GCA_009831015.1 Picea engelmannii | reverse complement strand
TTTTGATATATTCATGAGCATACTTTGGATATGTTGTCTCTAATTGTCTCTAATGCTTTGGAAACATGATTTAAAATCTTAAAAAAATAATTTTTTCGTTAAAATTTAAATATTTTATGTATTTTTTAAAAACCCAGTTCATTGAAACCGGTTCGACCGGTTTATTACCGGTTCCGGTTCCGGTTCAGGTTGGACCCTCGACCGGTTCCGGTACCGGTTTCGGTTTTTAAAACTGTGGATTGTACAACAACACATACAATTGCAAAGTGAAGTCGGGTTCTTTATTTGGAAAAAATAGCAACATACAGTGAAAAATTCCAAAACATCAATCAACAGTAGAAGGATTCATTCCTTTCTTCAGTAGAGGTTTAACTAAGACTCTTAGGAATGGGTAAGAAAGGGTGTCACCCATAAAAGTTCTCTAATACTATTTTTATACGACTCGTGCATGATCCCAAGCAGGCCAAGTGTTGTTGCCATGCTCTGATACCAATTATATTGAGATCAGTAGGGATGTGACCTTTGATGAAGATGCAGCACTCAGGAAATCAAGAAGATGCCAACTTGAAGAAGTATATGAAGAGGAACCTATAGATCCCAGAGTTGCAGAATCAGTGAGGAAGGTTCACAGAGTCGCAGAACCAGTGAGGGAAGTCATATCTTCCCTTGATGAGGAAATTCTAGAAGATCATGACATGGTAGAATTTCAAGAACCTCCTCAGATGATGATCTCCCATAAGAGAAAGCCTACTTGGGCTAGGGAGATTATTCAAGATGGAGAGAAGTATGGTGTTCCCGAAGGAACCACGAGACAGGTGAAGAGACCTAAGCCATTCTCCAGTTATATGGCTTTGATGTGTGATCTCCTACAAAAGGAGCCTACCTACTTTGAAGAAGCCATTCAGAAGAAAGAATGGGTAGATGTCGTGACAGAAGAATACCAATCCATAATAAAGAATGATGTATGGAAAATAGTTCCCAGACCAAAGAGCAAGGATGTGGTATCTTCCAAATAGCTTTTCAAAATAAAACATGTTGTTGATGGAAGTATTGAGAAGTATAAAGCAATATTTGTCGCTCATGGCTTTTCTCAAAAGGAAGGCATTGACTATGAAGAGACATTCGCTCCTGTAACCAGATACACTTCGATCAGAACCATCATAGCCCTTGCAGCTAAGATGAAGTGGAAGTTACACCAGATGGACGTAAAGACAACCTTCCTAAATGGTGTCATCGAAGAAGAAGTGTATATAGAAAAATCTCAAGGATTTGAAGTTGAAGATGGGAAGACTCATGTCTGCAAGTTGAAGAAGGCTCTGTACGGGTTGAAGCAAGCTCTTAGAGCTTGGTATGGAAAGATAGATAGTTTTCTGACGAGCTTGGGCTTTACCAAGAGTAAAGATGATTCTAACCTCTACTTCAAGGTTATGAATGATGAGTTGGTGATATTGCTGCTGTATGTGGATGACTTATTCTTAACTGGAGAAGAAAAGCTCATCACCGAATGTAAGAAGAAGCTTGCTTCAGAATTTGAGATGAAATACCTTGGCCTAATGCATTATTTCTTAGGTCTTGAGGTATGGCAAAGCCTAGAGAGAATATTCCTTAACCAAGGGAAGTGTGCAGTTGAAATCCTAAAGAGATTTGATATGTTGGAGTGAAAGTCCATGACTACACCCATGGAAACGAAGTTGAAGCTTTTGGTCGACAATTCGTCACATTTGATTGATGCCACGTTGTGTAGACAAATGATTGGATCATTGATATATCTGACGAACACCAGACCAGTTATCTATTTTTCCGTGAACACCTTGAGTTAGTTTCTGGTAGAACCCAGACATGTTCACCTAGTTGCTGCAAAACATGTGATGAGGTACCTTAAGGGTACATTAGATTATGGTCTCAGTTATGATGGAGATCATAATTTCATGTTGAGTGGGTACACTGATTCAGATTGGGCTGGAAGTGTTTTTGATAAGAAGAGCACTTCAGGATGTTGTTTTAGTTTGGGATCAGCCATGATCTCATGGCAGAGTAGGAAGCAATCAAGCATTGCTCTCAGTACAACGGAAGTAGAATACATTGCTGCATGTTCTGCCAGTTGTGAAGCCATATCGCTTCGGAAGTTGTTGACAGGTCTATTCGACCTAGAGATGGAAGCAACCACGATCCTATGTGATAACCAGAGTTGCATAAAGATGACAAAGAATCCTGTATTTCATGACAAGTCGAAACAAAAATAGATCTGATACCATTACATCCATGACATGGTGCAGAGAGGAGCCATAAAGCTCCAATATGTTAGTATGGATGAACAGGTTGTCGATGTGTTGACCAAGCCTCTATCTCGTGTAAAGTTTGAGCACTTTCGAGATAAGCTTGTTATAGTCCAAAAGGACCTCCCTCGATAGGGGGAGTAGTGTTGTGTTGATATGCCAGCCTAAGTGTTGTTCTTCCAGCTTAATTGTTGTGTGGTGATGGCAACCTAAGTGTTGTGCTTCCAGCTTAATTGTTGTGTGGTGATGCCAGCCTAAGTGTTGTGCTTCCAGCTTAATTGTTATGTGGTGATGTCAGCCTAAGTGTTGTGCTTTCGGCTTAATTGTTGTGCGGTGATGCCAGTCTAAGTGTTGTGCTTCCAGCTTAATTGTTGTGTTGAGATTCCATCTTAATTGTTGTGTTGAGATTCCAGCTTGATTATTGCGTTGTGATTCCAGCTTAATTGTTGTGTAGTGTGCCAACTTCGTGCTGTGATGATGTGGCCAGCCTCGTGTTGTGATGATAATGCATTAGTTTTATACTAATCCATATTGATGCAGATGATGACTTCATTCCATTGAGAATGACGATGTTGTTGATGAGAAAAACTTACGATGATTTATAGATACGTCAGTCAGTGTTCCAAGATGTTTTTGATGATGATGTCCTCTCTCTCACCTGATGTTGTTGTAGAATACCCTTCTTGTTAAGGGGGAGTGTTGAAATAATGTAAATGCAAAGAGTATTCTATTTATTATTGATGTACTATTCATTAGATCAATCCCCTTTTGCGGATTGATCATGTTGAGTATTGTAAATAACCAAATCCCCTTTTGTGAATTGGTAAAACCCTAATTGTAATAGGAAGAATGAGAAGTCGGCCCCATAATATATTAAAGGTGGTTTTAACCACCCAAATTGAGAAGTCAGCCTTGCCAGTGAAAAGACACCTCCGTCCACACGTGCTAGTTTGTATAAATAAAGAGGCTAGCGCCTCATTTGGACACACACTCACTTGTTCATCAGAGCGCAAGTTTGGAGCTACAGTTGGAGAAGAAGAGAGAGAGAGAGAGAGAGAGGCGCATTCTTGGGAGAGGACTTTCTGTATTTGTTTGAGTTATCTCTTGGCATGTATTGGCTATCTATATTAAGGAAGTTTTTGCTAGGTTTTCTACCCCATGAGGGTTTCCCGGGATAAATGTTGTGTCTCTTGTGATTGTGTATTTCTCAGTGATCTTATCTATGCTATTGTTATCTAGTGAAATGAAAAGAAAATTAATAATAGCTTAAACCTTAACAGATCCATCTCATTCATACCATGCTCATGCTCCTACATCCACGGTGGAAGTCCATCCATCGTCCAATCCAACAACAGGATTTGATCTTCATTTGACACATAAGTTGCAGGGAAGTTCAACGTTTAGTACTTCGGCGTTGAACGTCCCTTTTCTCTTATGCACGCATGTCCTTCGGAGTCTTGAATTCTCGGACTTCTGAAATGATGCCACGTAGCTCTGGCCTTTGGCCCTTTTGGAGCATACCTTCTAACATCTCATGTATCCTAGAGTTATGAACTCTCGAATTCCTGAAGGAGCCCAGAATCTACCCACGTGGCTCTGGCATTCGGGCCTTTCAACTTATCCTCGACACCACACTCCAAACCTCTGGAGTCCAGAAGTCCCAGACTCTCAAAGCGTCTACTCTCGCACATGGTGTTGTACTATATATGAGGGAAACTATAGGTGGTTACCTCATGCTCCTCCCGCCAAATGTTCTAAGCGGTGAGTGCCACGTTTGATACACGGTAGGGCAGAGGTGACACGTGGCCCCTTCAGTGAGTGACACATGTCACGTATTAATGGGCCTATAGGGTCTGCGAACACACAAATCCAGGTGACAAGTGGCATGTTAATCGTGGGTACACATCACCTTGGATGACATCACTGTGTCACATCACTCTGGACTGATAGCCTTCCATGCCCTTCAATCTTACATTCAAGGTGTGTCCACGTAACCCCTGGATCGACGGCCTCTGTTACTTCGTAACTTCGACGTTCGGGAGGGTCCGTGGCGTGAGTTCCTCCTTACACCCAAAGTGGTCAGCGTTAGGTTGACCGTGACCTAGATCTGATGGTCGGGAAAGGTCCTGAAGAATTCCTAGATCTACGACCCTTGTCACTTCCCAGTTCCTGCGTTCGGGGGGTTCTACCCGCTCCACACTATTTTTCTCCCGAAGTAGGACTTCGCCTAAGTGTTGTATGTGGGTCCTTCCTCTTGGTTGATCAGACGATTGAGAGGGATCCCAAAGGGTCCTTAGATCGACGATCTGCATTACTTTACAACTCCGACATTTGAGAGTTTTGGCACTAGACCACCTCTATTCTCCCAAGTGGGACTTCGCCAAAGTAACTAGCGCTACCTCTTCACTAAGTTTGATCCAATGGCTGAGAATGATTCCCAATGGATTCCCAGATACACAACCCTCATCAATTCGCAAGCTCGGTCTTCGGCTGTTTTCGAGGGTTGTGAAGTCATATGTCCCGGAGCTCCGAATTCCCAGAGTTCTGAAGCCATAGTAGGTTCACTCCTTTCGGGCTTAGCGAGGGGTTTCCAAACCTGGGTCATATGGAACCTTATCGAATTCCAAGGGATACACTCAAACTTCTTCTCTAGACCCAATGATCGTGAAAGACTTTGGTTCCTCTCGAATGGATCTCGTCCGCTTGTCCTCCAAATACAGGAATTCTCCCTTTCGAGACCTAAATCTCGCAATTTTTCCTCAGCTTAAGACTTTGAAATGTCTCCCGCGCACTCCTTGCACTCGCTTGCCTTGAGAAACTTTCAATGCTTCACTAAGTGTTCAACCACCGGTCCTTCTTTCCTTAACTTCTTTCTCCTTGGAATCCGAATGAGGCTTTTTATCTCAACAAAGAGAATTTGGGTCATTTGAACTAATGAACCCTCTCTACAGTTTCCTCACTCTTTCCTCTAGTGATATAATGACTAGTACTTCAAGGCTTCACCCCCCCACAGTCAGTCATTGGCAGTCTAAACAATAATACATTTACATTGTTCCCATGCCATAGCATGGTAATCATAATTAATGATTAATTACAAGCTAGAGGAAACAGGGGTGTTACACCATGTTATTAATCATTAGGTCTGTTGCAATGAAATGTATGAATGTCAGCCTAAGTGGATTCCTTGTGTAATTTAACTCTTCATCTCCGACACAGGACCAAATGGTCTCTGTGATTCTCATAGCATCTTGGGTGAGACCTTCTTCAATCTTGGACTAAGGATTGATATGTTGATGGTGCATTACACATTGAGGTACATTGTTCTAATACTTCATATCGAGTGATAATGTCAAAGTTTTGGGCATGAAAATGGTGATCATGGGTTGAATTGGATTATGAATCAAAATGATTTGAATGTATACATTTTTCCTTGTTTCACCTTGGTGGTCATCATTGTCTCCTAGTGAAGTGTTGTCACTCTTGGGAAAAGTTGTACTACTGGGGGGGATTAATAGGGGTAACATGTCCATATTCCTTACCATATATAACATATTCCATACTATAATCATTTCTTTTGGATTGGTTGTTACATGTATCCCAAGAAGGTTCATGCTTCATAATCCCATAAGAAGAAGGAGCTTCAATGCCCGAGGTTGATGCAGCTTGATAAAAAGAGAAAGGGAAAATGATATACTCAAAATGTAAGGAAAATGAAAAGAAAAGTCAACTAAGAAAGATAAAGCATGAGTAATGTCTCCTTGCTAAGAGGCCATCACCCCAAGTCCCATGCAATGAATGCATATTTAAAAAGGGACTTAGCAAATGAAAATCAAAATCCAAAAGGGTTAAATCAATGAAGATAAAGGCAAAAGGGGTTTGGAAAAACATAGAGTTGAGGAAAGGGTACCTCATTACATAAGCACTCCCTCTATAAAGGTGCTCATGTGGCATGTCAATAACATCCACCCATGAAGTAAACCCCAAACGATACTATATGACATTGCACATGCTCCTTCATGGATTTGGGACATACTTCTTATCCTGAGTACTAGGACACCTAATGGGGGGTAATAATGATCCTCCCATACCTAAAATTGGCAAATTATATAACTTTGTACGCAAGTGTGAAGTTTGAACACGATCCCTGATGGGATCTATCTAGTGGCTTTTACATTGAAATGACTCATTTTATATGTTGTTCTTGGGTTGTGCATATACCTTCGATTTTCATGGTGCATTGGACTACATGAGCCCCTCCTCAGACAATGGATTGCACATAGCCACATACTTGATTGACACCTTGTCCCTTTGGAGGACGTTGAGGGGCTACTTGGAAACTTTATGGAAGACGCCCCACCTAGTTTGAGAGGTCGTTCCACTCCTTTGGAGGATGTTGAGAAGGCCACTTGCATTCTCGATGAAGCTTGTTCCACTACTTTTAGAGGTCGTTGCATGCCTTCAAGAGATTTTAGCACCTATTTTGAGGTGGCCAACTTCAATATCAATTATCTTTTGACAAAAATATCTGAAATTCGACTAGATCAGATGCAGAATGGCCATGAGATTTCCAAAAAGTGACAATTATAGAAATTCCAACAAACATTGACACAATTATGGTGCTTTTAAAATCTATCACGAAAATATTATTTGAAAAATTTTGACCACTTGTGGGACACTTTTGAAGGAGATCATTGAGGCTTTGAGGAGGTCATTCCACATGTTGAGGAGAAGGATTTGGAACTTGAGGAGAGTTTACTGGAGTTGGGGAGCATATTTGGGGTGTTTTGCCTCATTCACTCGTGTATCATGGATATTATTGTAAGTTGGCATAACCACCTCATAGTTTATGTATTTTTTACCATATCACTAGGGTTTGTAAAGAGGCAATGTTAATTTATATTCTTTTAGGCTAAAATCTAGGAGAATATTATTATTGTAGTGAGAAGGGTGCTAGATCTCTCATATAAATAGAGAAGCACTTCTCATTTGTAAATCATTCCTACTTGTGGAGATTCATTACTGCTTGTCTACTGCTATTTTTTGTCTTATGAAAAATTCTATGGATGGTTTACTTGAAGCGACCTTTTGGAGTGGATGCTTATGGATTCCTTTTCTACTATATGGTTTTGATGGATGAAAGATTTCATGAGTAAGTAGTCTCTTGTTATAATGTGGTTTTGTTTATGAATGTATGTAAGTGTAATTTTGATTCTTTAGTGTTGATTGAGCATTCTCTTGGATTTTCTTGAACAAGCCCTTCTTATTAAAGCTCTTGGAAGGTTACTAGTGAAGAACCTTCCCTTGAATTACCTTTGAAGATTTAGTGATATACTAGGAGGATCTTCTTGAGTTAGTAGTGAACAACCCTAGATATCACCCTAGATCCACTCACATCTATGGGCACCATTAGTGGGATTTACACAAGAAGAATTCTTCTCATGGTGTTTACCATGGCCAAGAGAGGAAACCAAAATGAGAGTTTGGGTCTGCAAATCTGCAACAACCAAAGTATGATAAAGATGGCCCTAATAAATAGTCTCCCAAAAACCAGTCCAAGACATAGGAAAAGAAGGGTCATGGGAAGACAAAGAAGGACACCGAAAAATGGTGCGATTTCCACAACAACCCCTGGCACAACACCGAGGAATGTCACTCAAAACAGTCATTGGTGGCCCAGATCAAAGACAAGGAGCCGTATCATCGACAGATCATCGACGCAGACCCCACTGTTATTGTCGCGACCACAACAATTCAACCAGAAGAACCAACAGATCCTGAAGAGGGGGAGTGCCTTTTTCATTCACAGATGTGGGTGAAGGGGACCCCGCTGCATTTTATTGTTCATAGAAAAAGCCAGAAGAACCTTATCTCAGCAGAGGTCGTCAAACAATTGGGATAGTCAACAACACCACACCCGCAACCATACAACCTCGGGTGGCTTTGCCAAGGACGAGATCTTCGTTTCAGCCAACAGTGTCGATTGTCATATGGCATCCACCCCTTGAAGGATGAGGTATTATGTGATGTTGCCTCACTAGATGTCTGTGATGTTCTCTTGGGCCAGCTATATATGTGGAAGCGCCATGTTGTTTATGAGTCTTTTCCGTTAGACCTTTCTAACAGTTTATCGAGCTCCCAAAATGGAGATAGTATGCAAAAGTTACGCCCCTCGAAAGTTGACGTATCAACTACCCCCATCGGGGCACGCAAACCTTTTGGCTTTTCATCTTCCAGGGTTAGGGTTTTGGATTTTACTTATGTTAAAAAGGACCTTAGAGCCTCAATGTAATAATCATCTTCTTGCAAATGCGAGTAGCCGTCACATCGCTTCTCAGAGATAAGCTGCCACCATTCTAGCAAGTCTTTCACTCTGTATTTTTACAGTCTTTGTACATTTTCGCTTATTAATAGAAATTGTATTACTGTATCTCTGTGTTTAGGGATGCATCTTTGATACATTTATGTTATAGTGGATATCAGAGATATCTCTATATATATTTTTATTATATCTCTGCTCTCATTTCGTGCCAAAAATAATCTGGATCAATTTAGTGATATACTACGAGGATCTTCTTGAGTTAGTATGACCAACCCTAGATATCACCCTAGATCCACTCACATCTATGGGCACCATTAGTGGGATTTACACAATAATAATTCTTCTCATGGTCTTTACCATGGCCAAGAGAGGAAAACGACCATGTTTGGCCTCGATCAAGAATTTGGGCACCATTACTAGGTTTGGCACACCCATAATGGCTCTCAAGGCAATTATCATGGTCAAGATAGGATTGGCACTCTTAATCTTTATCATTGCCATCCAAGGATTGGCTCCTAGGTTTTTAAATTACCATTGCTAGGTTTTGCACACCATCATGAGGTTTTTTCACACCAAGAATAACTCTTAGGGCCTTTACTAATGGCCCTAAACAAGGCCTCTCACTAGGAATATGGGCAACATTAGCATGCTTTGCATAAAGAAAAAGGGTCTCATGGCATTTTCCATGTGTAGAAAAGGAAAACAAGGGCCTTAGGCCTAAGAAAGTGGAGTGTCTTGGGCTCAAGGGCCATGAACTACCACACAAATTCTCTCTAAGGATTCTATGGCCTCTAGGTAGGATGTGGGTGCCATTAGGAGGTTTTCTACACCACGTATGGTAGTCAAGGCTTGTACCATGGTGGAGGGAGATAAACAAGGGCCTTAAACCCTAAACAAATCTTTTCAAGCTCAGAGGCTATGAACTAGGCCTTGAACAACCAAAAATATCCTCTCTAAGGGACCTTTGACATTTGGTTGGGATATGGGTACCATTATAAGGTTTTTGGCATAAGATATGGCAGTCGAGGCTTGTACCATGGCTAAGGGAGAAAACAAGGGCCTTAGGCCCTAAAAGAATATTTCTCATGTTCAATGCCCATGAGCAAGACCTCTAACTAGGAATATGTGCACCTTTTTAATATATTTTGCAAAATAAGAATGGGTCTTGAGGCTTGAGAAAAAAAAATACCTTAGGCATTAAACAAAGCTTATTGAGATCAATTATTATGGATCAAATGCTTAAAATATTGTGATAAACTAAAGTACACACCATGTACACCAAATGTGAGCATTGAGAACAACTCCAAGACAAATAAGAGAGATGCGTTGCACAATAATTCCTTAAAGAATAGGAAAACTTCCTCCAAATACCCCAATACAATCATACATCCAAATCACATGTTCTCAATAAAGACTACATGAAATCACACATTGCACATGTGGCCCCTTTATTATTAGGCCAACCACTATCACATATACATTTTCCCATTATACGTACATTGAACCCCATACAGGCCCCGCTTGTGGTCATATCATATATATTCAACCCCATATATGCCCCCTTTGGGGTCATACCATAGTACCCTCCTTTAAAAGATTTTTCCTCAAAGCTTTGTAAAGGATTTACAAGTGATGAAACTAAGTAATATGATTTTCTTATTTTTCTACTTAGTAAGAGAAATATCGTGCAATGTAAATTCTTTTTTTCCTTGCACAAAAGCTTCAAAAACTTGTTTTGAACATTAATTTTAACTATACCAATTGAGTTCATCCAAGGATATCCCAAAACAATATCCACATCATCCATATCTATAGCATAAAAACCTAAATGCAATACATATTTATCCATGGTAATCTTCAAAAATTTAGAAATTTGAACATTTTCACACTAAAGCTATTATCTAATTCCAAATTTTATGGACCAAATGCTTAAAATATCATAATAAACCATAGTACAAGTGGTGTACATCAAATGAGAGTGTGGAACACAACTCCACGATAGATAAAATAGATGAGTCACACAAAAAATCCTTAAAGAATATAAGAGCCTCCTCCAAATTCTCCAATACAATCATACATCCAAATCACGGGTTCTCAAGTAATGACTACGTGATCTCTATGTATACCTATTCACACATTGCACATGTGGCCCCTTTTTTATTAGGCCAACCACTATTACATATACATTCACCCATTACATGTACATTTAACCCCGTATATGCCCCCCTTGGGGCCATACCATTAGTGGCCATGGACAATGCCTCAAACCACCACATTGATCCTCTCTAATGGATCTCTAGCCTCCTAGTGGGTTATGGGTTCCATTCAAAGGTTTTCCATATCATAGTTGGGTCTCAAGACCTCAGGGTTCGACCTAATGCCATTAGGAGGTTTTGCACAACACATATGACACTTTGGTGAAGTAGTCCTCAAACAACCACAAAAGATCTCCTTAGGGTAACTTTTTCCCCAAAGAGGATCTTTGGAAACATAATTATGTTTGCACAACAAGAATGCGTCTCAAGACCTGAATGCGTCTCAAGACCTATATCATAGCCACAGGAAGAAAACAAGGACCTTAGACCCTAAAAGATGATTCTCAAAGTCAAGCACAAATTGTTTTTATAAGACCATTGGCTGGACTCGTATGGTCAATTTGACACACTTAAAACAATCCTTAATCCCCATTCTAATAATTACATCAATTTGATAAAATCATTCCATTTTTTTAAATCCTAAATTTATAAGTATCACATTTACAAATTCATATTTAAACTATGTTGCATTAGTTTTCGGGACGGGGGAACGACGGGGACGGGGGGACACGTCCCCGGGACGGCTAGAGCGCACCCCCAAATTTTTCAGGGGACTACAATACTATATATATATATATATATATATATATATATATATATATATATATATATATATATATATATTA
>ML776632.1:1634683-1664965 GCA_009831015.1 Picea engelmannii | reverse complement strand
ATGCATACCTCTTTGCCATGTGTCTATGATGATTTGGATATCTTGGTTGGTGTAGTATAGAAACCTCTATTATGGAGTTTTTAAACACTTGGGGGAATGGGCCATGTGTTGGTTGGATGCTCCATGAGTAGACCATGTTGGTTGTGAACTCTAGGAGGTGCCTAGAAAAATGATTTTTTATGTACATTCAGGGGGAGTTTATAAAAAACTAGAAAGAACCTACTAGATCGAGGATTACGACGATTAGGTACCCATGTATTCCATTGGATAATTGTTCCTTTATATGGAATTTGGAAATTTGGCGATGTCTACATGATGAGGTACGAGATGTGAGTGCTAGGTTATACCTGATATGGAATTTTCTAATCAGGAGGTTCTTTGATTCATAGTGTAGAATTTGTTGTAGAGGACTAGATGACGATGAATACCTAACCTGACATAGATTGAAACTAGTACTCATTAAAGGGGAGTTTTTGAATTATTAACTCCTATTTTCTTTATGTGAGATTGTATTTGTGATTATTGGTCATTGTGAGGTAGATTTTTTCATTGTGTAAGGAGTCTCTTTCTATGTTTTAGGAGGTTATTGAATTTAATTGGATATAAGGGAATCTATTCAACTAATTGGCCCCTATTTTGTTGTGTGGTTGAGATATTTGTTCAACTAGTTGACCCCTATTTTGGTGTGTGGTTGAGATATTCTCTCAACAATTTGTTGGTTTACTAAGATAATCCATCTATCTTAAGTCATAACTTGATTTATTTATATGTTAGTTGATGTTAATAGAGCATATCAATATAGTTTTTGGTGTGTGAGGAAACAATGTCTACATATAATCATATCTTAAACATTATTGTTCTTAACCAACAACCACATTAAATATAATAAAACTTTGTATGTGCAATGAACCAAAATAAAGAATATCCTAAAAGATCAAAATAAAAAGAATGTTATATAACATACAAGAATATAGACTTATTAAAATTAAAATTATGCAAATAATCAATTACAAAATGAAATATATATCAATAATAATAATATGTGACATTAGAACACTAAACAAACTAACAAAATGTTATATATAAAAAATTAAAAAAAAATGAATATTAGAACAAATTATAAGTTTATAAACATTTTTTTTAAACAAAGTATAAAATTGAAAAAAATATTCCATTCTTTTATAGATTATTTATCCATGGGATTTTCATATTTTCTAAATATAATTTTTTATTTTATTTGTAATATTTATCCAAAATAAATAAATATTTTTAATTAATAATTATTCACTAATTTTTTTATAAATAATCATTAACATAAAAAATCAACAAGTTACATAATACAATACTACTAATATAGATCTTTTTAACTTTGAATATATATTTATCCAATTAGTCAAAGGTGTAAATATTCTTTGAGTTTTACACCTCAAGGGTTGCTCTTTTCTCACTTGAGACACTTCAATTATATGTTATTTAATTGAGCGACCTTTAAAAAATAATAAATTTGTTTTTAAAAGAATAAAAACTAAGTGTGTAATTTAAATGTATTATTATATATTTTTAATAAAAATATTATATGTTATTTAATTGAGCGATCTTTGGCTTAACAACACGTGATTCAAGGGATCACATCTACTTGAGTCACACCAACCTTTAACATGGTTGGATTTTTTGTCCCCGCAAGTTTCGAACTCATGACTTTAACAACAAAGAGTGCCTTAACAACACACTCTGTCACAGACTATCCTATACCTTAAGAAGTATTATGAGACTATTAAATATATATACTTAAAGGATTTACTAAATTTGTTTAAAATTATTTATTTTTAATCACTTTCTTTCTTTTTATATATTATTTTTGTGTTGGGATTCAAATCTTTAAAAGTTGAATGAGGAGAAATATTTTCTTGATATTGCGTAAGCCTTAAGAGGCCATGGATACAATAAATCCTCCTTTTGATGTAGATGTTTGAAGATAGGTATACAATAAATCCTCCTTTTGATGAAGATGTTTGAGGATAGGTTTCCATTGTATGGCCTTCATATTTACTTTAATAGGTTATTGGTTGCAATGGTTGGAAGAAAAAATCTAAAAATGTTTTTTTTTTCTGGAAAAAATGATGATTAGTTGTAATTTAATATGTGATGATTCCAAAGCCTGTATTCGTTTATCTTCAAATTCTCTAGATATTCCATAGAGGGCGAAATCACTCTCTTGTTCGGTAGGAGTAGCTAATAAATGATGAGTAGTTGTAATTTAATATGTGATGATTCCAAAGCCTCTATTTGTTTATCTTCAAATTCTCTAGATATTCCATAGAGGGTGAAATCGCTCTCTTATTCGGTGGGAGTAGCTAATAAATTTGGAGTAACCCATTTACAATTTCTATTTGCACATCAACCAAAGTCTCCCAAAAGAATTGGTATTCATCCATAACATTAAGAATATTGGCACAAATTGTAGGAGGTGGCTTGTTGTTATAGATGTAGGAGGCAACCCATCAACAATAGCACGGGGAGCAAGGCAATTGTTGATGTCAAATCTACAATTGATCAACAATTGTTAATGTCAAATCTATTTTCTAAAGGTGAAAACTAAAATATTTATATATTTTTTTCAAAATGAAAATTTTAATATTTATATATTTAAAAAAAAAATTATATATCAAATCTATTTTCTAAAGGTGAAAACTAAAATATTTATATATTTTTTTAAATTATTTTTTTCAAAATAAAATTTTTAATATTTATATATTTCAAAAAAAAATATTTTCTCAAGATGAAAACTTTAATATTTATATTTAAAAAAATATATTATTGTGATATTGTTTGTGATGTCATGTTAATGAATCATTTCCATCTGAATTTAGCTTATTAACAATTTTCATAATATTTTAAATATTAATATGACAAAATCGTATTTATTTTTAAATCTTACATTTATTAAAGAGAACATATTTTAACAATTTGAAAATAGGTTATTTTAATAAAAAAAAAAATTTTTTACAGTAAAAAGGGAAGAACTTGTTTATATTATCGTTGCAGAGTTACAGAGTTTGTTTACAATGTCAGTTGTCCCGCCTAAGCAGGAAACCGAGACAGTTGGACATTCTATGCCATTTGTTTCCAAGCAAACAAAACTATCAGAGTGTTGTCCTACTCGAAGGAAACCAGGACGCCTTGCCATTAAGTTTAGTTTGTGTACTAATAACCTAGTTGTAACATGACTATGATCTAACTCGGCTAAAACCTTGTTCGGAAACAAAAAATGATTGCTAACTAAGATCATCACTAAACCTTTTATCCAGCCGGCTCGTCCTCGTCCCCATGCCTTCGACATCTTGCAGGAAACGCGTAAGCTTGCGCGCACATAGGGCATTGCCTTTTCGGTAGAGTCCTAGAGTGTGCAGCAAACAACATGTCGAGTCGTTGGTCGATTCGAGCGATGCAAAAAATCTGATCGTTCAGCATGCTCCGCATGTCAAGGATTAGTGCTAGGTACCCCGGATTGGTGAAAGGATGTTGGTCTTGCCAATTACCCTCAGCAGAGGCTAAGGGAAATGGCCTCATTGCTCCTTCGCCTGCATGTGCTTCACTGTCTTGATGTACGTGTCAGTTGATTAGTTGAGTCACCTCCTCCAGAGGTGCACCTGTGGGTGAGTCGGTTTTTCCTTTTGCGCAGGACGGTGTCTCTTCCTCAACATAGCAGGTGGTGAATTCCTCTACCGGGGGAGTTGCACTGGAGCCAAGCGATTTTCCTGAAGGCGAAATCTTGTCGTCAGTGCCAAAATTAGTGGGAGGATTCCAATTATCTGAGACTGTGAAAAGAGGGAGCTCCGTATAGCTTTGCATGGCCTCGTCCAGGGTGATCTCTTCCACTTATGCCATTGGAGGTGTTCGAGGTTTCTCGGACTTCTTGTGTCTTCGCGAGGACACCAAGGCCAACACCTGCTCGAATTTCTTCTGCCTCTGCCTGCGTGATTCAGTTGTGTACCAAGTTGCGCCCCTGCATGGCTTTCCTCATGCTCTGGGCATAATGAAGAACCTGGGGATGTCCAAGGTTGCCTGTGGATGGATGGCCCTGCTCCAAAACTCCAGTGGCTCTGCAAAATTCGGCTCTGCGAAATTTAGCTCTGCATTCGGCTTTGTTGTATACGAATGCCTCTCAATGTTGTTAAGGCGGGTGATAAGGAGGAGGACGACGGCGAATGCCATGGCCATTAATGCTGGCCTCCTAGTGCTCTGGTGCGCTGTATTGTTCACTTGCGTGAAGGGCCTCATCTTCTGGTTAATGCTGCGTGGGCTCATTCCCATTTTATTGTTGAGGGGATGGTCGCCGATGGTTGTATTAATGGTGCGGCCCGACGTTAACCCACGTGGCTCGGCTCTGCAACGTGGCACCCTGTCCGGGGATTTTAATAATAAATATTATATAAATAACCAAGATTTAAATAACTTGGAATATTCTTTGTGGTTAAATTTTATAATGAATTCAATGAAAACAATAATCTAGCTGCTTTCACCACTGCATCATGATTTAGAGATGCATACCATGTTGGGGAATTGATCGATTGAGGGCATGGATTTGATAGATTCAGACCGTTGCCTAACCTTATGCTATTATTCAAATCTTTCTTATTATTGAAATCTTTCTTTTAATAATTAATGTTGCTTTAACATGTACTTGCTGTGTTGAACGACAGCGAGGAGGAGGCGTCCTTGCTCTCCTATTTGAAAGGTTCATTGGATCAAATATGGGTGGGGTGATTTTGAGGTCGCTTTTATATGGAAAATTGGTATATCAACTATTATCCCCATATTCAATATTATTGTTAATGCAATAATTATTATTGTTAATTCAACCATTAATTAGTATTAATTTAATTTATGTAACTGAGTTATGTTAATATTAACTACTAGGTTGGATTAGTGTATTACAAGGCCTTAATAATATGCAAACACTCGGAGCAAGAGCTATTCCTTGGGCAAGGGCTGACCTAATCATAATGCACAAGCAGTAATTAATCAATTAAATATTGTTTTCGTGCCATTCCCAAATGTTATGTTGCAGTTGCTCAGTTAGATGTCGATATGTCTCACATGCATCAAAGTTTTGATATCTCATGCGCATCTTTGTGTGATTGATGTATAAATAAAGTTATTAACCTTAGTCACTTGACTCCCTAGAGCAATGTAAATTTTTTTGAAACTGAAATTGTTGTTTCAATTTAACATTCTACCATAAAAATAAAAATATAGTAAAAGATAATCCAGAATTGGAGAATTTGTGAATTTTACTAACCTATTTCAATTTTCCATTTATGAATAAATGATTTAGGAGACCATATATATATAAAAACCATAGTTATGTTAGTCTATTTTCTTAGACTTTCATTTTCTTAATAAGAAAACAGGGTATATTTTCAACGAACCAAAACCATAACCACAAAACATTCACCTAACCAAAACCATACACAATTATAACCATAAAACACCAAACTGAAATCTCTTTTAACTCTTTACACATTTCGGGGGGCGAAAAATCACTCTATTCATTGGATTTATATAGAGTAACCATTATCATATATAATCTCCATTGCTGCATTGTTCTTGGCTGGCCAACCATTTTCCTGAGAACTTCCTTGACTTCCCATTTTCATAACAACTATTTTAAGAACTTGCGCTACTCTTTTGGCAGAGTTTTTGCATTACGTTCCACCTCATGAACAAAAGGCCTTGTCTATGTGTTTTTAAAGCTTTTCCTTCGTAGTTTGTTCCAAATTGGTTTGTTGTATATTGTTTTTTTATGTGTTATGATTTTAACTGAATTGCTGAAAATCCTTAGATTACATTTTTAAGTTGTGATATCGCAGCAACCAAAAATATGCCCAAAGGATCTCAAAAATGGAAGCAAAAATGAAAACAATTAAGTGAATTTTTAATCCACGCCATACCTAACAAAATAAAAACACGCAGACCCGAACCGAACCGAACCGAACCAACTGCATAGAGCACTCCAGCCACTAAACCCTAACTAAGTTTAACAAGAACGGCCGTCTAGAAATACCCATTTAATAAGCTTAGTGAATGTCCAATTGTTGCGATAAATTCGGAACATCTACTTCACCCCTTGGAACAAATAAATACTTCGAAGATTTAATGACAAATAAGTACTTCGAAGACCGAATGAAATTACAAGGGACGGAAGAAGGCAACTTACTCGTTGTGGCTGGGCTTGCAAACTCAGAGAAAATGAGGTGCCTGAATTCAGCATTACAGAAAACAAATGGTTCCAATGCCTTTTTTTCGCAATCCGTCTTGTGTTTCTAGAAAGTAGCATGGCAGCTGCTAGGGTTTTGAATGCGTTTCAGTCCACACTCTTCTTTATAATTTTGCGTACTTTCCACACAAGAGCATGTCCAGTTTCAGTATTTTGCGATAGCTCCATAGCAAGGTTTAATCACCAGTTTCACACCGCGTTCGCTTGGCCGCGCATCTGAAACCCAAAAATGCCGTCCTTGGAAAAGCCAGCTCGTACAAATGAAAGATCAAAAGTTTTCCATCAGAAATTGAGAAATGTAGAGCCCTTCAAGCATTCATCTATACCCGCTTCCATATATGGCTCTTCTATATATGGAAAAGTAGCTACTGTACTATGGCCTTTCGATTGTTCAAAACGTTTTGATGCGAAACTTTCTAATATTTTAGTGCCACGTTGAGTGTTTACTTCAATAGTGTGCGTGAGTACCTACTTTTGGCAGTGGTTAATGAGTGACAGAAAACCATGGACTGATTCTCGAAATATGCGAGTCCAAGCAAGTTTTGTTTACGTTGGAATAATATATTATGTTATGTGTATTTTTAGTTCTAGTAAGTTGTAAAAAATATATATATTTAAAATCAGCTACTTGAAATATGTTTTTTTAACTTTATTTTAATTTACTTTTGAATATATTTAATATTAATTATTTAAATTAATTAATTATGAATTGAAAAATGGGAAAAAAATTTATGTTTTTTAATTAATTTGTTTTTTTAATATTATATAAATAAAATTAGTTTTTTTAATATTATATAAATAAATTAGTATTTAAAATCATTAACAAATTAAAAATTAAGTGTAAATTGTTATTAAGACATAAGATTTTTTTTTTTTAATATAATAAATATTTATCTTTTAATGATTAGATCATTATATTATTTGTCATCTATATTAATGTTTGGAGAAATCATTCTGCCTGACCATTTTAGTGTTAGTGTTAGTGTTAAGTACCTTTTGGAGCCATTTTGAGGCATTAAATGGTATTTTTTGGGGGGGTTGGTGTTCGAAACTTATGTACACACCCTTGACAATGCTCTACACTTTGAGCCCTTTCCAATGGTGCTAACCATACCTCAATTAGAGCTCGTATGTGAAAGTTATGCCTCCCGCAAGTTGACCTACCTTTTGACCACCATGGTATGAGTGGATGCCACGTTAGCCCCACCTTACTCCAACATATGGGGCTAGGAACACGTGGAATTTTGAGAAGATTCTAGAAGGTATTATGTGCAAGAACATAAAAGAGAGTGCATACAAATTGAATGTGAGTGCATCTTTCGGTAATCATTGTAACAAATTTTTAACAACCTGACTGATAGTGGTCAAGGTTATGAATGAGCTCGCAAGTAGCTATAATTTCCATGCTTCGTGAAAAATATGGTGGGGATGCATGTGGATATGTAAAGGGTTGGGAATTTTGATTAAGCAGAGAGTTCAATATTCTAAGAGAGAGTAAGCTAGAACAAAGTTAGAGTTACAAGTTCGGTTTGGTAACATTTTTTGCATAATTTTGTTGTTAAGAGATAATAGATACAGAGAAATGAGAGGAAATAGATCTTAATGCACAATGCATCTATGTTCTGATTGACTATTGATGCACTCTGAACACCTAAATCTCTCTTTACATTTCATGTGTTATGGTGTGGATGTATATCAACTTACGATCTTCTATATAATAATATGTCAATAAGCTACAAATGAAGGAATGGTTTATCTTTGGAGGTTTCTATGTGTTGTCTCTTCACATCCCGCACAAGACTAGTGGTCTCTATGATTCTCAGGTCGTCTTGGGTGAGACCTTCTTTGGTCCTTGACTAAAAATTGATGTAACACCCTGTTTCCCCCAGTTTGTAAAAATAACTGGACTGGCCAAGAACTGTGGAAAACTCAGAAATGTGAATGTGTGATGTGAATGGACCTTGTGGAAAAGGTCGATGAATGTGAATAATATTATATATATATATATATATATATATATTGCAGAACTGTTGAGAGGGGATATGCTGAAAAAGAGACCACGATGGTTGGAGAAAGGCGATGGAAGGCACCTAGAATGGTGGCGTTAACTTCCACCAAAAACAATACCGTATTTGGACTTCACTGGCCTGGAGAACCAAGAGCGGCTCGTTGGCCCCGAATTAAATGTCTCTCAGGCTAGTAGGTAGATGGCTCCTCAGGAATTAATGAGGGATGGGGGGGTGACCCACCCATTAGTAGAGCCGTCAGGCCTGACCAGCGCGACGGAAATCGCGCCACACGCAACCTCGCAAGCGGATAAGGCGTGAGGGAGAAGTGATTGGGGAAGATGCGAGGGGAGGAGGAGAACTCTGGAAATACGCAGAGTGAGTGATAGCAGAGAAAAGGGAGAGAAACCCTCGTTCTTGGTCACTCGAAAACCAAGACCCAGTCTCGCAGCATCGTGGTCTCAGCTCGGGGGTGGCTAGTGGTAAATCCTATCGAAATCGCTGAGCCTACGGTTGGGTGGAAACGAGCACCCCTCTCAGCAGTTGCACTCACTTTTGGTGTTATTTCTGATAAGTGTGTTACATCTTGCATCTTGAAATTCATATGCTGACATATATGCTCATAAACTGTGAAATTGTGAATGATTACAGTATACGACTATTTGTGCAGTGTTTTGATAAGAAATGGTAGATGTATGCTTGTAACAGAAAAACCATGCATGGCTTATGTTGATAGATAAATTTATTTATGCGTAAGTTGAATCAAGTTATACTTCCAGTCCGTTCTCGGGAATTTGTTTCCCCTTATCTATCTCCAAGAATGCCCTGAAATAGATCTCTCCATAGAGATACCCTTCTTGGGAAAAGATTACCAAGAACCTGGAAAAAGGACTTGAATGCGCAAGTCTTAGCAACCCTATACGAGGAAGAATGATCCTCTTGAAATCCCGAAGTAGCAGCGTAGGGATAAGTATCGATCGACGAACGAGATCCCGTCGGAAGATCTGCGGTCATTCACAACCGTTAGGTTGGCGGAAGAAACAAGGGCATTACATGCCTTACCCATTTTCTTTTATCTTCGTGAGTAGCGAGGAAATCGGGATCGTAGATCTCCAAGGTCTGTGGGAGTATCTGGATCATTGGTTTTTCCACGTCCAGAGAGTAGGGGGAGAGTGCACGACGTGGGACAGATTTGAGCCGTCAGATCTTAGCTAGAAAACCCGACAGTCGTTGGATCTGTTAGGAGATGCATGAGGGTTAAGCCCTCATAAACAAGGGCGAAAGTCCCGAGAGAGGAGTCGTTATCGGGGATTTGGAGTTCAGGATTCCGGGAGTCCTGATGACAAGAGATTGGGACACTCCATGGTGAAAGTCCTGATATAGATCTAGACCGTCCATCCGTGAAGGACACGTGACGTGACCAAGACACAGTCTCGCAGCATCGTGGTCTCAGCTCGGGGGTGGCTAGTGGTAAATCTTATCGGAATCGTTGAGCCTACGGTTGGGTGGAAACGAGCACCCCTCTTAGCAGTTGCACTCACTTCTGGTGTTATTTCTGATAAGTGTTTTACATCTTGCATCTTGAAATTCATACGCTGACATATATGCTCATAAACTGTGAAATTGTGAATGATTACAGTATAAGACTATCTGTGCAGTGTTTTGATAAGAAATGGTAGATGTATGCTTGTAACAGAAAAACCACGCATGGCTTATGTTGATAGATAAATTTATTTATGCGTAAGTTGAACCAAGTTAGACTTCCAGTCTGTTCTCAGGAATTTGTTTCCCCTTATCTATCTCCAGGAATGCCCCGGAATAGATATCTCCATAGAGATACCCTTCTTGGGAAAAGTTTACTAAGAACCTAGAAAAAGGACTTGAATGCGCAAGTCTTATCAACCCTGTACGAGGAAGAATGATCCTCTTGAAATCCCGAAGTAGTAGCGTAGGGATAAGTATTGATCGACGGACGAGATCCCGTTGGAAGATCTGTGGTCATTCACGACCGTTAGGTTGGCGAAAGAAACAAGGGCGTTACATGCCTTACCCCTTTTCTTTTATCTTCGTGAGTAGCGAGGAAATCAGGACCGTAGATCCCCAAGGTCTGTGGGAGTATCTGGACCGTTGGTTTTTCCACGTCCAGAGAGTGGGGGGAGAGTGCACGACGTGGGATAGATATGAGCCGTCAGATCTTAGCTAGAAAACCCGACATCCATTGGATTTGTTAGGATATGCATGAGGGTTAAGCCCTCGTAAACAAGGGCGAAAGTCCCGAGAGAGGAGTCGGTATCGAGGATTCGGAGTTCAGGATTCTGGGAGTCCTGATGATAAGAGATTGGGACACTCCATGGCGAAAGTCCTGATATAGATCTAGACTGTCCATCCGTGAAGGACACGTGGCGGAGATCGATAGTCCATCGGTATTTCGGATACTGGGGATTCGAGTTAACAAAGGGTTTGTCACTAGGGGTCGCAAGTCGCGAAATCGCGAAACATCGAGGACCGCCCATCTGAGGGAGGATACGTGGTAGTAATCCAGGATCTCGGGAGAATCCCAAAAGAAAGAGCCCATCGGGATTTCACAAATCAGGAGTTCGGGAGTCCCGTTGATAAGAGGTTGGACTCTCGTGATTGATAAGTCCCGAAAACTTCGACTGGTGAACTCCCAAAATGTTAGCATATGTTTAAGTCTCGATTAACGGACGAGATCCTCTCGGAGGATCCAAGGTCTGTAACAACCGTTGGAGGTGGGGAAGGAACGTGAATGATAGTTCCTCGACCCCTCTCTGCCTTGGCAAGCAATGCATGAACATGATCCCTTCAGAGGATCCCAGGGTCAGTAATGACTGTTAGATTTGAGGAAGAGACGTAGGCATTAATGCCACGACCCCTTTTTCCCTTGCAAGAGATGAAAAAATCAGGACCGTAGACCCCATGGTCCATGGAAGTCCCTGGACCGCCCATCTATAGAGCACATGTAGCTGCTGGTAAGCGCTTTGACGTTTCGGCACCCGGGAAACCAAAGGGCAAGAACCCTTATCTTCGCGAGTTGAGAAATCCTGATCACTGAAACCCCGAAATGGTGTGAGGTGTGAATGAGAATAATGAAAGTCTGGATTTGATCATGACCGTTGATCATCCCAAAAAGATCACGACCGTTGATCTTGGCTGAAGGTCGTTGCCATCCATCGAAGGGACACGTGGTTTTCAGTCGACATCTCGGCGTTTCGGCATCTGGGAAACCAAAGGGCAAGAAGCCTTGCCTTCACAAATCGCGAAATCCCGATACCCAAAATCCCGACGTGCTTGGTGATAGAAAAGAGAAGTCTCTAAGGAATCTGGACCGTCCATCAAAGGAGATGCGTGGTAAGCGGTCAGAGTTTTGGGAAAAGTCCTGAAATCCCGTGGACCGTTGGATCCACACTCTTAAGAGCCGTCGATCTCTTACACAAATTTCCATAACGAAATTTGGAGATTTAAATGACAAGGAGTCTTGGAGTCGTTTCATTTCAAACTCCTGAGTACCAAAACCCCGAAAGGATCCATACCATCTGATCAGAGGAGGCTTATAGCCGTTGATCTCCCTTTGGAGGGAAACTTGGGAGACTTCGTGGTTTTCAGGGATTTGAATGGGAAAGGAAGAAGTCATGCATCATGATTTCCCGAATCGTGAAAGGTCGGTAAGGGCTTTGTCGGTTTAAGCGCGTGGTCACGGAACGTGGTCACGAGGACAAGACCCAAAACAGGAAACTTGTACTCGCTATCCCTTTTAGGGTTTGACGCTTCACTGTGTCGGGGTTTGCAGAGTCGAAAGACTCGACGCTCTGGTAGCGATGAGTCATGAAGAGCGCAAGGACGCCATATTTGTTCGACCTATGGTCATGACCCGCGATCCTATGGGAACAGACAAGGGAAGAGCTAGCTTACACTAGATCTCCGTAGACATTTCGGGGGTCTGATCGTTGAGAAATCGACGAAAAAATCGATTTCCATAGTGGGTATGTTACAATTGAATATGTTGGCACTTACAGGGTTTTCTTGGTAAAATCTTAACGAACCCTGGGTCTCTAATCCCCCAACGAGAGATTAGGAAAACACATTTTTTTATTTCTTGGACTTGAAGGTTTTGTACTACATGGTGAAGGGAAAGAATGAGGTGGAAACCCTCTCGGGAAGAGTTACAAGAGTGAATATCGGATAAAGAAGATGAGTTCACATGACGAGAGATTATGAATCTGTCGATCAAACTTGAGCGGTGGAAACAAAGGTACATCTATATCGATTTACATGAAATTTTCTTTGTCGGCTTTCTTTGTTTATTGTATGAGTGCATAAAGAGGCAAACAACAATTAACATTGCTTTGGGATCCTAAGAATCATTGGTGTGGGACTAAAATACGATCAATAGACTGAAATTTGTGGATAATAAGTGGGGCTAGAGTAGTTGACTTCTGGTTTACTGGGTTAAGGAAGGCTATATCATTGATTTTTCTATCGAGTGCAGAAAATCCTTCAGTGTTGCTAAAAGGAAGTTTACCGCCAACCCTAGAAGAAGACTACTGGAAGAGATTCCCTTGTTGATCAAGATGTTGTTTGTGGAGAAGAAGATAATGTGAATGAAGACTGATAGGATGGTCGAGTAAAAATCCTCGCATGAGGGGGGAGGGGGGTGTAAATAAGGTCGAAAAAGAGAGAGAATGGATCTAGTGGAAGAGATATAGAAGACGATGAAATGAGGTGAGGAAGGTATAGACCCATAAGAGAAGAAGAGAAAAAGAACTACGAGATACACAAGAAGAGTTGAGCTAAGGAGGAAAGACAAAAAGAGTGGAGAAAAGATAGCAAGGGATGAAGGATGAGGGGTTAGACCCAAGATGAAGAGAAAGGAGACTGCACTAGGAGGATGTGCGACAAACAGTTCTATGCTAGAGAGATGAACATAAGGAGAAATATCGTCAAATAAACACGACGTTGGGAGGAGGGTATCAATTGAGGATACTAGGAGTAGTGGGAGTACGGTTGAAGAAGATGAAGTGAGATCCCCTTCTTTAATAAGATATGTAGTCACATCAGAGGAAATTGACTCACAAAGTATTAACACTAACGCAATAGAGGATGGAAATGGACCCCTCTGAGAAGGGTAAGAGAACTTATAAATTGTGAGTGCACCAAAAATAATGAGAGAAGATAGAGGAACCCTCTCTTTAAACCAACCCCCTTGCACATTTTAAATCAAGAAGAAAGAAATAAAGAAAGCATAGAGATAAGAGTAGAAGAAAGGGATGGACACGATACAAGTAAAAAAGAAGTCGAAGTCAACAATACTTCTCAAGGAGGAGCATTAATATCAATATCAGTATCGCCAATTGCTAGTTATCAGTCAGGAGGACATAGTACTAGACTAAGTATGGCGAATCAAGACACAACTATGAAGCTTCTTGTGTTTCATGGGATAGGAAGAGATGATGTAGAACAACATTGGTTTACATAAAAAACTATATGGTCTAGGAAGGGAGTCATAAATGAGGCATCTAAGATAGTGAATATGGAAAACACCTTCAGAGATAAAGCTCTCACATGGTACTTGAAGTATACTTGGCTATTGTGCAAGCAATATAAGATATGTCCCTAACAAAGATCAAGAGAGATTGACTTAGGGAGTTTCAAAAGCCTAACTCAGAACCACAGTGTATCAGTGAGATCAAAGAGATCAAGCAACAAGCTGGAGAAGTTGTATGGGACTGTGACCAACAGTTCAAAATATTGTTAGACAGACTAACATTTCAGATCCAAGATGTCCATCATAGATAATGGTTTATTGCAATACTCCTACCCCACATTTGCGTCCCACTCACCCAACATAAGGTGATGACTTAGGTAGAGGGTGTGGAGATTGTGATGTGATTAGAAAATATGCCAGGAGTTGGTGAGACATCAGCATGGTTGGTGCATGTACAATCTCAGCTAGTTAATCTCACCATGAAACTACAACATATGACAAAGGTTAAGGTGGTGCACGAGAACGTGTTGTGTACTATGTGTCGCACAGAAGGTAATCATAGGAATGTGTGTCTTATGTTGGTGAGCTACATGGTGACAGGCAGATCGAGTCCATTTCCAACCAGACCTTAGGCTAAGTGGTGTGATATTTACAGACAATGGGGATATATACCTCCTTGTTTCCCAACACTAAAGAAATATCATAAGACTACACATACGCCATTTTGTGAGTTTTGCAAATCCATGGGGGCATGATTTGAATAATTGTCGTCCAGTCTAGCTGATGCAAGAGCACACTACAGACCTCATCTAGGTTCAGGAGGAACGGAAAGGTGGTGACCACAGAGGCCTTGATAAAGTAGGATATCAAGGAGGTCTGAGAGGTGAATATGATCTAGGAATGGGAAGAGGATATGGTGGTGGTGGATGAAGACTGCCAACCTACTTTAACTTTGGCGAAGTAGGTCATGTTTCATGATTTTGTACCAAACCACACACACTATGTGGGTATTGCCACAATACAAAGTATGTCATAGAATACTGCCCAGATTTAATGGAAAAGTGGGAAGAGAGGAAGTCACATTACAATATGGTGACTGCAGAGCCACGTAAAGATAAAAAGCCAAAGGAAGGAGTTGATGTATGGGGTGGTAATCTAAGGAGGAATTTAGATGGTAATGGACTTAAAACGTGGAGAAATTTCAAACCAAAACATGGAAGGGGAGATCAAGAAAGCAACGCATGCACCTCCTCTGTTCAACGACAAAAAAAAAAAAAAAAATTCCAGTGTGATGCACAAAGGGATCTAGAGGAGGACAAAGCATGCAAAGAGTTACAAAGCACAATGCAAATATGATTGGAGGAAGCCCACGTGCATGAAGAGTTACAATGTGCAACACAAAGATCGCTAGAGGAAGCCCGCGTACATGAAGATTTACACCACACCACACAAAAATCATTATAGGAAACCCCTATGCACGGGGAGATACAACGCACGACACATAAGTCACTGGAAGAAGTCTACAAATGTGAAGAAGTACACTGGGCCAAAAAAATTGAAATAGAGGATGAGTGCGTGCATGAAGAGCTATGATGCACAACATGAAAATAAACGTAGCGCAACACTTATTGCATGGAGGAATTAGAGGACCAAGTAAGTAATTTCTTACATTGTTTCCTTAAAATGTTAAGTGATCCCGACGTTGTGAAGAAGTTTACCCATATGTTGAAAAAATGTATGAGGGAAGAAGAAACCATTATAGCTATTTAAGGCACTGCCATAACATAATGTAGTCCAAGAGAGCAAACATAAGCGCATAAGAAGAGAGTTCAAGATGACAACTGAACTTGGAAGTTATGAAATGGATGGTATCATGTTGGACTTGAGATTTGATGTGAACATATTGCCGAAGAAATCTTGGGAGTTGATGGGAAAACCAAACTTGGTGTGGTCCCCCATTCAACTCAGGTTGGCCAACCAATACATAATCTATCCCATCGGTAGGCTAGAGCAAGTGGAAGTGAACATTGAAGGGGTAAAGACCAAAGCATATTTTTAGGTGATTGAGATCATGGATGACTCAAATCCTTACCCATATCTACTTGGTATTGATCGGGAATTTGATAACAACACAGTATTGAACTTGAAAAAATGACAAATGTCCTTTGAAAATGTAGCATCCCCAGTCCCGAGTTGGGTTATGCCACACGAGAATTCCAAACTCTAGTACCATTTTAATCTAATGATATGCTTTGTGTATGCACATAATTATGCATAATAATAATAGAAATTATACATATACAACATTATACATGAAAACCCATATAGAAAACACATAAATAATTACATAGTAATTAAAACAAACACATGAAAGACACTTATATTTTGAAAATAGAATACCAACTATATGCATACCTCACACTTTCTTCCCATCAAGAGGCTATGCTTTTCATAAACTCAACATTGGGTCACCCCCAAGCTGGGGGTAAAACTCCACCTGGGAAAAGGAATCCTAAACCAGGCTAAGGTCTCTCAAATAGCATAAATGCTTAGACTCAGGTGAAAACTCTAGCAAATATCCTACAACCTCTCATTCCCCACATGCTTTCCCACCCCAGGAAGTGTGCCCCTTCTTTACTCAACAATTCTTCGGATGCCCCACTTCCCTTCCGGGGCTTCAACAATAGGCCAGACACAATGTCTCAGAGCCTTGTAGTTGTAGCTTAGCACCTTGGGAAAACAATTCCCAACAATTCTCTCACCTGGAGAGAATGCTCACGGGCTTGAAAACCCGCTTCTTCAATAACTCACGAGCTTGACAACCCACCTATTCAGCCCAATTCCTGGGTTACTGGTTGCCCAAAGCTCCAAGGCTTTCCATTGTGCAAGTAGAGGTGATGGTAGCAATAGAGTACGGATGGTAGTAGATAATAATAACATAATGAGTGAGTGAATGGGGAAAAAGAACTAAATTCCCCAACTATATGTATGCATTTTCCCAACTTGAAACTTGTCATGTTGGGAACTGCCTTGGGTCCACTTGTCCCCCCAAACTTGGGCAATGCATTCCCCATAATTAAGGACTTAGGATATATTTATATCCCTCACTTTAGACATTAGACTTTTAGGAATATTAATAAAATATTCCTTTGGGCTTAAGCCCCCTTAGCTTAACCCCTTTCCTAGACTCTTATCCGCCCCTTTCCCATGCTAGTGGAGTTTATCCCCCCATACTCTTTATGTCTGGTTGGTTTGCAACAATGATGTGTTTTTATTAATATCTATGTGTGATTACATAATACAAGATAGGCTCACTGGCCTTTTAGCTTTTGTCTCTCCATCCTAATAACCACATAGGCACTCTGGCCTCACAACACATATGTACAAAGGCAGTATAGCCCCAAAGTATCCTAGCTCACCAGCCTATATGTACAATTACATTTATATTTACAATTGGTGTTCAACCTAGGAGTATTACAGAAATAGACACCTTATGCATTATTGCGGCAATGAATTCAAATGAGGGAAACACGTATAATGAGTCTGTGAACAACAATGTGTAGAGTTCCATCGATGAGAACATCTATAATATCACAAGGCGTGGGGATGATTACATCAACTCCATAGCTAATGGCGAGATGATCTAGAGAAGTGTACGCTCCTATAACATGGATTTAGAGGCTATGGAGAGATGGTAGAATAAGCAACATGAATTATCTACTAGAAGATGCACACACATTACAAAGAAAAGGTGCTATATTGGATTAGAGTTATGTAATGTGCCTATATTTGATGGTACAGGGTCATTTGACACATTCCTGGTGCAGATGGAAGAGTTCGTCCCCGAGAACCAAAGGATACAAGCAATGAATGCGATCGTCAAGGGAACACCTTCGCACTGGTGGGAAGCACACCATGGGGATATACAGGAATGGGCATTGGTGGTCAAGTTTATAAAGGTCAGGTTCTATCCCATAAACTACTTTGAACTGATAAACCAATATAAGGGTATTGAAGATGGTTAAGAGAATATATGTTTCTGGGAGAGGCATTGGAATATTTTTTTCTGGGAGAGCCAAGCATATTCCTCTCACACAATGGGTCCAAAGGTTTGTCGATACCATGGGCATGGTACCTAGAAGCAAGGACATCCAAGAGGAAAAAAGAACAAAAATTGCAGAAGCATTGGCCAATACTTTTGTGCAATGTTTAGTGTCACCATGGAAATCCTAGCACAGATGGAGGCACTCTTAAGAATTAAGGATTTTGTCTTCCATCGCCGACCTAAAGATACCATGCCAAAAGTCATATGCGCCCACCACAAGCAAATAGAAAAACTAAAACAAGTTGTACACTGCTAGAAGATTGATAGTGACAACATGGAGGAAGATGACCCCAGGGGAGTACAAATCAACGAAACCGAGGGTGAGCATGTTGTCCAAGGAATTCCTCTAGTAGCATTGCGGAAGACTATGGCGGCCCCTTAAATACTAATAAACATAATATAGGTACAGAAGAAGCACTAAAGATGGCCATCATTGGGGACTATTGGGACTAGGAAATGGTAATACATGTGATAGACTTGCTAAAATAGTATGAAGACCTCTTTCCTAGAAGCTTCTCAAAGATGAAAGGGATTGTAGGATCCCTTGATACCTTGAAAAATCGCTAAATCTCGATGCTAAACCTGTAAAAAGGAGACATTATCGCCTCAATCCAAAGTATAGGAAGAAGGTGCAAAAAGAATTTGATCGAATATTGAAAGCTGTGATCATTGTCCCTGTGGAGGAGTCAAATTGGATTAACTGGATGGTAATAAAACCAAAGAAGACAAGCAACATAAGGACTTATGTCGACTTGCACACCTTAAATGTGGTCTGCATACAAGATCCATTCTCCACACCATTTACCGATGAAGTACTGGAAAACGTGGGTGGATGTGAGGATTATTCATTGAGAGATTACTTCTTAGGATATCTCTAGGTACAAAAGAGGATGAAGTTAAGACAATGTTCGTGACATAATGAGACTCGTTTTCCTACATAGTAATCCATAAGTTTCTAAAAGTGTACTAAGATAGCTGGATGATGTTCACCCTATTAAAGACACATCTTACAAAATCAGATCTGTAAAGTGTGTATGTGTTATTCAAATAAAATTTATATATATTTCAATTATTTTTTTAACTATAGTAACTTTCTTTCAGTTAAATGTGAGAAAGAAAGTATACATTTAACATACACTATAGAATATTATGATAGTTAATTATGATAACACAATGACATGACAAGAATTCCTATAGATGTAAACATACGTCTTGAATGCTTCCAAACCTAGTATCTAAACTAATAAAAAGATGTAATTGCACCGTTGACATCTTTTCACGGGGATTATAACAATTGACGAAAAACCATGTTGATGTAGTGACCAAAAACATAACTATGATGAATCACTTGGATAGTTATTTCCTTTTTCTTGATGTTGTATAATCATAGGTTAAAAATTATGATTTGGCTGAATCTCGATACTATTCAACCAATTAAAAGAGGGAAAATCTGAAAAACATTTCGAAGTGAAAGACATAATTTAAATAGTTCATTCTATGAAAACAATTTGTTATAAGATGTATGCATGATCGGTAAACCGCGAATCAGTATAAACTCAATCTATTCAAATAGATTAGACAAGTTAAGATTATAGAATTCAAGGATATAAAGTTGAAGGTAGAAAAATATTACAAGAAATAAAATTACATAGATTCAAGCATTTTCAAAATGCTATCATGCTTTGTTTTGGTGTCATTAAGCACTGGCATGCTTCATTTCATTTTATATTGCAATATAAAGACCGGCCTGAACATGGAGGAATCTAGTAAATGTAGATCGTATATAGTTTTTTAAATTCCTTTTTACTTTCAAACCAAGGATTCTCGAACTTGAACACAGAGAAAGCATTGAGGCAACGTATAGACATGCAAGTCTGAGAAAGTATCACAAACCACATGAAAGGTAGCTTTATTAGTATAAAGAATTTAATGGCTTGGCAAAAGGTCAATTTTGATTTAAAGAACTAAACCTGACCTAAGAACTAACTAAGATTTGACTTAATAACTAACTAAAATTTGATTTATGTTTCATTAATTTCGATACAAAAGAAAAAAGAAGTAAAATTTGATCTTTAGTTTCATCACATTATTTTTAGTGGGTCTAATGGTTAAGAGCATGTGTTTCCTTTTAAGATGTCATTAGTGGGTCTAATGGTTAAGAGCATGTGTTTCCTTTTAAGATGTCATAAGTTCAAATCCATAGGAGTAGGGTATGTATACCTCCATAGACTTTACCAATCAATTCTTATTATTATTATTATGATCGTTTAAACATGTTCCTTTCTATATTTTATGTTATATTTTGGAGACTTTTTTTTGGATAATATTCTCCACTTCCATTTTTTTCATATATGCTGATCTATATCATTGTTTGCTTTATTTGTTTGAAAGAGTTTTGCATGAAAGTGATTTTGGACTAGAATGAGAAAAGTTCATTTAAGGATGTTTATTATGGGGTTTTATTACAGATTAATTATGTACTATCATTTTTAATAATGGAAATCCAAACTTTATTATTCTGGCAAAATAGCTTATATATATACATCCATAGACTTTACCAATCAAATTATTGGGTGAGGAAGACCTTAAAAATAGATTAGATTATTATTATCATTTTACGTTTTTAAAATAACTTTATATTGTAAATATTGTTTGGAGGAAGTTGAGTTATTTAGATTTAGTGTATTGAATTGGGTTGAAAAATAAAAGAAAAAATGATAATATATAATATTAAATAATTATTGGGTTGAAAAGTAGAGAAAAAATATGATATTAGAATAAATCACATTTTATAAATTATTTTTTTATTTTGAATATGTTTTTTTTAATATAAAATTTGTGTTTTTAAATTTAAATTTAATTGTAAGTTTTATTTATATATAAATAATTTGAAAATTTATTAAAAAGTGTGAAAATTTATTAAAAAGTGTATTTAAAATATAGAAAAAAAATTATATTATTAAAAATATGTTATATCAATTTTATTAAAAAAATTATATTAAAAATAAAATGTGAGATATTATGGTTTGTACAAAATTTAAAAAAAATAGTTATTTGAGATATATGGTTTGGCAAAAATTTCAAAGAAAAAAATAGTCTCTAATGGTAAATGGTTATCACACCAATGTGGAATTGATGATAATATTAAGAAATGAATGAAAAAAATGTCATATATTTTATAAAAATGTAAATAAATCTATTAAAATCAATAAATAATTATTATAAAAATACAACATATATTAATAACATTTATTAATTATTACTGTATTTAAAAATGCAAAAAATTAATCAAATTTATAAATCAAAAATTTTGTTTTTAAAATAAATTGGAAACTGTGTTTTAAAAATGCAATAAATTAATACAAAGAAACTGTATTTAAAAATGCAATAAACTAATCAAATTTATAAATAAAGAATTTTGTTTTTAAAATAAATTGGAAACCGTGTTTAAAAAATGCAATAAATTAATAAAAAAAAAATTTGTTTTCTAAAATAAATTGAAAACTTATAAGCAAATATTTTAAAATTATAAAATTAAAAAAATTCATTTCAATATTTTATGGATTATTTATACATTATCAAATATCACCTTAAAAAAATATTCTAATATTTTATCAATTATTTATACATCTTTGTATTTTTCAAATGCAAAATTTTATTTTAATTATGATAATTTTGATAAAAATTTAAAATATATATAATAAAATATTATTAATAATTAAATTTTATCTTTCAAAATTTATTTCCATTCTTAATGGGTGACTTAACAATACAATCTCTCAAAATTTTATCTTTTCAAAATTTATTTCCATTCTTAATCGGTGACTTAACAACACAATCTCTCAAAAATTTATCTCTCAAAAACATCTACAAGACATTTATTTTCTTTCTTTCCACTTGAAATACTTTACTCATTTACTATTTAGTTTCTTTACAATATAACTATTATATTTAATTTACTATTTAGATTCTTTACAATATAAATATTATATTTGATAATAGAATTGATTTTACTTTGAGTTATTTGTTTATAGAATAATTCTAAAATCTAAAATCATTTTAGAATTTTTTTAATACAATGTACTTTCAATATCTATACTCAATTTTTTTTCCTTTATATAATTTTAATGAAAATTTTGAAGGTTTTTTTACTAAGAAATATATTTTTAATTGTTAATATTTTATTATTTTAAAAATATTATTTATGTAAATATTTTAAAAATATGAAATTTAAAAAATACATTTCAATATTTTATGAATTATTTATACATCATCAAATCTGACATTAAAAAAAACATTCTAATATTTTATCAATTATTTATGATGATGATGATGATGATTAATCTCTAGTAAGTGATTACTTTTTTAGAATTTTGTTTTTGTGCTCCAAAAGAATTAAGATAAGATTTCCAAGATCACAATACTTTTGTTGAGTTAAGAGGTTAGAAAGGTTGGTAATGTGACAAATATTTTGAAAACAAGATCTAATATCCGGTATAGGCTCGAAAATCTAAGAGAAAGTGTTTTTCATCTTCAACCTTCTTAGTGTCACAAAGGTGACATACTCTTTCATCCCATGGCGTTTTAGGAATTGACCAACGCCCAGTTTCACTATGGAGCTAGTGAGAATTTGTTCTTATTTTAGCAATGTTTATTTTTTTCTTTACAGTTGGCAAAACACATAGATAATTTTGATCTTCTAGATTAGGGTTGATTACATCCTTATAATACCTTAATTTTCTTTTTTCCTCTAGCTCTTTATCACACCACATTTTCTCCTTAAATTTTGATTTGACTTTTTTTTTAATAATATCTTTATTCTGCAAAATTGTGTCTTCCATGATTCCCCAATAGTTTAGCCAAGTTTCCCCAATAGTTTAGCCAAGACCGGACATCCTTATGCCATCCTTGCTTGAGTCGATGGTGGTTATGAATCAATTTTGAAGCAATTTTAGGAAGCCTATTGTCTTCCATGTTGTTTAACTTGTTCTTATACATTAGGTATTTAGTCATAGTCGTGCTCTCAATGGGGGAGAGGCTTGTTTCCAAGAGGAGGATGAGATAGGGCATATTTCCTTTAATTTTGAGATTACAGGTTATAAAATTCTTTTGTATTTGCTCCATCTTTCTCCAAGATTCACAAGAGATACTACAGCCCCAGACTTCACATCCATAAAGAATAACAGGTGTAACAAGAGTCTCAAAGAGGATTTTCTTCTTATCCCAGCTCCAAAGATTAACTGATTTTCAAGCCCATAATAAGCTTTCCATCTCTCAATATTCCTTTTCTCAATGCTATAATTCCAATTAAGCTTGTGGTGAATATCAATTCCAAGATATTTGTATGAAGTCACTTCCTCCAATTTGTTGTTGTCATATACAAAGGTAGCATAAGGGATCTTATTGGATTTAATAATCACGACCTTAGTCTTATCAATATTAACAGTCATACCCATTTTGGAGAAAAACTCCTTGAGGATTCTTAGTTGGTTTTCAAGATCATGGGGACTCTTTGCCATAAGAACGATATCATTGGCATAAAGAAGAAGATTGATGACTATACCAGTGAGAGTAGGGCAAACACAACCTGCTTTTTCCAAGCAATCTTCCAACTTGTTAATGTATATGCCAAAAAGGGTAGGGGACAAGGGACAACCTTGTTTGACTCTGATATTGTAGTTAATCTCTTTTGACCAGCCTTCAGTGCTTTTGAACCTAGCAATAATGTTATCATACATCTGTATTGCAACAACCCTCAACTCGAGAGGCACTTTTATCTCTTCCAACATATTCCAAAGGTTTTTCCTACGAACCATATCAAAATCTTTTCTAAAGTCAAGAAAACAACAAAAAAGATTGGCTTTAATATTGCGAAACTCCTCTGCAATGATCCTAAAGGTAACAAGATGGTCCATAGTTGAATGATATCTCTTAAACCCATCCTGGCCTTTAGCTCTTTTATCGTGAATTTCTAGCCAAAGGCTAATCTTCTTTTCCAAAATAATTCTATAAAGCTTGGCTAAAATCGGGCTAATCATAATGGTCCTATAATTAGAGGGAATGTTTTTATCCCCATTTTTAAAAATAGGAACAATGAGGCTTTGCGTCCAGGGTTTAGGGAAGCCTTGCTTGAGTGCTAAATTGAAGATCTTATGTATGTGAGGGATAAGGGCCCTCCGATTTAAAAAATTCCAACTTGGTAGCCTTCAATGTCCTTAGCTTTCCCATTTGCAAGTCGCTTAACCCTAAAATCTATGTCATCAAAAGAAAAAAACTTCTTCCTTTGTAGGGACAACATGAATGTTGTCCATGGAATTAGGGAACTCGTAAAGACTTTTAAGGTATGAATTTCAGTCCCTTAAGGGAATCCTATTATTTTATTTGTATTACGTTTTAGAATTTGGCTATAGAACTTCTTAGGATCTAGTTTATATAGTTGTGAAAGTTGTTCTTGCCTTTTATTGATACAGTACATTTTTTTCCTTTTAATTAGGGATTTGTACGTATTGATTTTATCGAGTTTTAAGGACTCATTAGAAGCATCCCTAATGAATTTCCTAGCAATTTTACATTCTTTATGATACCAAGGGTTGGTCGTTCTATTATTCTTTTTATAGGACACCTCGAAAGAGAAATTTTTAATAGAAGTGGAAAGGGTAGTTGTAAAATTATGATAGAGTTCTTCAATGTTGTCCTTATAAGTTAGGAGATTTAATTTACTCTTTAAATCCTTTAAGAAAATGTCAACTTTACTTTTGTAAAAGCGCAAATTCCTTTGATTATCATAATTCTCTTCAATGTCACTCCTATGCATGGAGAAATTTAGATTTAGGGTTAAAGGTTTATGATGATAGTTAGGCTCATGGTCATTTAAAAGGTCAAAAGTTGTTATTTGGTTGGAAATGAGGATATCAGATATCACATAATCTACAACACTACTACCTAGCCCATGAATACAAGTCATCTGGTTGGAGTTTGTCCACTTCATTACTCCATTGCAAATTATTAGGTCTTGAGAGCTACAGAGCTCGACCAACTCGGTACCAAACAAATTCTCAATTAGGTCTTCAAAGCTTCTTTTATAGCTATTAGATAAAACAAGGTCTTCATCTAGCCATAAAGGATTATGGTTGGAGTCATTACTTAAAAGAGTGGATTGTTTAGTTGCAATCATAGCATTAAAATCTCCTAACTTGAGGATATTACCTTTATTTTTCAAACTATAAATATCTTGTTCTAAATTATTATAGGGACGATTGTTATCTAGATTGTTTTCTTATAAAAAGTAGAATTAATAGGTGCAAAAAAATGAAATTGCTATACACATCTTCTTAGCATTGGTGTCTGAAATTTCTATCCAAATGTACTGATTGAGAGGGTCAATCTTATGAATTTGAATGTGAGGAGAAATGCTCTTTCTAATATAACAAGCTATGCCTCCTATCCCTCTACGGTGGGATTTTTTGTTCCATGTCGACCATAAGACAAATCCTTCTATGATAGGGACCTTAGACTGCTCATGCTCCCAAGTTTCAACTAAACAGATAATATCAATATCACTTGAGATCCAACTTATCATAGGACCTTTGCACCATGGAAAGTCGCGACAATTTCAAAAAAGGATCCCGAGTGTCCCAAATTCCTATTTATTATTATTCTTATGGTCTCTATCCATAACAATAGCTTTTTTATTTCTAATTATTTCCCATTATCCTTCTTTCCTGGCTTCTTTTACCTTTTGAACTTCCTTAATTTAGCTTGGTCTTCGGGAATGAGGTCTTCATTTATAGATATTCCTAACCCTTTTAAGCTCGGGATTTACTAAGTATGCTATATTTATCGTCATTACAACTTACTTTGACACATATCAACCTATCTTTGTGATCAATTATTTTTCCTAACCTCTTGCTTCTGTGAGGTAAGTTGTATCGATTTGTGATTTATTATTTAATTATTCTTTTACTATTTCTAGTGTATCCTCCTCATGGTCGAGTTCAATTACCTTATTCATTTCCTCTTTGATGGGTTTGATATCCAATTTGTTTTTCATATTAATGAGGGTCAAATTGTTGGTCAGTTTTTCCTCTAGCTCTTTAATCCTATCTCTCAAGTTGTGATTTTCTTCAACCCCTTCTTCTTGGGTTGATTGTTTATGTTTTTCCATTTCTTGAATCCTATCCTTCATTGTCTTCAATTCACTCTTGAACCCTAATAATCTATCCTCTATTTGAGTTTTAATGGTATCTTTAATTTTTTTTATCAATCATTGCCTCTAGCTTTATTTGGAGTTTTACGTCTCTTTCTTCACTCCTTTTTTGTAATGTTTCTAACTCTATTTGGATTTTGGCATCTCTCTCTTCTCTTCTTTTTTCTACTGATTCGTAAAGGACCTCTAGGGTGATTTTGGGGGACCTATAAAATATCAAACTTAATTGAATTATCTTAATCTAAAATTTCATAAAATTTAAGTTTAAAAAGTATATAATAAAATATTAACAATGATCAAATTCCATCTCTCAAATTTTATTTTCTTTCTTAAGTGGTGACTTAACATCAGAGAGTACCTTAACAACACAATTTCTAAGGTCCTACACCCAGAAGTCCTACACCCAGAAGACATTTATTTTCTTTCTTTTCACTTGAAATACTTTACTCATTTACTATTTAGTTTCTTTACAATATAATTATTATATTTAATTTGCTATTTAGATTCTTTACAATATAATTATTATATTTGATAATAGAATTGATTCTACTTTGACTTATTTGTTGTTTAAAAATTATAAAATATTTTTATTTTTAAAATCTAAAACATTTTAGAATTTTGTTAATACAATGTACTTTCCATATCTATAGTTAATTTTTTTTCCTTTATATAATTTTAGTGGATTTTTTTAAGGTTTTTTATATTAAGAAATATATTTTTAATGGTTAATCTTTTATTATTTTTAAAATATTATTTATGAAAATTATAAATCTCATTTGCAATGAGTTATTAAAAATATTTTTTAATTCAAAAATATTTATTTAAAATTTGGAATGAGTTATTAAAAAGATTTTTTAATTCAAAAATATTTATTTAAAATTTTAAATTAAGAAGAAAAAATAAAGTAATCATTTCATTGCATATTAAAAAAAACTTGCTCAATTGTATGAGTTATTAAAAATATTTTTTAATTAAAAAGATTTATTTAAAATTTTAAATTGAGAAGAAAAAATAAAGTAATTATTTCATTTCATTATATATTAAAAAAACTTGCATTATATAACCCAATCCCAATATTGAATAGATTTTAATGACAGTTAAATAATAAACATTCACCGATCATTATAATAATTAAAAATAAAATCATATTCCACATTGAAAAAATTGATGGATTTTATAATCCAATTATAATTTACGTATATAGATTGTAATGACAATTAAATAATAAACATTCACGAATCATTATAATAATACAAAAATAAAATCATATTCCACATTGAAAAAATTGATGGATTTTATAATCCAATTTTGAATAAATTATAGGGACAATTAAATAATAATCATTCATAAATAATTTTAATACTACAAAAATAAAAGAAAGTTGATGAATTTTATAACCCAATTGTGAATAGATTATAGTGAAAATTAAATAATAATTATTCACTTTTAATGTTAAAAAATAAAAGCATATCAATTATAAAAAATAAAAAATAAAATTATTTAACATTTTTCTTCCCATTTTTTTTTATCAATCTATAATACCAATTTTAAAAACATATATTGATCGATTTTATCACTCAATTTTGAATAGATTATAGTGACAATTAAATAATAATTATTCACAAATCTTTTTAATGCTACAAAAATAAAAACATATCAATTATATATAAAAAAAAATTGTTTAACACTTTTCTTTCCATTTTTTTTATCAATCTATAATACCAATTATAAAAACATATTACTGAATACAAACATACATATCAACATAAATCTATATTAATTTAAAATAAAATCATTTAAAATTTATTTTTCTTATATTTCTTATCTACAACCCATTCTTACTGTTATATTTACTTTAATTGTATTTCTTCTTTAAAACTTATTCACATTGCCTACTTTCTTTATATCAAAATTATTTCCTACTTTATTCTTATCAAAATTAGATAACTTTAATCCCTATATCTTTACGTTCCATAAATTAAATCGAACTCTTTCTCATTGCATACTTTATTGAAACCAAAATTAGATAACTTTAATACCTATATCTTTACATCCCATAAATTAAATCTAATAAATATAAAAAAAATTAAATTCATACATTTTCTTATCTACAGTCCATTTTTGTAATTCAACGACATTATATTTTCCTTGTATGATTGCAAATTCTCTGGCATTTTCCTGTTTTAACTTTTAAAACGGGTAACGATTGTATTTCTTCTCTGAAACTCATTTCCACTGCATCCTTTATTTATATCATAATAAACTTTATCTACACCAAGGTTAGATCACTTTGATCCTTTACATCCAATAAACTATATCTAATAATTGTAAACGTTGGGAGCTCTTGAATAATTTTAATCGTTGTGAGCTCTTTGAATAATAAATCGTAATTACTTTTAATATTTTTTAAAAATCTGGATATCTTTTCAACCAATTCGACTGTCATTTTTCAACGTATTTCGAACACACTAAACCCAAAACCGTGAAGTGAAAAAAATGCCAAGATTGAGCCCACTCCAGAATCTACCACATTTCATTGCAAAAATCATGAGCAGCTGTTCAGCTTGACTCTATTCATTAGATTTACATGGGTTTCTTCGCAAAAATCATTAGAAATCATGAGCAGCTGTTCAGTAGATTTATATTGGTGTATATTTTGTTAGGGTTGAAAATAAATAGTGTATTTGAGGGATTTAATAATTAAAAATATATATTTCGTCTTTAAAAATCACAAGTTCAAAGTTCAAACCTAGAAGAAGAGGATATATCAAATTCCTATCCAACCATTTTACCTGAAGGCCTACTCTTGCTATTCCACGCACATCACATATGTAATACTTTCACTAATTATTTTTATTGTAAGAAAAGTTTCACACTGACTAACGATTTTTTTAAAAGCATTTATCCATAGAGTCTAGGGAAAACATTCAGAAAAGGAAACAAGTCCAAACAAGCACTCGGCGTTTCCAAGTTTTATGTCTCACATTTCTTAATCTAATTTATCTATCAGCTGTCATCCCCATAAATGTTAAATCTAATCTTTTCAAAAGCCTCGCAAGTTATTCTTCAAATTCCTGAGAACAGATCCCAAGTTATTCTTCAAATTTCTGAGACATTTTTTACCCGGCTTGATATACTACTCCCCTCCTAAATTTTGGGTGAAAGAACGGACCTCTAGAGATATCCATTTTACCCGTGGATAAATTCAAAACATCTCAGAAAAAAACAAATACCAAGAAATAAACACCTTGAACAATAAATGAATGAGATTGAAAGTGGCGGAAGAATTCAACTAACTTGTCGCTCGCAAACTCGGAAGTCTTGCCGGTTTTTGAGTAAATTACAAGTGCGACTTCAGCATCACAGAGAATAGAAAGCTCGAATGTTTTTTCAGCCATCCGTTCTTGCGTTTCGAGAAAGTAACATGGTTTTTTTAGCCATCCGTTCTACGGTTTTGAATGAGTTTTGAGTTTCAGTTCTTACCTTCTTCTCTCTTTGAGTGTTATTAGTACTAGAAAATTGTAGTATAAATGTTTTATGTTTCGACTCTTTTTAAGAAATATTATCGCTACTTTTAATATTTCGTACTCACGTACTTGCTTACGGCTGGATGGCTAGATTCACATTTTGATATTTAAGACACAATTTGGCTGGTTCCTTGAAGCGCGGGACAAGGCGCTCGTCCTTGAATGTACGCAAGCGGCGCATTTGGCTGCCCGTAGCAACCCTGATAAATAATTTGGCTCTCCGTAGCAACCCTGATGCTGTTGTTCGTAGCCAAAACCGACGTTCCCCGTACAAACTAAGATGAAACCCTATCAACTGCCCGGTTCTCCGCAAAAGAAAATCCTTAGTATAAGGTCGCGGGACCTGCGAATCCTGGTTGATGTTATCAATGATTATACTGTCAAATTGGATTACGAAAACCTGTGGCATTTTACTTAAGGTCCTTTGCTTCGTCTTCAACGATTGATTGATTTGACTTTTATGTCCCGTGAAATCAGGAAAAACTTATTCACTCTTTAAAAATCCAGGTTGTTACTCTTGATTAGAATATTTGGAAGGTACATAATAAGCTCCAATATTACCTTTTTATGTGCTAACTTTTGACTGGAATATGAAACCGTATAATAATATTTTGGCGATGAAATTAAAAGTATTGAATATATAGATTATCCTCTT
>ML776632.1:1545495-1616284 GCA_009831015.1 Picea engelmannii | reverse complement strand
GACTCTCGTGATTGATAAGTCCCGAAAACTTCGACTGGTGAACTCCCAAAATGTTAGCATATGTTTAAGTCTCGATTAACGGACGAGATCCTCTCGGAGGATCCAAGGTCTGTAACAACCGTTGGAGGTGGGGAAGGAACGTGAATGATAGTTCCTCGACCCCTCTCTGCCTTGGCAAGCAATGCATGAACATGATCCCTTCAGAGGATCCCAGGGTCAGTAATGACTGTTAGATTTGAGGAAGAGACGTAGGCATTAATGCCACGACCCCTTTTTCCCTTGCAAGAGATGAAAAAATCAGGACCGTAGACCCCATGGTCCATGGAAGTCCCTGGACCGCCCATCTATAGAGCACATGTAGCTGCTGGTAAGCGCTTTGACGTTTCGGCACCCGGGAAACCAAAGGGCAAGAACCCTTATCTTCGCGAGTTGAGAAATCCTGATCACTGAAACCCCGAAATGGTGTGAGGTGTGAATGAGAATAATGAAAGTCTGGATTTGATCATGACCGTTGATCATCCCAAAAAGATCACGACCGTTGATCTTGGCTGAAGGTCGTTGCCATCCATCGAAGGGACACGTGGTTTTCAGTCGACATCTCGGCGTTTCGGCATCTGGGAAACCAAAGGGCAAGAAGCCTTGCCTTCACAAATCGCGAAATCCCGATACCCAAAATCCCGACGTGCTTGGTGATAGAAAAGAGAAGTCTCTAAGGAATCTGGACCGTCCATCAAAGGAGATGCGTGGTAAGCGGTCAGAGTTTTGGGAAAAGTCCTGAAATCCCGTGGACCGTTGGATCCACACTCTTAAGAGCCGTCGATCTCTTACACAAATTTCCATAACGAAATTTGGAGATTTAAATGACAAGGAGTCTTGGAGTCGTTTCATTTCAAACTCCTGAGTACCAAAACCCCGAAAGGATCCATACCATCTGATCAGAGGAGGCTTATAGCCGTTGATCTCCCTTTGGAGGGAAACTTGGGAGACTTCGTGGTTTTCAGGGATTTGAATGGGAAAGGAAGAAGTCATGCATCATGATTTCCCGAATCGTGAAAGGTCGGTAAGGGCTTTGTCGGTTTAAGCGCGTGGTCACGGAACGTGGTCACGAGGACAAGACCCAAAACAGGAAACTTGTACTCGCTATCCCTTTTAGGGTTTGACGCTTCACTGTGTCGGGGTTTGCAGAGTCGAAAGACTCGACGCTCTGGTAGCGATGAGTCATGAAGAGCGCAAGGACGCCATATTTGTTCGACCTATGGTCATGACCCGCGATCCTATGGGAACAGACAAGGGAAGAGCTAGCTTACACTAGATCTCCGTAGACATTTCGGGGGTCTGATCGTTGAGAAATCGACGAAAAAATCGATTTCCATAGTGGGTATGTTACAATTGAATATGTTGGCACTTACAGGGTTTTCTTGGTAAAATCTTAACGAACCCTGGGTCTCTAATCCCCCAACGAGAGATTAGGAAAACACATTTTTTTATTTCTTGGACTTGAAGGTTTTGTACTACATGGTGAAGGGAAAGAATGAGGTGGAAACCCTCTCGGGAAGAGTTACAAGAGTGAATATCGGATAAAGAAGATGAGTTCACATGACGAGAGATTATGAATCTGTCGATCAAACTTGAGCGGTGGAAACAAAGGTACATCTATATCGATTTACATGAAATTTTCTTTGTCGGCTTTCTTTGTTTATTGTATGAGTGCATAAAGAGGCAAACAACAATTAACATTGCTTTGGGATCCTAAGAATCATTGGTGTGGGACTAAAATACGATCAATAGACTGAAATTTGTGGATAATAAGTGGGGCTAGAGTAGTTGACTTCTGGTTTACTGGGTTAAGGAAGGCTATATCATTGATTTTTCTATCGAGTGCAGAAAATCCTTCAGTGTTGCTAAAAGGAAGTTTACCGCCAACCCTAGAAGAAGACTACTGGAAGAGATTCCCTTGTTGATCAAGATGTTGTTTGTGGAGAAGAAGATAATGTGAATGAAGACTGATAGGATGGTCGAGTAAAAATCCTCGCATGAGGGGGGAGGGGGGTGTAAATAAGGTCGAAAAAGAGAGAGAATGGATCTAGTGGAAGAGATATAGAAGACGATGAAATGAGGTGAGGAAGGTATAGACCCATAAGAGAAGAAGAGAAAAAGAACTACGAGATACACAAGAAGAGTTGAGCTAAGGAGGAAAGACAAAAAGAGTGGAGAAAAGATAGCAAGGGATGAAGGATGAGGGGTTAGACCCAAGATGAAGAGAAAGGAGACTGCACTAGGAGGATGTGCGACAAACAGTTCTATGCTAGAGAGATGAACATAAGGAGAAATATCGTCAAATAAACACGACGTTGGGAGGAGGGTATCAATTGAGGATACTAGGAGTAGTGGGAGTACGGTTGAAGAAGATGAAGTGAGATCCCCTTCTTTAATAAGATATGTAGTCACATCAGAGGAAATTGACTCACAAAGTATTAACACTAACGCAATAGAGGATGGAAATGGACCCCTCTGAGAAGGGTAAGAGAACTTATAAATTGTGAGTGCACCAAAAATAATGAGAGAAGATAGAGGAACCCTCTCTTTAAACCAACCCCCTTGCACATTTTAAATCAAGAAGAAAGAAATAAAGAAAGCATAGAGATAAGAGTAGAAGAAAGGGATGGACACGATACAAGTAAAAAAGAAGTCGAAGTCAACAATACTTCTCAAGGAGGAGCATTAATATCAATATCAGTATCGCCAATTGCTAGTTATCAGTCAGGAGGACATAGTACTAGACTAAGTATGGCGAATCAAGACACAACTATGAAGCTTCTTGTGTTTCATGGGATAGGAAGAGATGATGTAGAACAACATTGGTTTACATAAAAAACTATATGGTCTAGGAAGGGAGTCATAAATGAGGCATCTAAGATAGTGAATATGGAAAACACCTTCAGAGATAAAGCTCTCACATGGTACTTGAAGTATACTTGGCTATTGTGCAAGCAATATAAGATATGTCCCTAACAAAGATCAAGAGAGATTGACTTAGGGAGTTTCAAAAGCCTAACTCAGAACCACAGTGTATCAGTGAGATCAAAGAGATCAAGCAACAAGCTGGAGAAGTTGTATGGGACTGTGACCAACAGTTCAAAATATTGTTAGACAGACTAACATTTCAGATCCAAGATGTCCATCATAGATAATGGTTTATTGCAATACTCCTACCCCACATTTGCGTCCCACTCACCCAACATAAGGTGATGACTTAGGTAGAGGGTGTGGAGATTGTGATGTGATTAGAAAATATGCCAGGAGTTGGTGAGACATCAGCATGGTTGGTGCATGTACAATCTCAGCTAGTTAATCTCACCATGAAACTACAACATATGACAAAGGTTAAGGTGGTGCACGAGAACGTGTTGTGTACTATGTGTCGCACAGAAGGTAATCATAGGAATGTGTGTCTTATGTTGGTGAGCTACATGGTGACAGGCAGATCGAGTCCATTTCCAACCAGACCTTAGGCTAAGTGGTGTGATATTTACAGACAATGGGGATATATACCTCCTTGTTTCCCAACACTAAAGAAATATCATAAGACTACACATACGCCATTTTGTGAGTTTTGCAAATCCATGGGGGCATGATTTGAATAATTGTCGTCCAGTCTAGCTGATGCAAGAGCACACTACAGACCTCATCTAGGTTCAGGAGGAACGGAAAGGTGGTGACCACAGAGGCCTTGATAAAGTAGGATATCAAGGAGGTCTGAGAGGTGAATATGATCTAGGAATGGGAAGAGGATATGGTGGTGGTGGATGAAGACTGCCAACCTACTTTAACTTTGGCGAAGTAGGTCATGTTTCATGATTTTGTACCAAACCACACACACTATGTGGGTATTGCCACAATACAAAGTATGTCATAGAATACTGCCCAGATTTAATGGAAAAGTGGGAAGAGAGGAAGTCACATTACAATATGGTGACTGCAGAGCCACGTAAAGATAAAAAGCCAAAGGAAGGAGTTGATGTATGGGGTGGTAATCTAAGGAGGAATTTAGATGGTAATGGACTTAAAACGTGGAGAAATTTCAAACCAAAACATGGAAGGGGAGATCAAGAAAGCAACGCATGCACCTCCTCTGTTCAACGACAAAAAAAAAAAAAAAAATTCCAGTGTGATGCACAAAGGGATCTAGAGGAGGACAAAGCATGCAAAGAGTTACAAAGCACAATGCAAATATGATTGGAGGAAGCCCACGTGCATGAAGAGTTACAATGTGCAACACAAAGATCGCTAGAGGAAGCCCGCGTACATGAAGATTTACACCACACCACACAAAAATCATTATAGGAAACCCCTATGCACGGGGAGATACAACGCACGACACATAAGTCACTGGAAGAAGTCTACAAATGTGAAGAAGTACACTGGGCCAAAAAAATTGAAATAGAGGATGAGTGCGTGCATGAAGAGCTATGATGCACAACATGAAAATAAACGTAGCGCAACACTTATTGCATGGAGGAATTAGAGGACCAAGTAAGTAATTTCTTACATTGTTTCCTTAAAATGTTAAGTGATCCCGACGTTGTGAAGAAGTTTACCCATATGTTGAAAAAATGTATGAGGGAAGAAGAAACCATTATAGCTATTTAAGGCACTGCCATAACATAATGTAGTCCAAGAGAGCAAACATAAGCGCATAAGAAGAGAGTTCAAGATGACAACTGAACTTGGAAGTTATGAAATGGATGGTATCATGTTGGACTTGAGATTTGATGTGAACATATTGCCGAAGAAATCTTGGGAGTTGATGGGAAAACCAAACTTGGTGTGGTCCCCCATTCAACTCAGGTTGGCCAACCAATACATAATCTATCCCATCGGTAGGCTAGAGCAAGTGGAAGTGAACATTGAAGGGGTAAAGACCAAAGCATATTTTTAGGTGATTGAGATCATGGATGACTCAAATCCTTACCCATATCTACTTGGTATTGATCGGGAATTTGATAACAACACAGTATTGAACTTGAAAAAATGACAAATGTCCTTTGAAAATGTAGCATCCCCAGTCCCGAGTTGGGTTATGCCACACGAGAATTCCAAACTCTAGTACCATTTTAATCTAATGATATGCTTTGTGTATGCACATAATTATGCATAATAATAATAGAAATTATACATATACAACATTATACATGAAAACCCATATAGAAAACACATAAATAATTACATAGTAATTAAAACAAACACATGAAAGACACTTATATTTTGAAAATAGAATACCAACTATATGCATACCTCACACTTTCTTCCCATCAAGAGGCTATGCTTTTCATAAACTCAACATTGGGTCACCCCCAAGCTGGGGGTAAAACTCCACCTGGGAAAAGGAATCCTAAACCAGGCTAAGGTCTCTCAAATAGCATAAATGCTTAGACTCAGGTGAAAACTCTAGCAAATATCCTACAACCTCTCATTCCCCACATGCTTTCCCACCCCAGGAAGTGTGCCCCTTCTTTACTCAACAATTCTTCGGATGCCCCACTTCCCTTCCGGGGCTTCAACAATAGGCCAGACACAATGTCTCAGAGCCTTGTAGTTGTAGCTTAGCACCTTGGGAAAACAATTCCCAACAATTCTCTCACCTGGAGAGAATGCTCACGGGCTTGAAAACCCGCTTCTTCAATAACTCACGAGCTTGACAACCCACCTATTCAGCCCAATTCCTGGGTTACTGGTTGCCCAAAGCTCCAAGGCTTTCCATTGTGCAAGTAGAGGTGATGGTAGCAATAGAGTACGGATGGTAGTAGATAATAATAACATAATGAGTGAGTGAATGGGGAAAAAGAACTAAATTCCCCAACTATATGTATGCATTTTCCCAACTTGAAACTTGTCATGTTGGGAACTGCCTTGGGTCCACTTGTCCCCCCAAACTTGGGCAATGCATTCCCCATAATTAAGGACTTAGGATATATTTATATCCCTCACTTTAGACATTAGACTTTTAGGAATATTAATAAAATATTCCTTTGGGCTTAAGCCCCCTTAGCTTAACCCCTTTCCTAGACTCTTATCCGCCCCTTTCCCATGCTAGTGGAGTTTATCCCCCCATACTCTTTATGTCTGGTTGGTTTGCAACAATGATGTGTTTTTATTAATATCTATGTGTGATTACATAATACAAGATAGGCTCACTGGCCTTTTAGCTTTTGTCTCTCCATCCTAATAACCACATAGGCACTCTGGCCTCACAACACATATGTACAAAGGCAGTATAGCCCCAAAGTATCCTAGCTCACCAGCCTATATGTACAATTACATTTATATTTACAATTGGTGTTCAACCTAGGAGTATTACAGAAATAGACACCTTATGCATTATTGCGGCAATGAATTCAAATGAGGGAAACACGTATAATGAGTCTGTGAACAACAATGTGTAGAGTTCCATCGATGAGAACATCTATAATATCACAAGGCGTGGGGATGATTACATCAACTCCATAGCTAATGGCGAGATGATCTAGAGAAGTGTACGCTCCTATAACATGGATTTAGAGGCTATGGAGAGATGGTAGAATAAGCAACATGAATTATCTACTAGAAGATGCACACACATTACAAAGAAAAGGTGCTATATTGGATTAGAGTTATGTAATGTGCCTATATTTGATGGTACAGGGTCATTTGACACATTCCTGGTGCAGATGGAAGAGTTCGTCCCCGAGAACCAAAGGATACAAGCAATGAATGCGATCGTCAAGGGAACACCTTCGCACTGGTGGGAAGCACACCATGGGGATATACAGGAATGGGCATTGGTGGTCAAGTTTATAAAGGTCAGGTTCTATCCCATAAACTACTTTGAACTGATAAACCAATATAAGGGTATTGAAGATGGTTAAGAGAATATATGTTTCTGGGAGAGGCATTGGAATATTTTTTTCTGGGAGAGCCAAGCATATTCCTCTCACACAATGGGTCCAAAGGTTTGTCGATACCATGGGCATGGTACCTAGAAGCAAGGACATCCAAGAGGAAAAAAGAACAAAAATTGCAGAAGCATTGGCCAATACTTTTGTGCAATGTTTAGTGTCACCATGGAAATCCTAGCACAGATGGAGGCACTCTTAAGAATTAAGGATTTTGTCTTCCATCGCCGACCTAAAGATACCATGCCAAAAGTCATATGCGCCCACCACAAGCAAATAGAAAAACTAAAACAAGTTGTACACTGCTAGAAGATTGATAGTGACAACATGGAGGAAGATGACCCCAGGGGAGTACAAATCAACGAAACCGAGGGTGAGCATGTTGTCCAAGGAATTCCTCTAGTAGCATTGCGGAAGACTATGGCGGCCCCTTAAATACTAATAAACATAATATAGGTACAGAAGAAGCACTAAAGATGGCCATCATTGGGGACTATTGGGACTAGGAAATGGTAATACATGTGATAGACTTGCTAAAATAGTATGAAGACCTCTTTCCTAGAAGCTTCTCAAAGATGAAAGGGATTGTAGGATCCCTTGATACCTTGAAAAATCGCTAAATCTCGATGCTAAACCTGTAAAAAGGAGACATTATCGCCTCAATCCAAAGTATAGGAAGAAGGTGCAAAAAGAATTTGATCGAATATTGAAAGCTGTGATCATTGTCCCTGTGGAGGAGTCAAATTGGATTAACTGGATGGTAATAAAACCAAAGAAGACAAGCAACATAAGGACTTATGTCGACTTGCACACCTTAAATGTGGTCTGCATACAAGATCCATTCTCCACACCATTTACCGATGAAGTACTGGAAAACGTGGGTGGATGTGAGGATTATTCATTGAGAGATTACTTCTTAGGATATCTCTAGGTACAAAAGAGGATGAAGTTAAGACAATGTTCGTGACATAATGAGACTCGTTTTCCTACATAGTAATCCATAAGTTTCTAAAAGTGTACTAAGATAGCTGGATGATGTTCACCCTATTAAAGACACATCTTACAAAATCAGATCTGTAAAGTGTGTATGTGTTATTCAAATAAAATTTATATATATTTCAATTATTTTTTTAACTATAGTAACTTTCTTTCAGTTAAATGTGAGAAAGAAAGTATACATTTAACATACACTATAGAATATTATGATAGTTAATTATGATAACACAATGACATGACAAGAATTCCTATAGATGTAAACATACGTCTTGAATGCTTCCAAACCTAGTATCTAAACTAATAAAAAGATGTAATTGCACCGTTGACATCTTTTCACGGGGATTATAACAATTGACGAAAAACCATGTTGATGTAGTGACCAAAAACATAACTATGATGAATCACTTGGATAGTTATTTCCTTTTTCTTGATGTTGTATAATCATAGGTTAAAAATTATGATTTGGCTGAATCTCGATACTATTCAACCAATTAAAAGAGGGAAAATCTGAAAAACATTTCGAAGTGAAAGACATAATTTAAATAGTTCATTCTATGAAAACAATTTGTTATAAGATGTATGCATGATCGGTAAACCGCGAATCAGTATAAACTCAATCTATTCAAATAGATTAGACAAGTTAAGATTATAGAATTCAAGGATATAAAGTTGAAGGTAGAAAAATATTACAAGAAATAAAATTACATAGATTCAAGCATTTTCAAAATGCTATCATGCTTTGTTTTGGTGTCATTAAGCACTGGCATGCTTCATTTCATTTTATATTGCAATATAAAGACCGGCCTGAACATGGAGGAATCTAGTAAATGTAGATCGTATATAGTTTTTTAAATTCCTTTTTACTTTCAAACCAAGGATTCTCGAACTTGAACACAGAGAAAGCATTGAGGCAACGTATAGACATGCAAGTCTGAGAAAGTATCACAAACCACATGAAAGGTAGCTTTATTAGTATAAAGAATTTAATGGCTTGGCAAAAGGTCAATTTTGATTTAAAGAACTAAACCTGACCTAAGAACTAACTAAGATTTGACTTAATAACTAACTAAAATTTGATTTATGTTTCATTAATTTCGATACAAAAGAAAAAAGAAGTAAAATTTGATCTTTAGTTTCATCACATTATTTTTAGTGGGTCTAATGGTTAAGAGCATGTGTTTCCTTTTAAGATGTCATTAGTGGGTCTAATGGTTAAGAGCATGTGTTTCCTTTTAAGATGTCATAAGTTCAAATCCATAGGAGTAGGGTATGTATACCTCCATAGACTTTACCAATCAATTCTTATTATTATTATTATGATCGTTTAAACATGTTCCTTTCTATATTTTATGTTATATTTTGGAGACTTTTTTTTGGATAATATTCTCCACTTCCATTTTTTTCATATATGCTGATCTATATCATTGTTTGCTTTATTTGTTTGAAAGAGTTTTGCATGAAAGTGATTTTGGACTAGAATGAGAAAAGTTCATTTAAGGATGTTTATTATGGGGTTTTATTACAGATTAATTATGTACTATCATTTTTAATAATGGAAATCCAAACTTTATTATTCTGGCAAAATAGCTTATATATATACATCCATAGACTTTACCAATCAAATTATTGGGTGAGGAAGACCTTAAAAATAGATTAGATTATTATTATCATTTTACGTTTTTAAAATAACTTTATATTGTAAATATTGTTTGGAGGAAGTTGAGTTATTTAGATTTAGTGTATTGAATTGGGTTGAAAAATAAAAGAAAAAATGATAATATATAATATTAAATAATTATTGGGTTGAAAAGTAGAGAAAAAATATGATATTAGAATAAATCACATTTTATAAATTATTTTTTTATTTTGAATATGTTTTTTTTAATATAAAATTTGTGTTTTTAAATTTAAATTTAATTGTAAGTTTTATTTATATATAAATAATTTGAAAATTTATTAAAAAGTGTGAAAATTTATTAAAAAGTGTATTTAAAATATAGAAAAAAAATTATATTATTAAAAATATGTTATATCAATTTTATTAAAAAAATTATATTAAAAATAAAATGTGAGATATTATGGTTTGTACAAAATTTAAAAAAAATAGTTATTTGAGATATATGGTTTGGCAAAAATTTCAAAGAAAAAAATAGTCTCTAATGGTAAATGGTTATCACACCAATGTGGAATTGATGATAATATTAAGAAATGAATGAAAAAAATGTCATATATTTTATAAAAATGTAAATAAATCTATTAAAATCAATAAATAATTATTATAAAAATACAACATATATTAATAACATTTATTAATTATTACTGTATTTAAAAATGCAAAAAATTAATCAAATTTATAAATCAAAAATTTTGTTTTTAAAATAAATTGGAAACTGTGTTTTAAAAATGCAATAAATTAATACAAAGAAACTGTATTTAAAAATGCAATAAACTAATCAAATTTATAAATAAAGAATTTTGTTTTTAAAATAAATTGGAAACCGTGTTTAAAAAATGCAATAAATTAATAAAAAAAAAATTTGTTTTCTAAAATAAATTGAAAACTTATAAGCAAATATTTTAAAATTATAAAATTAAAAAAATTCATTTCAATATTTTATGGATTATTTATACATTATCAAATATCACCTTAAAAAAATATTCTAATATTTTATCAATTATTTATACATCTTTGTATTTTTCAAATGCAAAATTTTATTTTAATTATGATAATTTTGATAAAAATTTAAAATATATATAATAAAATATTATTAATAATTAAATTTTATCTTTCAAAATTTATTTCCATTCTTAATGGGTGACTTAACAATACAATCTCTCAAAATTTTATCTTTTCAAAATTTATTTCCATTCTTAATCGGTGACTTAACAACACAATCTCTCAAAAATTTATCTCTCAAAAACATCTACAAGACATTTATTTTCTTTCTTTCCACTTGAAATACTTTACTCATTTACTATTTAGTTTCTTTACAATATAACTATTATATTTAATTTACTATTTAGATTCTTTACAATATAAATATTATATTTGATAATAGAATTGATTTTACTTTGAGTTATTTGTTTATAGAATAATTCTAAAATCTAAAATCATTTTAGAATTTTTTTAATACAATGTACTTTCAATATCTATACTCAATTTTTTTTCCTTTATATAATTTTAATGAAAATTTTGAAGGTTTTTTTACTAAGAAATATATTTTTAATTGTTAATATTTTATTATTTTAAAAATATTATTTATGTAAATATTTTAAAAATATGAAATTTAAAAAATACATTTCAATATTTTATGAATTATTTATACATCATCAAATCTGACATTAAAAAAAACATTCTAATATTTTATCAATTATTTATGATGATGATGATGATGATTAATCTCTAGTAAGTGATTACTTTTTTAGAATTTTGTTTTTGTGCTCCAAAAGAATTAAGATAAGATTTCCAAGATCACAATACTTTTGTTGAGTTAAGAGGTTAGAAAGGTTGGTAATGTGACAAATATTTTGAAAACAAGATCTAATATCCGGTATAGGCTCGAAAATCTAAGAGAAAGTGTTTTTCATCTTCAACCTTCTTAGTGTCACAAAGGTGACATACTCTTTCATCCCATGGCGTTTTAGGAATTGACCAACGCCCAGTTTCACTATGGAGCTAGTGAGAATTTGTTCTTATTTTAGCAATGTTTATTTTTTTCTTTACAGTTGGCAAAACACATAGATAATTTTGATCTTCTAGATTAGGGTTGATTACATCCTTATAATACCTTAATTTTCTTTTTTCCTCTAGCTCTTTATCACACCACATTTTCTCCTTAAATTTTGATTTGACTTTTTTTTTAATAATATCTTTATTCTGCAAAATTGTGTCTTCCATGATTCCCCAATAGTTTAGCCAAGTTTCCCCAATAGTTTAGCCAAGACCGGACATCCTTATGCCATCCTTGCTTGAGTCGATGGTGGTTATGAATCAATTTTGAAGCAATTTTAGGAAGCCTATTGTCTTCCATGTTGTTTAACTTGTTCTTATACATTAGGTATTTAGTCATAGTCGTGCTCTCAATGGGGGAGAGGCTTGTTTCCAAGAGGAGGATGAGATAGGGCATATTTCCTTTAATTTTGAGATTACAGGTTATAAAATTCTTTTGTATTTGCTCCATCTTTCTCCAAGATTCACAAGAGATACTACAGCCCCAGACTTCACATCCATAAAGAATAACAGGTGTAACAAGAGTCTCAAAGAGGATTTTCTTCTTATCCCAGCTCCAAAGATTAACTGATTTTCAAGCCCATAATAAGCTTTCCATCTCTCAATATTCCTTTTCTCAATGCTATAATTCCAATTAAGCTTGTGGTGAATATCAATTCCAAGATATTTGTATGAAGTCACTTCCTCCAATTTGTTGTTGTCATATACAAAGGTAGCATAAGGGATCTTATTGGATTTAATAATCACGACCTTAGTCTTATCAATATTAACAGTCATACCCATTTTGGAGAAAAACTCCTTGAGGATTCTTAGTTGGTTTTCAAGATCATGGGGACTCTTTGCCATAAGAACGATATCATTGGCATAAAGAAGAAGATTGATGACTATACCAGTGAGAGTAGGGCAAACACAACCTGCTTTTTCCAAGCAATCTTCCAACTTGTTAATGTATATGCCAAAAAGGGTAGGGGACAAGGGACAACCTTGTTTGACTCTGATATTGTAGTTAATCTCTTTTGACCAGCCTTCAGTGCTTTTGAACCTAGCAATAATGTTATCATACATCTGTATTGCAACAACCCTCAACTCGAGAGGCACTTTTATCTCTTCCAACATATTCCAAAGGTTTTTCCTACGAACCATATCAAAATCTTTTCTAAAGTCAAGAAAACAACAAAAAAGATTGGCTTTAATATTGCGAAACTCCTCTGCAATGATCCTAAAGGTAACAAGATGGTCCATAGTTGAATGATATCTCTTAAACCCATCCTGGCCTTTAGCTCTTTTATCGTGAATTTCTAGCCAAAGGCTAATCTTCTTTTCCAAAATAATTCTATAAAGCTTGGCTAAAATCGGGCTAATCATAATGGTCCTATAATTAGAGGGAATGTTTTTATCCCCATTTTTAAAAATAGGAACAATGAGGCTTTGCGTCCAGGGTTTAGGGAAGCCTTGCTTGAGTGCTAAATTGAAGATCTTATGTATGTGAGGGATAAGGGCCCTCCGATTTAAAAAATTCCAACTTGGTAGCCTTCAATGTCCTTAGCTTTCCCATTTGCAAGTCGCTTAACCCTAAAATCTATGTCATCAAAAGAAAAAAACTTCTTCCTTTGTAGGGACAACATGAATGTTGTCCATGGAATTAGGGAACTCGTAAAGACTTTTAAGGTATGAATTTCAGTCCCTTAAGGGAATCCTATTATTTTATTTGTATTACGTTTTAGAATTTGGCTATAGAACTTCTTAGGATCTAGTTTATATAGTTGTGAAAGTTGTTCTTGCCTTTTATTGATACAGTACATTTTTTTCCTTTTAATTAGGGATTTGTACGTATTGATTTTATCGAGTTTTAAGGACTCATTAGAAGCATCCCTAATGAATTTCCTAGCAATTTTACATTCTTTATGATACCAAGGGTTGGTCGTTCTATTATTCTTTTTATAGGACACCTCGAAAGAGAAATTTTTAATAGAAGTGGAAAGGGTAGTTGTAAAATTATGATAGAGTTCTTCAATGTTGTCCTTATAAGTTAGGAGATTTAATTTACTCTTTAAATCCTTTAAGAAAATGTCAACTTTACTTTTGTAAAAGCGCAAATTCCTTTGATTATCATAATTCTCTTCAATGTCACTCCTATGCATGGAGAAATTTAGATTTAGGGTTAAAGGTTTATGATGATAGTTAGGCTCATGGTCATTTAAAAGGTCAAAAGTTGTTATTTGGTTGGAAATGAGGATATCAGATATCACATAATCTACAACACTACTACCTAGCCCATGAATACAAGTCATCTGGTTGGAGTTTGTCCACTTCATTACTCCATTGCAAATTATTAGGTCTTGAGAGCTACAGAGCTCGACCAACTCGGTACCAAACAAATTCTCAATTAGGTCTTCAAAGCTTCTTTTATAGCTATTAGATAAAACAAGGTCTTCATCTAGCCATAAAGGATTATGGTTGGAGTCATTACTTAAAAGAGTGGATTGTTTAGTTGCAATCATAGCATTAAAATCTCCTAACTTGAGGATATTACCTTTATTTTTCAAACTATAAATATCTTGTTCTAAATTATTATAGGGACGATTGTTATCTAGATTGTTTTCTTATAAAAAGTAGAATTAATAGGTGCAAAAAAATGAAATTGCTATACACATCTTCTTAGCATTGGTGTCTGAAATTTCTATCCAAATGTACTGATTGAGAGGGTCAATCTTATGAATTTGAATGTGAGGAGAAATGCTCTTTCTAATATAACAAGCTATGCCTCCTATCCCTCTACGGTGGGATTTTTTGTTCCATGTCGACCATAAGACAAATCCTTCTATGATAGGGACCTTAGACTGCTCATGCTCCCAAGTTTCAACTAAACAGATAATATCAATATCACTTGAGATCCAACTTATCATAGGACCTTTGCACCATGGAAAGTCGCGACAATTTCAAAAAAGGATCCCGAGTGTCCCAAATTCCTATTTATTATTATTCTTATGGTCTCTATCCATAACAATAGCTTTTTTATTTCTAATTATTTCCCATTATCCTTCTTTCCTGGCTTCTTTTACCTTTTGAACTTCCTTAATTTAGCTTGGTCTTCGGGAATGAGGTCTTCATTTATAGATATTCCTAACCCTTTTAAGCTCGGGATTTACTAAGTATGCTATATTTATCGTCATTACAACTTACTTTGACACATATCAACCTATCTTTGTGATCAATTATTTTTCCTAACCTCTTGCTTCTGTGAGGTAAGTTGTATCGATTTGTGATTTATTATTTAATTATTCTTTTACTATTTCTAGTGTATCCTCCTCATGGTCGAGTTCAATTACCTTATTCATTTCCTCTTTGATGGGTTTGATATCCAATTTGTTTTTCATATTAATGAGGGTCAAATTGTTGGTCAGTTTTTCCTCTAGCTCTTTAATCCTATCTCTCAAGTTGTGATTTTCTTCAACCCCTTCTTCTTGGGTTGATTGTTTATGTTTTTCCATTTCTTGAATCCTATCCTTCATTGTCTTCAATTCACTCTTGAACCCTAATAATCTATCCTCTATTTGAGTTTTAATGGTATCTTTAATTTTTTTTATCAATCATTGCCTCTAGCTTTATTTGGAGTTTTACGTCTCTTTCTTCACTCCTTTTTTGTAATGTTTCTAACTCTATTTGGATTTTGGCATCTCTCTCTTCTCTTCTTTTTTCTACTGATTCGTAAAGGACCTCTAGGGTGATTTTGGGGGACCTATAAAATATCAAACTTAATTGAATTATCTTAATCTAAAATTTCATAAAATTTAAGTTTAAAAAGTATATAATAAAATATTAACAATGATCAAATTCCATCTCTCAAATTTTATTTTCTTTCTTAAGTGGTGACTTAACATCAGAGAGTACCTTAACAACACAATTTCTAAGGTCCTACACCCAGAAGTCCTACACCCAGAAGACATTTATTTTCTTTCTTTTCACTTGAAATACTTTACTCATTTACTATTTAGTTTCTTTACAATATAATTATTATATTTAATTTGCTATTTAGATTCTTTACAATATAATTATTATATTTGATAATAGAATTGATTCTACTTTGACTTATTTGTTGTTTAAAAATTATAAAATATTTTTATTTTTAAAATCTAAAACATTTTAGAATTTTGTTAATACAATGTACTTTCCATATCTATAGTTAATTTTTTTTCCTTTATATAATTTTAGTGGATTTTTTTAAGGTTTTTTATATTAAGAAATATATTTTTAATGGTTAATCTTTTATTATTTTTAAAATATTATTTATGAAAATTATAAATCTCATTTGCAATGAGTTATTAAAAATATTTTTTAATTCAAAAATATTTATTTAAAATTTGGAATGAGTTATTAAAAAGATTTTTTAATTCAAAAATATTTATTTAAAATTTTAAATTAAGAAGAAAAAATAAAGTAATCATTTCATTGCATATTAAAAAAAACTTGCTCAATTGTATGAGTTATTAAAAATATTTTTTAATTAAAAAGATTTATTTAAAATTTTAAATTGAGAAGAAAAAATAAAGTAATTATTTCATTTCATTATATATTAAAAAAACTTGCATTATATAACCCAATCCCAATATTGAATAGATTTTAATGACAGTTAAATAATAAACATTCACCGATCATTATAATAATTAAAAATAAAATCATATTCCACATTGAAAAAATTGATGGATTTTATAATCCAATTATAATTTACGTATATAGATTGTAATGACAATTAAATAATAAACATTCACGAATCATTATAATAATACAAAAATAAAATCATATTCCACATTGAAAAAATTGATGGATTTTATAATCCAATTTTGAATAAATTATAGGGACAATTAAATAATAATCATTCATAAATAATTTTAATACTACAAAAATAAAAGAAAGTTGATGAATTTTATAACCCAATTGTGAATAGATTATAGTGAAAATTAAATAATAATTATTCACTTTTAATGTTAAAAAATAAAAGCATATCAATTATAAAAAATAAAAAATAAAATTATTTAACATTTTTCTTCCCATTTTTTTTTATCAATCTATAATACCAATTTTAAAAACATATATTGATCGATTTTATCACTCAATTTTGAATAGATTATAGTGACAATTAAATAATAATTATTCACAAATCTTTTTAATGCTACAAAAATAAAAACATATCAATTATATATAAAAAAAAATTGTTTAACACTTTTCTTTCCATTTTTTTTATCAATCTATAATACCAATTATAAAAACATATTACTGAATACAAACATACATATCAACATAAATCTATATTAATTTAAAATAAAATCATTTAAAATTTATTTTTCTTATATTTCTTATCTACAACCCATTCTTACTGTTATATTTACTTTAATTGTATTTCTTCTTTAAAACTTATTCACATTGCCTACTTTCTTTATATCAAAATTATTTCCTACTTTATTCTTATCAAAATTAGATAACTTTAATCCCTATATCTTTACGTTCCATAAATTAAATCGAACTCTTTCTCATTGCATACTTTATTGAAACCAAAATTAGATAACTTTAATACCTATATCTTTACATCCCATAAATTAAATCTAATAAATATAAAAAAAATTAAATTCATACATTTTCTTATCTACAGTCCATTTTTGTAATTCAACGACATTATATTTTCCTTGTATGATTGCAAATTCTCTGGCATTTTCCTGTTTTAACTTTTAAAACGGGTAACGATTGTATTTCTTCTCTGAAACTCATTTCCACTGCATCCTTTATTTATATCATAATAAACTTTATCTACACCAAGGTTAGATCACTTTGATCCTTTACATCCAATAAACTATATCTAATAATTGTAAACGTTGGGAGCTCTTGAATAATTTTAATCGTTGTGAGCTCTTTGAATAATAAATCGTAATTACTTTTAATATTTTTTAAAAATCTGGATATCTTTTCAACCAATTCGACTGTCATTTTTCAACGTATTTCGAACACACTAAACCCAAAACCGTGAAGTGAAAAAAATGCCAAGATTGAGCCCACTCCAGAATCTACCACATTTCATTGCAAAAATCATGAGCAGCTGTTCAGCTTGACTCTATTCATTAGATTTACATGGGTTTCTTCGCAAAAATCATTAGAAATCATGAGCAGCTGTTCAGTAGATTTATATTGGTGTATATTTTGTTAGGGTTGAAAATAAATAGTGTATTTGAGGGATTTAATAATTAAAAATATATATTTCGTCTTTAAAAATCACAAGTTCAAAGTTCAAACCTAGAAGAAGAGGATATATCAAATTCCTATCCAACCATTTTACCTGAAGGCCTACTCTTGCTATTCCACGCACATCACATATGTAATACTTTCACTAATTATTTTTATTGTAAGAAAAGTTTCACACTGACTAACGATTTTTTTAAAAGCATTTATCCATAGAGTCTAGGGAAAACATTCAGAAAAGGAAACAAGTCCAAACAAGCACTCGGCGTTTCCAAGTTTTATGTCTCACATTTCTTAATCTAATTTATCTATCAGCTGTCATCCCCATAAATGTTAAATCTAATCTTTTCAAAAGCCTCGCAAGTTATTCTTCAAATTCCTGAGAACAGATCCCAAGTTATTCTTCAAATTTCTGAGACATTTTTTACCCGGCTTGATATACTACTCCCCTCCTAAATTTTGGGTGAAAGAACGGACCTCTAGAGATATCCATTTTACCCGTGGATAAATTCAAAACATCTCAGAAAAAAACAAATACCAAGAAATAAACACCTTGAACAATAAATGAATGAGATTGAAAGTGGCGGAAGAATTCAACTAACTTGTCGCTCGCAAACTCGGAAGTCTTGCCGGTTTTTGAGTAAATTACAAGTGCGACTTCAGCATCACAGAGAATAGAAAGCTCGAATGTTTTTTCAGCCATCCGTTCTTGCGTTTCGAGAAAGTAACATGGTTTTTTTAGCCATCCGTTCTACGGTTTTGAATGAGTTTTGAGTTTCAGTTCTTACCTTCTTCTCTCTTTGAGTGTTATTAGTACTAGAAAATTGTAGTATAAATGTTTTATGTTTCGACTCTTTTTAAGAAATATTATCGCTACTTTTAATATTTCGTACTCACGTACTTGCTTACGGCTGGATGGCTAGATTCACATTTTGATATTTAAGACACAATTTGGCTGGTTCCTTGAAGCGCGGGACAAGGCGCTCGTCCTTGAATGTACGCAAGCGGCGCATTTGGCTGCCCGTAGCAACCCTGATAAATAATTTGGCTCTCCGTAGCAACCCTGATGCTGTTGTTCGTAGCCAAAACCGACGTTCCCCGTACAAACTAAGATGAAACCCTATCAACTGCCCGGTTCTCCGCAAAAGAAAATCCTTAGTATAAGGTCGCGGGACCTGCGAATCCTGGTTGATGTTATCAATGATTATACTGTCAAATTGGATTACGAAAACCTGTGGCATTTTACTTAAGGTCCTTTGCTTCGTCTTCAACGATTGATTGATTTGACTTTTATGTCCCGTGAAATCAGGAAAAACTTATTCACTCTTTAAAAATCCAGGTTGTTACTCTTGATTAGAATATTTGGAAGGTACATAATAAGCTCCAATATTACCTTTTTATGTGCTAACTTTTGACTGGAATATGAAACCGTATAATAATATTTTGGCGATGAAATTAAAAGTATTGAATATATAGATTATCCTCTTCGATTTGCGATTTTAAATATTGGTGATAAATTTATTTTTATAAACAAAATTTGGAATTTTAATTAATCTGATAACCAATTTCGATAAGAATTGAATAACCAGATTTTACTATTAAAAAAAAGATAAATCATAAAAGAATCAAGTTTTTAACGATTTAAAAAAGTGATAGATTAAAAATCTATAATTTTAATCAAAATAATAGTAAATTTCAATAGAAATTGTATCAATGGGAGGTGTGATATGTGAACTTTGCAAGGCACTCAAAGGTGTGATATGTTAACTATGGTGTTAATGAAAATAAACAAATATTTTGTGGTGTTTTCATATGTAAATTCAAACATCTTAAATATATATAAGGGTGTTGTCTAATTGTTCTATGAAATGTTTTTTTTTTTTTTTGGAGGAATACGGTGATATAAATCTCCAAGAAATCATTATTTGTTTTTTATTTAAATTCCACTTTTAAATGTAGAAATGGAGTTAACATGCTCAAAAACCCTCATTATACATAAATAATCACTCAAATCTAGGGATCTAAGAATAAATAATCACTCAAATCTAGGGATCTAAAAATTCTTGAGGGATTTTGGGTAAATATACTCAGAAAAAATCATAGGAGAAGAATCATTTAGTAGAACGTTTAGACAAAGATCCGAAAGCAAATCAGATCGACAACCATGTTGCAACAAGTGGATTACTGTAGGATTTGAAAGCAAATCATAAAAGACTGTTGAAAACGTGCCAACCAATTTCCATCTCAAACTTAGAACTCTGACTTTGACCATTAGCACCAACCGCCTTGAAACCACAACTTATATTTGAATCTCCAAAATATTTAATTAAAAGATTTAAAGTATAACATCTAAATTTATTCCATGCAATCACATGTTCACCTATAATCCACGTACCTGAGCATTCAATGCTCTGTAGCAAACTAGATATTAACCACAATAATATGTAACATTTGCAACAATGTTTTGAGGCTATTTAAAGTGTTCATGAAAACAAACAAAGCTACACAAAAGAATCTATGTATCGTTGGAGAATGGTTTGAGTGAATATTGACTCATGAGAATATAGAAGGATTGGGCGATGAGACGGTTCGGGCTAGGGTTTCCTCAGTCAGGGATCATTGTCACTTGGTGACAGTGATCCGCCTACTCTGAGCTGGATGTACACTAGTGAATGCCTACCCCTCTTCCCGAGCTCCAGGACTTCTTTGTGACTCCACGCGGTGCCTCTCACAGCAGTAGCTCCGTAGATTGTTGGGGCTCTCCCTCCCCGTTCTGCTAACTTGTCCACGAGGCCCCCTACCCTACTGCCTACCCCTTCAGTGGACCCCTTAGTCTTCTACCCTTCCCATGGCCGACAAGATAAACCTTACATGGGCTGAGGAGGATAATAGTTGGGCAAATGACATTCTGTTTCAAAGTGATGAAACTTACAAACTCCTCTATGAATGACTTCACCCTCCTCTGGTATCTCCCCCTCCGTCTACTAACCTCTTTCAGTCTCCCCCCCATCGATCTCTCTCGTCCCCCTCGACTCCAGACCTACACTACACTAAGAAGGTTTTACCCCCCGAAGCACCAGACAGTCCTCTCCCCACACCGCCTCTCGTTTCCCTGCTCCCCACATACCTCCCCCTCCCCATCCTTCCTTCTCGCCCCTCCCTTCCCGATCTGGGCCTCTTTTCCAACCTTTCATCCCCCCACACTACTCGCTCCCCCCTGCCTTGCAAAGGAGCTGGGCATAATAAGCTCTCGGGAGCCAGAGGCCATTCTAACTGCCTTCAAAAGACCTGTAAGGTGAGACAATCCCCTCCGGTATGATTTCTTGGGCAGGATGTAGCCATGGACAGAATCTCTAGCCTTTCCAAGCGTTCTCTTGTCGAGAAATTCTACTACATTAAGATGCATAACGGTCGCCTCTCCCGATGGATACAAGACTTCTGGAAACCACTCCTTGGTTACTGCCCGAGGGTCATCCACCTTTCCAACCATTGGTTCATCTACCATTTTCTCTCTTAAGAAGATCTTCAGGTAATTTTAGCTTCTCCTTGGATTTTAGACAAAGCTGTCCTCATGCTAAAATGCTGGACTCCAGGTTTCCGCCCCTACACCAACACCTTCTCCAAAAGGAACTTATGGATGATTATGCCTGACTTCCCAGTTGAACTTTGGTCCCTTCCAGTCATGAAAGCGCTTGCTAACACAGCAGGGAAGTTTATCTACTTCAACCCCCGCTCTCTTAGCTGGTCAAACAAAAGAGCAGCTTGGGTCATAGTTGAATTCGACCTAGAACTTGGCCTGTCGGACTCCATTGAAATCTTCCTAGGCGATCACACCTTCAGACAACCCATTGACTACTGGAGGGAACCCTTTCGTTGTCATCTCTTCAGGCAGACTGGGCACTTAAGAAACTAATGTATGTCATCCAAGGCATCACACCCTTGCCCCACAGTGCTCCAGACTGGATCAACTCCCCACCAGTCCTTAAAAACCGATTCTTTCCTTGGTAAGATGAAAGCTTTCTTCCCGTCCTTCTTTATTAAACTCACTGAAGTTGAGTTACAGTACTTAAAAGAAAATGAAACTTGGGTCCTTGAAAGTTTTGAAGATATTTGGAAACTTCTCATGGATAAGATGGATTCCTTCATTCCTTCTATCCCTAAAGAAGTCCCTCACCCTTATTTTCCCTCCCTCCCCACACGAGCCCCTCCTAATTCCACTCCTCTTTCTCCTCCCTGTCCCGATCCCTGCCCCTCAAAGAACTCAGACCCCTCATCCCTACCTCCCCCCTCACTACCACTCCCTTTGACTTCCTCCCACGCTTGCCTTATCGACCCCGCCGAGCAAGGTTCCTACCCCACCCTCTCACTCACTACTCTTTCCCCCATTCCACTCACTGTCACGCACTCTTTCCCCTCCCCTGCCCTATATCATTCCAATGTCACAATAAGAAAAGGTCGTTCCAAACCCCGCAAAAAACCCCTAGGTTTAGTGGAGGGTGGGCTTGTTGGTTTCAATATATTTGAGCCTTCCCACCAACTTACCTCTTCCATTGCATCTGACCCAATCGATCTTTCTCCTGCGGCCCTTAGAGCACCCCAACCACCCACTTTTGTCTCCTAATTCTCCTCCTTTCACTCAATATCTGTGGGTTTGGAAGCCCCTTTAAGCTAGCTTCCCTCAAAAGGTTACTTTCTAAGATTAAGCCCGATGTTGTCTTTCTCCAAGAAACCATGGTTCTGGGTGAGAAAGCGAAAGAAATGTTCCTACAATGCCTTCCACGATGGTCCACGGTTTCCATAAATTCACTTGGTCAATCTGGTGGCCTTCTCACTGGATGGAACCCTGATGTGGCAGACGTACAAGCTGTAGGCACTTCTGCAGGGATTTTATCTTTTGGCAAGGTTAAACCTTCAAATTCCTTCTTAAATATTCTCAACTGCTACGCTCCATACAAAGATCGGGAGCCCTTTTGGAAAGCAATTTTCGATTCGAGTCTCCTCCATGCATATAACCTGATTTTAGGAGGCGATCTCAACCTTACCCTCTCGGAAAACGAAGTGTGGGGCGAGTCTGCTAGAATTGATCCACTGGCCAGTTTTTTTGACTTCGTCCTCTTCAGATCCGGTCTTATTGATATCCAACCCTCTGTCATCTCACCCACCTGGCAAAATGGCAGATCCAGGACCAATGGAATTTCAAAAAACCTCGACCTCTTTCTCTTAGCCTCCAAGCTGGTCGAAGAACACCATCATTTTAGATCTTGGGTAGATTTTTCACAGATTTCTGACCATCAACCGATTTCCCTGCAAATCGATGGATCCCCTCGATTTTCGACAACTCCTTTCAAGTTCAACAATACTTGGGTTACTAATCTCGACTTCATTTCACTTGTACATAATAGTTGGGTGGACTTATAGGAGTGGAATGATTCATCCGCCATCCGTCTACTCAATGGGAAGATTAAATTTCTGAAGGAAAAAGTCATCAACTAGCAACATAATAAGAAGCAGATTTTAAATGCAGACCTGACACACATAGAAAAGCAAATTTCAGCACTGTATGCCTTCAATCTGTCACATTTATTTGATGTAGAGAAACTAAAATTACTACGGGATCTAACTCAAAATAAGCATGAAATCTTATCAATGGAAGAGTATAACACCCTGTTTCCCCCAGTCTGTAAAAATAACTGTATTGGCCAAGAACTATGGCAAACTCAAAGACGTGAATGTTTGATTTGACGAACCTTTTTATGAAAGGTTGATGAACGTAAATTATGTTATGAATATGTGTTGCATGGCTGCTGGGAGGGTGATGTGCTAAAAGAGACCATGATGGCTAATGAGAGGTGGTGGAAGGGACCTGGAATGGTTACGTTAACTTCCACCGAGCCAGTACCATATTGGTTTTACTTGCTCATAGACCAAAGCAACTCTCTGACCCTGGAATGGATTTCCCGTTAGATTGGTAGGTGGGGAGGCTCCTCGAGAGTTAATGAGGGGATGGGGGTGAATCGCTCATTCGTAACATCTCCCAGACCTGACTGCGGACGGGGAAATTCGTGCCACACACAATCTTGCAGAGAAAAGGCAAGAGAGGAAGTGTGGTAAGGGGGGGAAGAGAGAATGCACGCGACAGGGATCGTGGGGAAGAACTGGAGAAACTCTGGAAACACAGGGAGATCTAAATAGAGGAGAAGGAGAGTAACCTTCATCCTTGACTTCCGTTGAGCTGGAAGTAGAAAATTGAACCTCAAGCATCGTGTTCTAGCTTGGGGGTGGCTAGTGGTAAATCCATTTGGAATCACTGAGCCTATGGTTGGGTGGAAATGAGCACCTCTCTCAGCAGTCGCGTCACACCTGGTGTTTTCTGATAAGTGTTATGTCTTATATTTTTGAATTGAATACATGCTCATGTTTATACGCTCATAAATGGTTTCTGTATGGAAGTGTTTGCCTATGTTTTGATTTGGAGACAAGTGATACATGCTTATACTTATATGACCATAATCAGTCTATGTATAGAATGAGTAGGTTCAAAATACGAGTCTGTTCCCTTGAGAATTGTCCTATCTACTTGGCTCGCGCTATGCCCTGGTTTAATTTCCCGAAGGAACTTCTCTCAGGAAGTTTCCTCGCACTCCAGAGTCAGAGTGAGTTCCCTGAAAGGACTACCATGATAGTAAACCCACGAGTTTACTTTACCCCTACCACCGAATTTATAGCTCGGCGAATTAGGAAGACGTTTACTTAGGTCACCAAGCCTAGGGATAATTTACCCAAGAACCCTCTGAAAGATTTGTCGGAGCTTTATTTCCCGTTGACCTTACCTTTGCATAGGCAGGAGGGTGGACTTGGCAACGTCCTGAAAGTTCTGGAGTATTCGGACCCGTTCATCGACATTTCGACGTTTCGACACCCGGGAAACCAAAGGGCAAGACCCTTTGTCGTCACAGGTCGCAAAGTCCCAGTATGTGAAACTCTGAATTAGCTTAGTGTGAATAGGTTTCGACATTTCGATGTTTCGGCACCCGGGAAACCAAAGGGAAAGACCAGTCGTCGTTGCAAGTCGCGAAGTCCTGGTATGCGAAACTCCGAAATAACTTATTGTGAATAGGTTTCGGCATTTCAGCGTTTCGGCATCTAGGAAACCAAAGGGCAAGACCCTTCGTCGTCGCAAGTCGCGAAGTCCCGGTATGAGAAACGATGAATTAGCTTAGTGTGAATAGGTTTTGGCACCGGGGAATCCAAAGGGCAAGACCCTTCGTCGTCGCAAGTCACGAAGTCCTGGTATGCAGAACTCAGAAACAAATTACTGTGAATAGGTTTCGGCATTTCGGCGTTTCGGCACCTGGGAGACCAAAGGGGAAGATCCCTCATCTTCGCAAGTCGCGAAATCCTGGTTCATGAAACTCCGGGAGGATCTAGACCGTCCATCGGAGGAGACGCGTGGTGAGCGATCAGAGTTCGAGGAAAGCTCTGAAACCCCGTAAGCCATTGGATCTCATAGGACAGCAAGGGGGTTAAGGCTGAGTGTCCTTCAATGCCCTTAAGTTCAGGAGGGATAGTGACCATCAGATCCAGATCAACGAGGTTCATTGATCTCCTACATGAATTCCCATATTGAAATTTGGGGATTTGAGTGACAGGAGTTCTGGAGTCGTTGCATCATGAACTCCCGGTTCTTGAAACTATGAAGAGATCTGGACCATTGGATCCATATCATTGAGGACCGTCGGATCTCGTACAAGAACTCGCTTATCGAATTTAGGGTTTCGAGGTTTGAAGATTCGAAAGACTCGACTCGCTTGCATTTCTAACTCCCGGTTACCGAAGTCCCAATACGACCAGGATCGTCGGATCAGGGGGAGGGATTTGCAGCCGTCGATCTCAATGAAGGGATGATTTCAGGTTTCGAGGTTTGAAGAGTCGAAAGACTGGACTCTCGGGCATCGCTGAGTCGCGAAATACGAAAGGCACCTCTTGGCTTGGCCCGGGGTCATAACCGATGATCACAAGGAGGCGAAGCCTGCGCTTGGTGCTTGAGTTGTACACGACGGGTTTTCAATGAAAGAACCGACGGATTGGTTTAGTGAAGGTTCCAACAGGAAGAACTAGCCTACACTAGGACCTCGTAGGAACTCAGGGATTCTGTCCGTCGAGAAAGAAAGGAGAAAAAGGCGAAAAAAACCTATTATGCCGTAGTGGGTGTGTGACAAAGAAGCTTCTTGGAGACTCCAAAGCCAGGCGATCTGGATCGAAAAAGGTGACAAGAACACTAGTTTTTTCCACAAATTTGCAACTCAGAGACGAAACCATAACACTATCTGAGATTTGCATGATGCAGAAGGGAACCTTTATTCCTCCGACACTGAGTTACACAAGCTAGCCTACAACCATTTCAGAACACAGTACAAAGCCACAGAGACATAAAATATTGATTTACATCTTGAAGTACTGAAGACTGTTCCAAGATTCTTCAAGGAATTTGACAATATGACACTTGGGAAACCTGTCACACTCTCAGAGATAAAAGACACTATTAATCAAATGCCCAAAGATAAAATTTCTGGCCCAGACGGATGGACTCAAGAACTCTTTCAAAACTTCTTTGATATTATGGGCTCAGACTTGCTCACAGTTGTGGAAGAGTCACACCTCACTAGAATTATCTCGGGAGCTCTAAACTCAACATTCTTCACTCTTATCCCCAAAGTCAGTAAGCCTGACACTTACAATGACTTCAGACCTATAGCTTTGTGCAACTTCGCCTACAAAGTCATTTCCAAGGTTATTGCTTCCCGAATCAAAGACACACTAACCAAATGATTCTCCACTGAACAATTTGTCTTCCTGAAGGATAGGTTGATCTTTGATGCAGTGGCCATCACTCAAGAATGCCTCCACTCTGCAAAGTTGAAAAAGTTGAATTTGGTCAACTTAAAACTTGATTTAAGAAGAGCTTATGACAGTGTCAGCTAGCAATTCCTCCATTTATTATTTGGCCAGATTGGACTTGATTGGAATGTCACCAAATAGATCATGGGTTGCATAACCTTGGTCATCACGAAAGTTATTGTGAATGGTAGCCCCACATATTTCTTCAAATGTCATAGGGGTCTTCGTCAGGGATGCCCACTGTCTCCCTTGATTTTCCTACTGGTTATAGAAGCACTCAACAGAATGATGATACAAGCAGTAGAAATTGGAACATTTCAAGGTCTCAAAGTTGTTGTAAGCACTTTTATATCACACCTTTTGTTTGTTGATGATGTCCTCATCATGGGCTTCGAGAAACTCGAACACTGGTAGACGTTTAGATCTATCCTCTCCAAGTTTTGTGATGCAACAGGGATGTCCATAAACTGCCAAAAGTCTGTCTTTATCGCACAGAATATTGACCCAACATTAAGGCGTTTCCTCTCAGATTTCAACATTAAAATTGATTCCCTTGACCAAGGATTGAAGTACCTCGACTTTGCTCTAAAACCAAATAATTATAGAGCCAACGATTGGATGTGGCTTATCAAGAAAATCGACAAAAGGATAGGGAATTGGACCTTTCGTTGGCTCACCTTGGGAGGAAGACTTACCCTGGATTCCTCAATTTTACAAAGTATTCCCATTTATTGGCTCAGTCTGGCGAAAGATCTGACTTCTGTGCTCCTCCGCATCCAACTCTTGATCAGCAGGTTCATATGGAGAGGAGGTAAGAAAGGAACTAGTTTCCACCTTACCAAATGGAAAAATCTAGTAAAGCCTAAACATTTAGGAGGCTGGGGCATCAAACATATACCTTGGTTTTCCCAATCTCTAGCCGGCAAATCCTGTTGGAGAGGTCTCTTTGAATCAAACCTTTGGAACATTGTTCTTAAGAAGAAATATTTGAAAGGCATTGACATAACCTCTTGGTTGTGTAAACTTGTTCACCCCACCAAGAACGCCTCTGTTATCTGGCAAAACTTGATGCTTTCTCTTCCATTAATTAAATAGTGGCTGGCTTGGGAGGTTGGGATAGGACATCGTACAATCCTTGGACGCGACCCCTTCATAGGATGTAGCGATCCCTTCCATCTTTCTTTACCACTCTTGCACACTTTAAACACTCAAAACATTTACACGTTAGCTCAAGCTACAACGGATGGTACAATAGGAGCGTGCCAACAGTGGCTAGATTCTGAACAAATAGGATTAAATGGGATACTTGGAGCTGAGTGGGAATGATTTGTCCAAAGTCTGAGAAGTGGCGACATCCAATTTAATTCAAAAATAGACAAGCTCGTTTGGTCATGGAATCGATCGACAGGTAAGGTTACTGCTAGACTTGCATATCAGTCCATTCTTTATACAAATAATTTGATTGAAGAGAAGTGGTGGCATAAATAAATCTAGACGGTTAAGATCCCAGTCAAATTAATGTTCTTCATGTGGCTTTGCTTAGAGGACTTCATTCTAACTGGCCTTAATTATCATAAAAGAGGCGACATTGGCCCCTCATCCTGCACCCTCTGCTTAAAAGATGAGGAATCAATCACTCATCTTTTTATAAACTGTCAAAGTACACAACTTATTTGGAACAATGCCCTTACAGTTCTAAGGATTGACAATGATTGGAAGAGTCCCACCTTTGAATAAAACTTAAAATGTTGGTTCTTCAAATATCCAAATTCAAGACAAATTCATTTTCTGATTATGTGGGACAACTGGAAATACATAAACAAAATTTTGTTTGAGAACTGGAACAGAAATGACCCCTGGATACACAAAAAAACTCTTCAATCCATTAAAGAACAACCATACAAAGAGGAAGAAGCGAAATTAGGGGTCTTATTGAACCCGACCTACTTTAGCAACAATCCAATAGGTTTCTTTGATGGTGCTTCTGAAGTAATATTTGTGGCATAGGACTTTATTTAAAATTATCTTCCAACCATTCTATCAAAGCACTTTTTGCTGGAGGTACAGGAAACAACATGAAAGTTGAGATGATGGTACTGTGGGGAGTCCTTTTAATTACTACACATTGGTTAATTAAAAAACTAATGGTAGCAGGCGACTCAAAGGTCACCCTTGACTGGATAAATGACAAATCCAATCTAGATCTAAATTATCTCAGTCATTGGAAGGAAACAATCAGAACTTTAAAAAAAGGCTATGAGATCTAACCTTGGTCAACACAACAGTTATTGTGAATGGTACCCCCACATATTTCTTCAAATGCCATAGGGGTCTTTGTCAGGGATGCCCACTGTCTCCCTTGATTTTCCTACTGGTTATATAAGCACTCAACATAATGATGATACAAACAATAGAAGCTGGAACATTTCAAGGTCTCAAAGTTGTTGTAAGCACTTTTATATCACACCTTTTGTTTGTTGATTATTTCCTCATCATGGTCTTCGAGAAACTCGAACACTGGTAGACGTTTAGATCTATCCTCTCCAAGTTTTGTGATGCAACAGGGATGTCCATAAACTGCCAAAAGTCTTTCTTTATCGCACAGAATATTGACCCAGCATTAAGGCATTTCCTCTCAGATTTCAACATTAAAATTGATTCCCTTGACCAAGGATTGAAGTACCTCGACTTTTCTCTAAAACCAAATAATTATAGAGCCAACGATTGGATGTGGCTTATCAAGAAAATCGACAAAAGGATAGGGAATTGGACCTTTCGTTGGCTCACCTTGGGAGGAAGACTTACCCTGGATTCCTCAGTTTTACAAAGTATTCCCATTTATTGGCTCAGTCTGAAGAAAGCTCTGACTTCCGTGCTCCTCCGCATGTAAATCTTGATCAACAGGTTCATATGGAGAGGAGGTAAGAAAGGAACTAGTTTCCACCTTACCAAATGGAAAAATCTAGCAAAGCCTAAACATTTAGGAGGCTGGGGCATCAAACATATACCTTGGTTTTCCCAATCTCTAGCCGCCAAATCCTATTGGAGAGGTCACTTTGAATCAAACCTTTGGAACATTGTTCTTAAGATGAAATATTTGAAAGGCATTGACATAACCTCTTGGTTGCATAAAGTTGTTCACCCCACCAAGAACGCCTCTATTATCTGGAAAAACTTGATGCTTTCTCTTCCATTAATTAAATGGTGGTTGGCTTGGGAGGTTGGGACAGGACATCGTACAATCCTTTGGCGCGACCCCTTCATAGGATGTAGCGATTCCTTCCATCTTTCTTTACCACTCTTGCACACTTTAAACACTCAAAATATTTACATGTTAGCTCAAGCTACAATGGATGGTACAACAGGAGCGTGCCAACAGTGGCTGGATTCTGAACAAATATGATTAAATGGGATACTTGGAGCTGAATGGGAAAGATTCGTCCAAAGTCTGAGAAGTGGTGGCATCCAATTTAATTCAGAAATAGACAAGCTCGTTTGGTCATGGAATCGATCGACAGGTAAGGTTACTGCTAGACTTGCATATCAGTCCATTCTTTATACAAATAATTTGATTGAAGAGAAGTGGTGGCATAAAGCAATCTAGACGGTTAAGATCCTAGTCAAATTAATGTTCTTCATGTGGCTTTGCTTAGAGGACTGCATTCTAACATGCCTTAATTATCATAAAAGAGGTGACATTGGCCCCTCAGCCTGCACCCTTTGCTTAAAAGCAGGGATGATTTTAAGGATGGAAATTTATTTTAAAATGTAGAAACCTTGGCGAATCTTACTAATCCTTTGTATGCCAACTATAAATGTTTGGCGATATTTTTGTAAAAATATTCAAATTTCTAAGGATTTTATATAGTTTTTATAAAATTTTGGCAATTTTTATGGTAAAATAATTTTATCCTATAGAATTTGGGCGAATCATTTTTAAAATAACGAATCTCGTTTTTGGAAAAACCATAGAAAATTAGCCCATTTGCGAAATTTAGCCCCTAAAATCATCCATGCTTAAAAGATGAGGAATCAGTCACTCATCTTTTTATAAACTGTCAAAGTACATAACTTATTTGGAACAATGCCCTTGCAGTTCTAAGGATTGACAATGATTGGAAGAGTCCCACCTTTGAAGAAAACTTAAAATGTTGGTTCTTCAAATATCCAAATTCAAGACACATTCATTTTCTGATTATGTGGGACAACTGGAAATACATAAACAAAATTTTGTTTGAGAACTGGAACATAAATGACCCCTGGATACACAAAAAAACTCTTCAATCCATTAAAGAACAACCATACAAAGAGGAAGAAGCGAAATTAGGGGTCTTATTGAGCCCGACCTACTTCAGCAACAATCCAATAGGTTTCTTTGACGGTGCTTCTGAAGTAATATTTGTGGCATAGGACTTTATTTAAAATTATCTTCCAACCATTCTATCAAAGCACTTTTTGCTGGAGGTACAGGAAACAACATGAAAGATGAGATGATGGGACTGTGGGGAATCCTTTTAATTACTACACATTGGTCAATTAAAAAACTAATGGTAGCGGGCGACTCAAAGGTCACCATTGACTGGATAAATGACAAATCCAATCTGGATCTAAATTATCTCAGTCATTGGAAGGAAAAGATCAGAACTTTAAAAAAAGGCTATGAGATGATAAATTTCATGCACATCCACAAACAATTCAATAAAGAAGCGGACAATTTGTCCAAAAAGGCCCTCAAGGAACCCTTCGGATGGTTACTTTATAAAGAAACTGAAAAAGGATCTATTGTTAGATCCGACAAAATGCAAATCCTATAAAGAGGCTTCATATAGAAACAACATGCAAGTTTCAATATGTCTAAGCCACACAAAGTAGCCAAAGAACTTCACAGATAAAATCTCTTATAGATGAAAGAACATTCCTATTCATGGAAGTCACTTTTTATGTAATCTAAAAGTTTTATTTGATTCTAACTATTTTTTTCTCGTGAAAAAAAAAGAATATTAACTCATGAGAAACAAATATTGTGTATGGACAACTTTGTGTGTAATTACTTTATATTTTTAAATAATATTTTGTGTATTTATGTCTATTTTAATTTTTTATATAATAATTTTTTCATTATTATTTTTAGTGAATTTTATAATTTGAATTTAACTATTATAATATTTTAAACTTTAGTTATTCTTTTTAATAAATTTTATGATTTTAATGTAAGTAATTAATTTTATGATTTTAATGTAAGTAATTATTGTGAGCAAAATGTATATATTGTTTATTTATATTTTTTTCATAATCATAATTTATAGAATAACTTTAGAAAATCATTGTTAAACAAGTGAAGGAGTTGAAGAGATATGACAAAGAAAAATGTTTGTGAATAATAATAATAATAATAATAATATTTATAAAAACAAAGATGACGATGATGATGATGATAATAAAGATGAATAAAAAATTTAGGAATTAAAGAGATATGACAAAGAAAAAAGTTTGTGAATAATAATAATAATATTTATAAAAACAAAGACGATGATGATGATGATAATAATAATAATAAAAAAGATGAATACAAGATTTATATAGAAAGAAAAATATTAACTTCTAAGCCAAATTATAATCTTCATTTTCAACATGTTGATTGATTTTGTCAACGTAATAATAAAATAGGGTAACTTAATAAGTTTTATCACGGAAAACAAATCCAAAGCTTATATAGAAAGAAAAAGGTTGACCCTAGTTAAAGGGGGCGAAATTATAGTCACCATTCTCAATCAATTTTGCCAAACTAATAGTCACCATTCTCGATCAATTTTGCCAAACTAAAAATAATATGTAGTAACTTAAGAGGCTTTCTCATGGAAAATCAAACCTTCGAGAGAACCATGAGAGATCAATATTATGAAGGAAGTATTTATTGGAATTTAGGTGAAAATTTGATATAATATAATTGTAGTTGGATTTCAATTTATGGTTTCCAATGTGTAAGTGATAAGAAGGACCCAATACTCTGAAGCAACTATATATTGGGATTTAGGTGAAAAGCAAATATAATATAATTGTAGTTGGATTTTAATTTAAGGTTGTTACCACAATAATTCAATGTTCAATAATAAGTGACATAGACAAAAATGACATCATAATTAATAAAATGTAGTGTGAGTAATAGTTATGATATAAAATATATATAATTACAATGTCGATTAATTGATAAAGATGAAGAGTAAATAAATCAAAGGTATAAAAGGAAAAACAATAGATATAGAAAAATTACAACAATGTTGTTTTCCAAAATTAAAATCCATATATTTAAAATGATAAATAATAATAATAGATAATTTAGGGTCATAGTCAATCTACGTAGCAATGATTTGACTACTTAGGTTACAAAGGTGTACATATCCTACTTTACACCCTTGGGCATAGAACCCAAATTGTTTTCTTACTATGTTATTTTTTAATTATTGTGGTCACCTTGTTTTCATTTTCACATTTTTTTTTGTAAGCACACTAGATGACAATTCTATTGATCTAACAAAATATCATACAAGAAAAAGCCTTTGCTACTACATTTCCACAAGGGAAACCAGACCGGTAGCACACGTAAAGGTATTCCATCCAAACAATATGTCCAATATTTTTAAACAAGGTCTTAAGAATAAAAAAACCAAAAACAATTCCTACATATGACTTGTTGCTGACTCCTGGCCTAGATCAACAAATCATCATGCCAAAGAGAAGGGTTACCCCTCTATTTATTCTTTCTCTGGGCCTTCTAGATCTTTCCCCTTATTTACCAAATCAAATCGTCACTTTATTTTCCCTCCAATTTCATTTAAATATAATTATTTATTTTTATTTAATGTCACTTTAGAATTTGACATTCTTTTAACCTGGTGACACCAAATAAAAATCCTTGAATCCCTTTTTTTTTTCTTGTTGACTACTATATCCTATGGGAGTCATATAGGCTATTGAGTCATCCTCCATCACGATCAATTGGAAGGGGACATTACAATCCTCCCTTCCCAATATTACTTGTCCTCAAGCAATTCCAAATCAGGGTGCTGTAAGATCTTCTCTCGTTCCCAAGTAACATCATATGTGGGAAATCCTCCGCATACAACCAAATACTCTTGAATGACTCTGCTTTGCAGCCTCCATTCCATGACATCAACAATCCTTTCAGGAAATAGAACCAACTATCCTTCCTCATCTAATGGAAAAACATCTACCAAAGCGATGACCTGTTGCTCCAATTCCTTCTTGTGGTAGGATACATGGAAGGTTTTGTGGATCTTTCTACCCTCTGGTAGCTCCAGCTTGTATGCTACTTCCCCAAATCTCTTGATCACTCTGTAGGGTCCATAAAAGTGAGGCTTCAACTTCTCTGCACCACTCTTCTTCATCGACGACTGTATGTAAGGCTAGAACATGAGAAATACTAGATCCCCAACCTCAAATTTGTGTTCTACCATGTTCCTATTTGTATACATCTTCTGCTGATTTTGAGCAGCTTGCAAATTCTCCTTCGGGACTCTCAAGATTTTGTAGCTTTCCTGCAACTAATCTTTGGCTTTGGGAGCTCTCCTCTCCCTAAACGCCAAATACACAAAAGATAGAGCATCATAGCCTTACAATGCCCTGAATGGGCTCATCCCTATGGATATGTGATGAGTGGTATTCTAACAATTATCCTCGATATGCAACCACTTTATACATGCCCGATGTTTCCTAGACACATAGTTCCCCTGGTACCCCTCGATTCATTTATTTACTATCTTGGTCTGTCCGTCTGTCTGGGGGTGGTAGTTGTACTGGGTGTCAAATATGTCCTGGATAAATTGAACAACCCCTTCCAAAACACACTGAGAAACCTTCTATCCCGGTCATTGACTATCTTCCTCGGAATACCATGGAGTGTGAACACCTCCCTAAAGAATAAATATGCTACTTGAGATGCACTGTACTCTAAAGGGATGGAAAAGAAATGCACATATTTATTGAATCTATCCACTACCATGTAGATACAACCACTGACATGCACCTTTGGAAATCCTGTGATGAAGTCCATGGAAAAGCTATCCCACTTCTGCTTTGAAATCAACAATGGTTGAAGTAGTCCCATAGGATGTGTAAATTTCAACTTGTTATGTTGGCAAGTCATGCACTCTCTCACATGACTAAGTCCATCCTCCTTGAGACCCTTCAAGAACAATCTCTCGCTTACTTGCATGTAGGTCTTCAGATACCCTTGGTGCCCTTCCAATGGTGTGTCATGTACTGCCCTCAAAATATTATTCTTGAGTTTGGACTCACTAACAAGATAGATTATGTCTTTGTATTAGATGATATCATCCACTACCCTGTACCTGTCATCCTAGATACTACCCTCCATCAACTCACAAGAAAATGTGTCCTTGGAGTATTCCACCAAAAGAATGGACTTCCAGTCTGTTGATATCTATGTCATGCAGAAAGCTGCAGGTCTCTTGGATAAGGTGTCAAAAACTATGTTCTTCTTGCCCTTTACATACTCAATGTCAAAAAAATATGCCTACACCTTACTCACTCATTTCTACTATCTCTATTCAGATCTTGTTGCTCCAAGAAATATTTCAAGATGTTGTGGTTATTCCTAACCACAAAGTGTCCTCCTACCAGGTACTTCCTAAACTTAGCCAATGCATGCATGATTGCCAACATCTCCTTATCATAGATCAGATAAAGCTTCTATGGCTCTCTTAGATTTCTTCTCTCAAAAGATATTGGGTGTCATTTATGCATCAATAATGCTCCTACCCCCTCACAGGATGTGTCACACTCCAGGACAAAAGGCTACGTGAAATATGGGAGTACTAATACTAGTCAAGTGCTCATCACCCTCTTCATTTTGTCGAATGATACCTGTGCATCCTATGACCATTAGAACACCCCCTTCTTGGTGAGGTTTGTCAATGGAACAACCAATTGTAAAAATCCTTTCGCAAAGCACCTATAATAACTGCATATTCTGAAGAATCCTCGTATATCTCTGTGTGATCTAGGGGTAGGCCAAAATAAGATTGTTTGAATATTCTCTTGATGTACCTCTACTCCCTCAACGCCAATCAAATGCCACATATAAAGGATATTTGTCAACCCAAACTTGCACTTTTCCTCCTTGGAAAAAAGCGATTTCTCCTCCATAATGGTGATAATCTCATCCAAATGCTTTAAATGTTCCTCCTATGTCCTGTATTATATCAGAAGATCATTAAATAACACTAGTAATAATTTCCACAACTTTTTGTTGAATATATGGTTCATGCACGACTCGAACATAGTTGGTGCATTAGTCAACTTGAAGGGCATGAATAGAAACTCATAGTTTGCATAATTACACCTGAATGTTGTTTTATGGATACTCTCCTCTCTTACCTGAATCCAATGGTATCCTGATCGCAAATCAACCTTTGAGAAGTACATTGCCCCATGCATCTCATCTATCAACTCATCAATATTGGGTATCAGGTATCGATTTTTGATGGTCTTCTTGTTAAATGCCTTGTATTCTATTCACGTCATCCTAGTGTCATCCTTCTTCTTCACTAGTACAACTGAAGAAGTGAAGGGACTAGAAATAGGCCTGACATGTCCCATCTCAAGCAACTCCTTTATGGCCTTCTCTATTTCGTCCTTAAGCCTCTTTGGATTCCTGTAGGGTGTAATGATCATGGGCTTTGACCCCTCTTCTATGTCAATGACATGCTCAAATCCTCTGCCAAGTGGTCTCCCTGTTGGAAATGGCTCAAACACTCTTTCATGCTTTCCAAGTAATGCATGGATATTCACAGCGTAATAGTGGTGATCATGTGATGGCTTCTCCATGGTGATCAAACACTCTACTGTACAAGCCACATCCCCATGTATAAAAAGGGCCTCCATGTGTTAGTTAGACATGATCCTGTGGGAACCTGTAGACATACCTCTCAGGATGATTCATTGTCCAACCCTGTCCTAGAAATCCATCATCATGTCCTGATAATTCATGTAGATATATCCTAATGGGTACAATCACTTAACTCCTAGCACCACATGAGTATCTGCTAAATCTATGACATAGGAATCATTGGTCAATTTATAGTTTCCCAATGTTATATCCAATCCCCTATTCCTCTGAGTACATGCCATATTGTACCCATCTACTACAAGCACATTCAATCCCTCAAAGTCCTCTACAGGGATTTGTCTCCTAGTGACCAATGCAACATCAATGAAATTGTGGGTTTCCCCACCATCAATTAGTGTCATAACCCTCTATCTCGGCAAAATACCTCTGACCCTAAAGGTGTAATATTTGGGAACTCTTGAATGAATGGAAATGGTCACTCCCTTAATGTTATTCTACAATGGTTCCTGTTTTGTAGCCTCGACGTGTGATGGCTTGCCATTGCTCTATCCAATTCCCTCATTATCATTGTCATCCTCCTTGTTAGAAACCACCTCAATGTAATGGAATTTACCTTTGCTGATAAACTGATGACCCAGTTCCAATGAATCTTTGCAATTGTAGAAAAGCTTCCTCCTCCTTATCTCTCTTCGAGTTTCCTCATCAAACTTGTACTCCCTTGTCCATGTCTTCTGGGGAGGTTTTGACTCTTGACCCTTCTATGGGATAATTTTTTTTACTGATGTCTTCTAGTGGATTGTGTCTGTCATATCCTGGGTCTTCATGATAGCTTCCTGTAGTTTGTTTGGCTTGAAATATTTCACCCATCCTCTTAAGGGTTCAACCAATCCATCCATAAAAAGAATCACCATTCTCTACTCAAAAAAATTAGTCACCATGACTTCCATCTTATGGAACTCTGTGACATAAGCCTCTGGTGTACCTATCTATCTCAGTTTTTCCAACTCCCTGATTTGGATCTCAGGTTCCTTCTTATCTAACCTATCCATCAACCTCTTAATGAAATCCTCATATGATGTGATGCTGGAATGACCCCATGTTAATAACCCATGGTACTACCACTCACGATCCTCTCCATCCAAGTGTAGGGTGGAAAAATTGATCGTCTCTGCCTCTATCATTGGGTTAAGATGGAAATAAGTGTCCAACTTATGTACCCATGGTCAATTTGTGCACCTGTCAGATCCGTCAAAAGATGGGATAGTGATCTTCCCCAATTTGCGTAGAAGATCAAAATTTTGCTGATTTTGACTCATCGTGGTTTTGTTTCTCATCTTGAGGCTGCAATATTCATTGTAAGACATGGATTCCTAGGCTCCTTCTTCCAACAATTGATACTCCCTAAAGTAGGAGTTGATTTCGTTTGACTCCTATTGCTTCGGTGCTTCCATAGGTTGCTCCTCAAAGAATGGTGGAACTAATGGTCTAGGTACCTTTTTGCTACCTTCCTAGAAGGAAATCCATGCGTACACATAGGTATTAATCCTTCATGAGTCCTAACACCTCTATGGTTGGCCCTTGCATGGTTCCCATTGGTACCCCCCTAGTTTTGGTTTGCTTGATTGTTGGAAAAGAGTCGTGCGAGGACTTGTGTGAATTATTGTTTCCCATTAGCTATGCTTTCCAACGTCAGTATGGTCCTATCTTCAGGATGGTCCCCCATAACTCCCTCTACTTCTACCTCTTCTGAATTAGATCATGGGATGGCTTGTTTCCCTCGTCCTCTAGTTTTCCTTGGCATCAATGCCTTAAGAGATCATAGGATGGAAAGATCACCAACTTTGATACCACTGTAATGTCCCAATCTTGGTTGGGTAGGAATATTATGTTTTTTATCCAAAAATTGTTATTTCTCCTTGTATAAATATGTCAAACACTTTGTATTAATGTTGTTGTTAACTACGCACAACAATTTTTTCATATAGGAATATTATCAAACATATTACATGCATCCATTACATAGAAAATAGAGTAGATAACCATGGAATCTTATTATGGGTGGAAACCCCCAATCACAACAATACAATGATATCTAATGGTCATAATAAAAACTGCAAAATACTCATGAACCCACAAGTCTAATGGCTGTAAGGAAGCTAGACAAATCTACTAACAAAAATAAAACAAAGGAAACCTGGAATGATTCGAATCTATGTGCTCGATGATATGTTATGCTCCTGTAATGTCCACTCTTGTAGTGACCTTTCAATCCCTTCTGTAACCCTCACAAACCCAATCCAAATGGCCTGCTGCAACCTCGATCGCATAGGTCCTTGTGGGACAACTGTTGGACATCTAGAGGGGCCTCGCAGGATGCCCTGTAGTCAACCCACATGGATACCCTAAACCATGGCTTCTCTGAACCCTCCGATCACCTGTAAAATTCTGAATCAACATCTTCTAGAAAACCTTCCCAATTTTTTTTCTCAAACCTCCAACTGAATATAAATAACCAAGTGAATCTCTAATGGTAGTCCTGGATGGACTCCCCTCTTGTCCGGCTAGGGTGGGTATTGTACCAATGAAACTAGACTATAGTAGTGGAAGGGCTTTGATAAACCCCAACGAAACAATGGATCCAAGAGCACCAATTAATAATTCAACAAATCATCACTCCAAAGAGAAGGGTTACCCCTCTGTTTATTCTCTCTCAGGGCCTTCTAGATCTTTCCCCTTTTTGACCAAATCAAAACCTCACTTTATTTTCCCTTCAATTTCATTTAAATATAATTCTTTATTTTTATTTAATGTCACTTTATAAGTTTTCATTCTTTTAACCTAGTGACACCAAATAAACCTCCTTGACTCCCTTTTTCCCTTGTTGACTATATCCTACGAGAGTCATATGGGCTATTGAGTCATCCTCCATCATGATCAATTGGAAAGGGACATTACATTGAGATAGAACTTCCTGCATCATCAGATGAAGGCCATCTAGCTGAAGTTGCATTATGTTCTAAGCCTCCTCCCTAGTCTGAAGCATTTGGCCCATGATCTTTTTTATGCGCCAGTAAAGCTCTACTGTCTTCTAATACATTGTCTCCCTGGGCTGAGTCGTCCCCACATTCAGAATCCGTTGAATTGTTGAATCTTCCAGCTCCCGATGAGTGCTCATAGTTCTCTCCTGTTGAATTGCTTCCTCTGCTTCATCCACATGATCTTGGAAATGTGGAGGAATGGAAGTAAAGAAAGTGTTTGTTGTGTCAAAGGCTTTGTGCTGCACCCTTGAAGCCGAGGCATCATTACTAGGAAGGTGTGTCGACGAACCTTTTGGAGAATGGACATCTCGATGGTATCCTCTTGGGTACCCCTGTCGTAGAGCCATAGCATCCCAGACACCTAAACAATTCCGATGCCTAACACTATCAGTCTGGGGGAGTGTCTCTTCCCCCCTGGGTACATGCATGTGTAGCCTCAGGTTGGGAGTTCATTCCCTCCCAACCTTCAAACACTTATGCAGATGTAGCATCTCCTTGTTTCCACTTTAAATTCCTATTACTCCTGACATTAATTCCTTCTAATTCCTCGGGGTTAGGTTCATTCACATCTCCTCTCACTAGCTTGACACCTGGGGAAAGGCACATCCTTCCAACAGTCGAACTTGTCGAATCATCTATGGCATGCCCCTGGTTGAGCTTCTAGCTAGTCCTGCGATTAATTTCCTCTACACCATGTTTTCATTTAGCCTCAGGGTTTCAATTCCCCTCGGTTCCCATCCCTGAGACCCCATACGAGTGTTCATTTTCACATTACAAGTCTTAATTTTTGTTTCATTTTAGTTTTAAATATTTTGTTAAGCACCTCAATAATGGAAAATAAAAATATATTGAATGGTATTGTTGACCCCTCAACATCCCCTAGTCCCTAAGGAGCGAAAGCTCCCCTTTATTTATATTTCATGAACCATTTTCATGGCTATCTAATGTGAATTAACCTTGTGACATGTTCATTGATTTTAGAAAGACTAGTTTTATATGATTGTTTTCCTTTGATGGTATGAGTTCTTGAGTAATTTATGAGTGGTGATCGAATGATCTACCCTCAATTATGAATATGTGATTGAATGTTTCAAATTAGTTTGATATTGTCATTGAATGTTTGACTTCTTTCTTGGTATGGTTTGTTTGGTGTGTTTGCATTGACACCATACTTATTGTGAAAGATTACTAAGAAACCATTCAAGTTTTAAGTTTTAATGTGTGCATAATGGGTTGAAAGTATCGATGCTTGAGATACAATTCTGGGAAATAATCATAACATTTGTATGCATAATCTTTATGTGTGGATACTTAACCTAGAAAAGCATTGAGTGAGATTAATTGACCCCATGAATAATAAGCACATCGTGTATTCATCGATATTTAATGAAAATGTTACTAGATTATGTTAATTAATAATTATTTGATGTAGTATAGTGTTTCCTAGACTAGTTAAGCATTAAGTCAATCACTTATGGAAACAATGCACTCATTTCATTAATTGATGAGATTCAACAAGCAAGAAATGAATGTTAATTTTAAAGAAATCTGAGAGATGAAAGTATATGGAATCTGATTTGTTTTGACTATGGATACTTTGATTTGTTAAAAGAAACATTGTTTCTTAAAGCAAAGTGTGCACCTTAAAAAAACAGTATTTTTTTAGTAAGCCACTTATTTATCTTCAGAGCAAATGAAGGAAGTTGAAGATGTCTGATAATGTTATAATTATTGAAATCCTTGATATGATTCTTGATAAAGTTTAAACAGATTGAAATTATGCCAAAATAATGCTAAATTTCTACTTTATGTTTCTTTATTCATCCACTAATAGTTCTTCATTGTAGTCGCTAGTAAGTATTTCTATAAACCAAAGAGCTCCAGAGTCATGCAATGAATTGAAAATTATTATTCAATGTATGGAAAGCTCATACATCAATATCATTAATCCAATGAATCTTAGACAATTACATTTTAACCCAAGGGGATTCTAGGCACTGCATTTTAATGATGGGAAATCTAGGACACAATGTAGCAATCCAAAGATTCCTAGGTGACAATGTGAAATTTAGTGAATATTTCACTCAATGTAAGGAAAAAAAGAGTTCCCCAAGGTCAAATTACATTTCTCAAACATGTGGAATAGCTCACTCAATGATATGTTTTACTTATGGAAGAAACCATTGATTTCATTTTTTATCTCCATCCACCCCAAGGTGAAACACATTGCAAAGGGATGTGAAACAACATGGAAATGCATCAAGTGATGAAATTTTACCTTATGAATAAAAAAAAAACACAAGGGAATTTACAACAACATGTCAATACTAGAAGTGATGCAATTTTTCCTAAAGAAGACAAAACACAATTAGTGAGTAGTTGTAGCAATGTATCAACACAAGAAAGGGTGGATTTTTCTTAAGGAAGCCAAAATGCACTTAGTGGGTAGTTGTAGCAGTGCATTAAGGAAGCTAGTGATGTGTTTATCATAAAGAATCCTTAGTAGACCTCATAATAAATTAAAACATGCCTAGGAATCCAAATCACATCAGTTGCGTAGTTGCAACAACATGATAAGGAAAGCAATGATCAATTTGTCCTAGAGACGTTGCATGAGACCCTACCATTGCTTCAATAAAATGCATAGGAGTTAAATTGCATCAATTGGATAGTTATAGCAATACGTAAAGAAAATGAGCGGGATACTTTTCCTTGAGAGCTCTTGTTGGACCCCAAAATAGCTTAAAACATGTGTATGATGTCAAATTGAACTAGTTGGTCATTGCAATAGTGCATCATGGTAGCTAGTGTTGCATTTACCCACAGAATCATTTTTAGACCTTGCAATAGCTTAAAACAATCCCATGAAGTCAAATTACATCATTTGGGTAGTTGAAACACCATGTTAAGGAAACATTGGCTTTGGTTTTCCTTGAGGGAGATATTTGTTTTTCATGTTATTGCTAAGTTTAGCCTCCTTGTGAAAAATCATACTAGTTAAAGGGATGCTTCACATGCCCAACCCATGTGTTTTCCCTTCTTGTCTTCTTGATCACAGATTCAATGGCCGCTACCCATCTATATACTTGTTGTCTTCTGTAGATGCATATTGTTTCTTAAGAGTCTTTGAAATATCATCATTAGGAAGAAAAAGAAAACAAGACATCTATAGCTTGGGCTTTGATCTTTTCCATTTAAGGAATTAATTTACCCCTTTGAGGAAGTGTGCCATCATCCTTGGCTCCTGCTTAGATCTAAAGAATATAAGGAACTATAATTGTATTGCATGGAAAATAAGAGGTTTGTTCTTGAGCTTGAGATGTAAATTGCTGCCATTGATTATTTATTGCAAGACCACATTATTATTGGGCATAATTTTAACCATTCATTGTCTCACTAAGCTCTGAAGTGATACACTATTACTATAGAGTGGTGTGGCCCACCTTTCATTTATATTTCCTTTCCCTAATGTTTTTTATTTTTTACCTACATATCCCTTACTTCAATTCCAATGACTATGTAGCTTAATTTTAGTTACATGTAGGTGAAATTTAACCCATAAAACAATACACACTTTCACTTGGGGTATTAGGCATTCATTGCCTTCATAATTCACCTAGGGCCTCAAATATTTGTCTTTTGAGTCCAACCTATGCTATAGTTGGTTTGTTGAATGTCTTCATGCTCAATTGAAGTTTAGTAGCTACTCATAGCGTGAGTTATCATTAATGGTGATTTTTTTTTAAATATACTTGTGATTGGAAAAGTGGATGGATGCTATGTAGTTTTAATTTTATCTGTCGATAAAGGTTAAGATCACTCATCATATGATGGAGTTGCAGAACTCTTCCATTCTCTTCCATTCACTTCTTGACAATCTAATCATTAATAAATTATCACTAGGTTTTGACCAAATGAACAAATCTATTAGAAAAAGAGTTGAGATTGTTTATTAATTTGGATTTAAAATTTTTGAATGGTTTTTGTGTTGATCTCTTGGCGTGTCAAGGGAAAAATAAAACATTGTAGGGGATTCTCACAGTAATTAGAGATACACTCTTCATTTTTATAGAGGTTCTACTCCTGTATTTCTCACTTAGATAAAAATTATATTTCTAAACATCCATATCTTTTATTCATAAACATTGATGCCTACGAGTGGAATATGCAAGGAAAAGATAAAAGAGAAACTTTCAACAGTAAAGAAGGAAACCATAATTACTCTTAATCCACCATAACCATTATGATATCATAGCAAGAGAAAGAAACACATTGAAAGAAATACAAATAGAAGATAAAATACCAAAGGTGGTCCTTATTATAGGGATTTAAATGATTTTGTGACATTCATATCATAAAGATGCAAAGGAAACTCATTCTCGAGATTCCATGCTCACATAAAAGTTTGAAACCAAAAAAGTCGCGAGATCCAAAATAGCTCTTTGGGGAGTTTAAATAATAACTATAAATGGACTATTCGAGATCAAATAAAATGTCTTCCAATTCAACATTACATATTAATCATGATACTTAAATGAAAAATAATAAATGGATGACTGCAAGCTAACGATGGTCTTTCATGACGTGTTAGTGGCAATGGAAACATGTAAAAATATCATTCTCTTCATTTGGAGGGATTATTCAAGGTACTTTTGCAATGAATTTGAATATGGTGTAAAGAAATGAAATGTAGGAAATCGAATTAGCTTTCCATATATACAACTTTTATTTATAGATATTGTGAATAACTTTGTGAAATTTGAGTTTTTCCAACAATGGTATGTTATTTTTCTAGCAAAATATAAGGTAAATGTCTCCATTAGTGCAAGTGTTGAGTACCTTAATGATGGAATTTCCTTCAAAAAAATTGTATAATTCTAGAGAACCCATTGTTCTAGTGCAGTGTATTTTTTCAATATATATAAAGTTTGAAAGTCAATATATCCTTGAAATTACAACGTCTTCCGTTAGTGCAAGCTACGAGGGTCTTAACATTATGATTTTTTATTTATTTTCATATTGTAGATATCAGTCTCTTCTAGTGCAACATATAACTCATTTTAAAAATGTTTAGGTTGACAAACAGTTATAACATAAATACAAGAGGGATGTATTTTAGGATTTTTATATATGTCAAGACAAAAATAGATTAAAAATAGTTAATAATATTAATTAAAAAAAAAACTATTTATTTGGAATCTATGTAGCGGACTCTATTTGTGTCTGTATTTTCATCAACAACATATTTGGGTAGCATATATAAAATTAACGTAAAAAATAGAGATACAAAGAGGTATTTATAAAAATGAAGGGTTTTATGTATTTGCACACCAAACCACTAGGTTTGTCATCCCGAACCTAAATCTGAGGCAACCAACTCAACATACATGTATGCTAGAGTTGTCATTCTTGCCCAAAAATATTTGAATTAGAACTAATGCGTACACATTCATAGGAATGCACAAGCGCTCCAAGAACATGCATGCTCTCTAGGAACATGCACGTGCTCCAAGAACACACACACGCTCTAGGAACACACATGCAGTCTAGGAATAGATACATGCTATTATATCTTACTTCCTATTTGTTTCCTCCTTCTCCTTTTCACATCTTGAATCAAACCTTCATACCCAACTCCCCTTGTCTCACATATCTACTTGTATTCTTACCCCTACCCCTTCCCCCCATCCCTCCCTCTCTCCTATATATATACCCCTATATCCCCCTCACTTTGTATCCCCCATGTCTCTCTCTCTCTCCCCCTTTCTGTCTTTACCTCTCTCTACCTCCCTTCCCTCTCTCTCCCCCCTTCCTCTCACACTCTCTCTACCCTTCCTCTTTGTCTCCCTCTCCCTCTCTCTCCCTCTCACACACTCTCTCTATCATCCTCTTAGTCTTCCTCTCTCTCCCTCTCACACTCTCTCTCTGCCCCCTGTCATCCTCTCTCTCCCTCTCACACACACTCTATATACTCCCCTGTCTGTCTTCCTCTCTCTCCCTCTCACACTCTCATAGACTCTAGAAAGTTTGGTACATCGCAAGGAAATGCATGCCAAGGAAATACATGGCTTGAACTAGAGATGGAAATACCTAGACCTAGACCTAGACATTGAAAGGCATGGAAAAACCTATACCTATACCTAGAACATGACCATTAACTAGACCTAGACCATGACTTATAACTAAACCTAGACCATGACCTAGACCACTATAAAGGGGGTACTTGAATGGAATGGATAACCATATATCATAGTTGAGGTGGTACCTAAATGGAATGGATAACCATATATCATAGTTGAGGTGGTACCTAAATGGAATGGATAACCATATATAAATTGTGAGTTTAACTTACTTCATTTGTATGAACAATTTTTGCAAAATCATCTCATCAAATAAATCATAGTGCCCAAAATAAGGAGACCCACCATGACTTGTTTCTTCTCCTCTATATTTCATCATATTTAACCTACACATAGATCTTGATTAATAAAATCACATAGAAAATATTACTTTGTAGATTACATGAAACTAAAGCTTATACTTACTTTGTTATTCTCTGTCGACTTTGAGGAAATCCATACAAGAAAATAAAACAAATAAAAAAACTACCATTAAACCATGACTTAGATAATGACCAAGACCATGACATAGACCTAGACCATGACCTAGACCTAGAACTAGAACTAGACCATGAGCTATACCTAGACCATGACATAGACATGGAAATACCTAGATCTAAACCATGACCATGACCTAGACCTAGACCATGACCTAGACCTAGACCTAGATCTATACCTAGATCTAGACCTAGACCTAGATCTATACCTAGATCTAGACCTTGCATTTCCATGCCTTACTCCCCCCCTCTCTCTCCCACCATTTCTATCCTTGTCTCCCTATCCTCTCTCTCTCCCCTACATATAACCCTCTCTCCCGCAAATCCCTATCCCATTATCTCACTCTTGTTCACTCTCTCCCCTTCTCTCCCACTCCCTCTCTATATTCACCTTCTTCCACTCTCTACCTCTCTCTCCCTCTCCCCCCATCTCTCTCTCTCTACTCCTTTCTACCTCCACCCACTATAACCCCCTCTTTATCTCTCTTCCCCTTTCTCCTTCTCTCCCCCTATACACCCCCCTCTCTCTCTTTATCGATTGTAAGTCTCACTCTCACTTTCTCTCTCTTTGCCACTCTTTCTCTATTCCTATATCTCTCTCCTCCCTCTTTATATATATCCCTTGTTCTACCTCCCTTGCTCTCTACCCCGTCCCTCTCTCTCTATCTCACTCTCGACCTCTCTTCTGCTCTTTATAGTTATCTCCCTCCCCCACCTCTCTCTCTCCATGTCAGTCTCGACCTCTCTTTTTATCTTCCTATCTATATCCCTCCCTCCCCTTATCTCCCTCTCCCCCTCCTCTCTCTTTCTTTCATCTAACCCTTTCTCTCCCTAACTCTATATCCCCCTCCCTCTCTCTCTCAATGTATCCCTTCCCTCTCTGTCCCCCACCCTCCCCCCTTTTATCTCTTTACCTCTCTCTATCTCTCTACACCCCACTTTGTCTCCCTCTCTTCCCTCCCCTTTCTCTCACTCTATCTCTACCCCCTCTCTATCTCCCTCTCCCTATCTCTCATACTCTCACAAACACTCTCTCTATCCCCCCGTTGTCTTCCTCCCTCCCCCCTATGACTCACACAATATCTCTCTACACTCCCCCTTCTCTCCACCTCCCTCCCACTATATCCCCCCCCTTTATCCTACATCTACCACTCTCTCCCCCCTTTCTCTCTTTACCTATTTCTACCTCCCTTCCCTCTCCCACTCTATTCTTCTCACTATCTCTCCCTTTACCCCCCCTCTCTATCTCCCTCTCTCTCTCTCTCTATCAAACACACTCTCACTAACCCATTATATGTCTTCCTCTCTATCCCTCTCACACTCTCACAAACACTCTCTCTCTACTTGCCCTCTCCATATTCCTCCCTCTCCCATTCACAATCTCACACACTCACTCTCTACCACCCTCTCTATCTTCCTCTCTCTCCCTCTCACACACTCTCTCTACCCTCCTCTCTATATTCTTCTCTCTCTCTCTACCCCCATATCCATCTTCCACTCTCTCTCCCCATTCATGTTTCTCTCTCTCTACCCCCTCTCTTTATCTCCCTTTGCCTCCCTCTCACATTATCTACCCCCCTTTCTATCTATTACATAATGTTTCCCCTGCAGACATGTGAAACTTCACTTGGATTACCAGACTCCTATACCAAGACATAAATAGTACAAATGGACACTAACATCCCTTTAAACTCATTTTAACCAATCCAAAAGAGAGAGGGATAAAGGGCATGTTGTAAACTTTTCCGAATTTTCTCCTTGTTTCTTCTAATCCATGAGCTTGATCTTCAAACCCCCTGGTGCAACTTGGTACCTGCAATAAGTAGCAAAGAGAAACAAATATCTCCTACTCTACTTGATTAGGTAAAACACATTCATCTACGAAGATTAAAACAACAATAGACACACATATAAAATAATACACAATCTTGAAGGAAATAGGCCAAGTATATTCAATGAGAACTAAAAATATAGTACTTACAGACCACGATTGATGTTGCAACATCCTCTTCAAGCTCTCCTTGTCCAACCCTTGCACGAATGAACAAAGATTAAAATGATGATACTTTACTAATTTATTCCCCCCTTTCACCATGGAAATGCCTCCAATTTATAGGCTTTGAAAGGCTCAATCACCTTGAGTATTTTTGGAATAGGTTGAGGATATGTCTCCATAGGTTATTATTCTTTCCTTAGAGAGAGCCATGGAGTAGGATTTGAGCCAAACAAGCCCCATACTTTCAGATTTGTCCCTTAGAAGAAGGTGGGATTCACCAAGATTTCCTCCAGCCAACAATGGAGCCCCCATAATGCCTAAGACAGAGTGTCATGGAACCCCCTTAGCATGGTGTAGGAAGCATTAGTGCTACCTAAGCATAGGCAGGGGAGAACCAGTCTTCTTAAATGCCCAATAATGATCAAAATCCTAGGTAAAAAAGTAAGTTTCGATTGCCAAATGATGGGGCTTTTCCTCCCAACATGATTTATGTGTTATGACAAGTGTTTTCATGGTGTCGATTGAGTTGTGAAACTTACAGAACGTGTATGAGGAATTTTATGACACTTGTGACACTTGCAACAATATTGGTGTGATACTTACGACACTTGCGATATTTTGAATGTGACGTTTGTGCCACATATGACACTTACGAGAGTTAGAATGTAACTTTTGCGCCACGTGCGACACATTATGCAAGTGTGGAAATTTGACATGTAATATATTTCCCCCAAAGTGTGAAGTTAGAAGAGGAAACTGATGGCCGAAATACTTTATAGATTCTTCAATGCAAGGGTGAAGGAGTGAGAGAACCTGGTAGAAGATGCAAACAAACATCAAACAATATAAATATATGTTTCATTCCCAAGGCAAGAATACCTATGCTCGAAATATAAAATAATCAAAGCATGGCCTCCGACCAATATATTACGAATCCATGATGATATTGACTACAAATATGGCCACCAAATATACAATGTGTATCCATTCCTCCATGACATGACCTGATCACATCCACGAAACAATACATAGTGGAACTATGATATGACAAGAACATAGCCACAAACCAATACAAAGTGGATCTATGTATGTCAGTAAAACGATCTCCATCGCAACCTCGGAAAAGTATGGAACAAAGTGAGTACTCAACCCAAGGTCTTCGCCCCGATCCCAAAGTAGTACCATTCTATCCATGTGAATAAGTTTTTTGATATCGAACATGGTAGAAAACACTTTATTACCGGTTATTGATGTATACTAGTAACAAGCATGAGGGAAATCACCAATGATGTTAATCACTCCCAAGGTACATATATTACATTCCAACTAACATGAATAATGAGCTGAATTTGAACATCCATGGAATCAATCGATCAGGGGTCATTGATGTAAACTCAATGTCGAAAGCAAGGAGGCCTGCCATTGAGGCATGCGGGTTCCAAGGTACTGTTGTGTTTCTAAGTATAATCCCCAGATAATGTGCTAAAGTTGACATGAAAAGACTCGTCGAAGGAGGGCCTTGATGTATCCCCCACCATCGACAAGAAACTGTCATAGGAAAGTGATATGAGATGGTGGATTATATGAATATGGACTGAAACAAGAATGGAAAATATTAATACTATAGATGGTTGGTCTAGAATAAAAAATTCCCTTGAGCATTATGAGGCATGACACAATACTTGGAAGGTTTGAATTGTTGGATAAATGGACCAAGACATAGTGTAACGATCACCGAGACACTCTTCGGTTTAGTCGAAGGAGTAATAGGACTCATGAGATTGGTATGATTTAGAGGTGAGTGAATGGACCAACTATGAGGTGAGATGCAAACAGGTGCCATGTTCAAGGGTGAAAATGAAATATTCCTTAAAGGTTTCAAGACACTTGAGCCACTTCCTTCAATGTTTTCCCCCATCTAAATAGATGACTACCTCTTTCTTGTTTAACAAGCTCGTGAAGGATAACAAGTGCTGGATATAACTCACCTTTGGTAATTTCCTCTTCCTATGTTTAACGAGCTTGAATAATTAATAGTTCGTTCCCAAATGGGACCTTCAATGTATGGTTTTTACGAGTCCATAGAAGGAAAGATCAATGGTTTTTCATGTTTAGGGAGTTTGAAAAGAATTTAAAGAAAACTTCATGGATGTTATTTTTCATAATTTTAGTCCCCTTGGCCCGAAAAAGCATAAAATAATGTGAAGGAGAACTCTTCTAACCAAATATGGTCAAAGTATTCCTTTTTTGTAGTTAGTTTGATGGGACTGAAAAAGTGTTAAACTATCGCCTGTCATCTGACTCTTTGTGGTTTTATTGAACTCGAAGAATGGAGAAGCATGCTCGAAAATATTGCAAGGTCACCAAAATGTTCTACCTCCTATGTTCCTGCATTAAAAGGACCATTTTGGGAAAACAATTGTCAGCAATTCCTTAAAAAAACAACATAAATTGTGGAAAAACCAAATAAAATGAAATATTGATGTGAAATAGGTTTAAATTAAACTAGTTCGCAAGTGGTTAAAAGTCATTTGGGTGAAAAAATCTAGTTCATTTCACCTTTCATTCCCACTTGCCTTTTTCACTTGGAGTTTTTCCATTTTGAGAATTTTTTTCCATCTTCGATTGGGGGAGATCTGGGCCATCATTATTTATTCTATTAGGCCCAGTTTGGTAGTCTGATACCCCTCTCTCATTTTCATGCTTTCATTGTGTTTTTCATGCAATTTGCAAGTTTTTTGGGCCTCTTCGGAACCTCCATGGCGCCCTAGAAGATCAACGCCCCCTTAAGATATAAGTGGGGGGGGGGAGGATAGATCTTTTCACCCTAGTTCTCTTGTATAGGGCATGTCGGTTCTCTAAAATGGTCTACAAGGGGGCACCATGTGCAAAACAACATTTGTTTTTGCTTGTTTTACTCATCAAGAAAGCAATGTTTTGATTTGGGATATTGACTAATGATGTTTAATGATGTTTGGAAGGTGTTCTATAGTCGATATGTTGGTGTGAAATGAAAGAGAGCATGAATGTGATGATATGGCCACTTTGTATGACCCTCAAACAAGGGTGGCACTTTGAAATTGTGGCTTGTTAAAAATTTTCAAGATCCAAAACATGAGGAAGGAGGTGCTTCTCCTTGAACACCTGATAGGATTATGGGATACAAACAAACATGTTTTCCAAGTCATATATCATTATCTAGAGATTGATATCAAGGATTAATAATTTTTGATAGGGATATCCAAGCGAGGGGTGCCCATCATCTTGCCCGGCCATCAGACCACAACACTGCAAACTGATGATTACCTTGCACGATATTCCAGGCTAGGATCCCACAAGGAAAGTAGTAGGATCACAATTAATGACGTAAAATACATTTCTTTGTGATCCATCCTATTCACCATTATCAAATTGGTGGGAAGAACCAGTCTTCATCTAGCTTCCAAATCTCAAATAGGGTACGCAGTCGAATGCCTTGAACGAAAGATATTTAAATGGTGTGCATGGTTCTTGGCAAATGTTAAGGATTAGATTTTGAGATGCAGGGAAGGAAGGAAAAAACAATTCAGATATGTATAATTATTGATATCGTTCTTTCTAGAACAAGTACCCTTTATGCAACCATAGGTCGCTTTGATAGAGCGTCCTGTATTCGAGCCTAGGATGGAACAATGCACTAGTCTTTCACCTCGGTTAGGGAATAATCCTTCATCGTTTTCTTTCAGGGCTGGTTTCTTCACATGGTGGAGGATACATATTGTGATGGTGGAGGAATACCCTTATGTTGGGGTGGCGTTTAGAGGCAATGTGGATTTATTGCTCCCTGAAGGGGCACAATGGGATGCATTAGGTAAATTCAAAAACATGACCTTTTAAAAGTATTTTTGTTTTTTTATGATATATGTTTTTTTGTGGTACAAAGAGGGATCTAAGCATATTTATTTTTCATCATGCATACTGAGGGATGACACATCCATATGGGATGTCACCATTTGGACAACGTGGTGGTGTTCAGGTAGCGATAAAGGTAGGTGGTGGAGCCAGAGGGCTCCGCGAGGTAGAGAGGAATCTCAAGGGGATTACCATGGGTGTCCCCTCCATGAGATTACAATATGTTCCTTATCACCTGCATATGCACACAATGGGTGTGCTAGAGAGTCTCATCCATCTGTTGTGGCGAGTAGCTAGAGCAGTGATGTGTTACCATGAGCACAATGTAGTACAGGAAGATGAGTAGAGTCTCCTATCTTTAGTGTAGTCTTATGTGATGATGTACATGCATAGTAGCCCATGTTTTTTCCCCTCTATGACCTTTTTGTACGATGTAATGGCACACTTTTGCTATATATACTAGTTTGTTTCAACACCTTATCCTTCAAATGATGGGATGTTTTCTATTTATGCTTTGTGATTTTGAATATTCATCTATGTGTGACATGCCAATCCAAAATATAATTTTCTAATGAATTTGTAATGATATTAAGTTCTCTCGATATATGTCGGTATCCTATGTAAGCAAAATACCTCTCAATATGGTGGAACCTCAAATAGAGATGTAGAAATACTAGACTGTGAACACCATAAACATGATTAATTTGACAAACCACGAGTTGGGAATCAAGAACAACGATTATTTGAGATATGTTAAGAGAAGTGACTGTGTTCAAAAGTCCAATTACGACATAATATTCTACAACATTATTGGTTGCAGGTCCAAGATAGATCCCTCTTGAATTTACCAACTCACTAGAATCGTAAATAGTCCAAGATGCAGAAGCTAAGTTCTGGGTATGTTGGCTAGCGTCATCCTCAAATCCAAAATATATGGGGAAAGATGTTGGCATCTGTGCATTCAAGCACAAAGAAGGGTATAAGCAACTAAATATTAAACAAAACCCTTAAACGCAAAAGTAAAGACACACCAAACCAAATCATATGTTACAATAACATACAAAGCACACATGCAATATTTTCTAAGCACAATGCTTCCTCATATAGAGCCCATTATGAGGCTCCTTGAGAGGGATTCCATCATATATGACTAACTCATAGGCACCTATATGTAGCAAACATTTTATGAAGTAGGGTCCATGCCACATAGGTTCTAATTTTCCACTAATTTTCCTGCTCCAAGTTTATCATGGTCTTGGTCATAGACCAGGACTAGATCTCCTTCTACAAAAATGTGAGGCTGAACAAAATTATCATATTGCATTTTGATATGTTTTTATATGTCTCATTAATGAGAGTAGCATCACGAAGTGTCTCATCCATATTCATTAGATATAGGAAACATTCCTCTTCGATAGAGGTGTTGGGTAGGAGTTCTATGGCTAGTCTCAAAGATGGAATTTTGCATTCAATTGGCAACACCGCTTCTAACCCATATACCATCTAGAAAGGTGTGAAATCACTGGCAGTTTTGACGAAAGTTCGATAGGCCCAGAGTGTTGAGAAGAGTTGCAAATGTCAATTGGTTTTGTTCACCCTCACCATGCGTTGAAGCATGGTTTTCAAAACTTTGTTGACGGCTTCAACTTGTCCATTGGCTTTAGGATAATATGGTGATGAGTTTTCATGTCGAAAACCCAATTTGGTATGTGTTGGACAACTGAGAGGGGGGGGGGTGGTGAATAAGTTGTTACCGGGCTTAAACAATTATGCTTATTTTAAGCTCTTTACACAACATTTAATGACATTCACAATAATGCAGGGAAGTAAGCAATAGAACATTCAACATCAGTCACACATATGAGATACATAGAGACAAATATTTCTTGAGGAAACCCATATAGGGTAAAAACCTCTTCTTCTTTATATGATAAGTAATCTTTACATTGTTTACATTATCATACATATGAGAACCAACTCATAATGAGGCTACAACCTCTGTTTTGCAAGCTGTTACTTGCTGAGAGCACCAACTCTCTGTATTCTCTAGCACCAATTAGAAGGAAGCACCAACTCCCTGGTTTCTCTAGCACCTACTAGAAGGAAGCACCAACTCCCTAAGTGTTCCAGCACCAACTGGATGGAAGCACCAACTTCCAGTCACATAGGCACCAACCTGTATAACAAAGAACACGAGTTCTCCCTTGCACCACCCTACCACCCTGGTTTCTCTGGCTGCAACCAGATGGAAGCTACAACTCCCTGTGTTCAAGCACCCACTTGAACCTCTGAGGACAACAGTCCTACCTAACACCTCCCTACCACCCTGAAATATAAGTCTTTACTACTGAAACTTATTACAGTGATATAATGTTCATCAATGGATTACCGGTCTCATCACTATTCTGCTACACTGCCCTGCTCTATCTGCCTCACTGTCTTCATGCACACATTCCTTGCACTTTTTGTGCCTCTGCCTTTTATGCTCTGTGTTCCATGTCCATTCAATGCACCATTCCTCTTCTCCATGTTTCCGTTGTTGCACACTCCTCCTTCTACACTCCTTGATCACCCTGAACAACAACAACCAACAACTCTTCTTTGTTCTGCATACTTATAGTCTCTGTGCACCTTGTGCATGTTGTCTTTCCATGCTTCTGCATGGTGTCTCCATGTCGAGTGCTCTGCATGATCATTATGGAAACTTTTCATCTTCTCTGGGAGTTAAACCCATGCGTCCATCATCACTGGGTGTTATGCTGAGAGTCCTTAGCCTGTCTCGTAGTTAAGACTCTTCGTCTTCTCTATCAAAGTCGAGCTGATCCTCTCTGTTGCAGTTACAGGCTTCAACACTCTTCCATCTGTCAATCACTTCTAAGACTAGTCTTCCTTCCACCGGAAGATGCCTCGAGCCTCTTCATATTCTCTGGCGATCACACTCAGGCCTGTTTCATCCTTCTGGCAGAAGCCATCAATCGTTTCTAGTAGTTACACTCTGAAGTGCAACAGTAGCCCTTCGATCATACTTAAATTTACCTGCACCGTTGGATTGGATCCGTAGGATCTTGCGTTTATTTCGCATTTCGACATTTCAACATTCTTGTGGTGAAGAGTCTCAATTCTCCATGTCCCAAACTCCGAAATGGATCTTGTCTCTTCAAGCTCTTCTCTACAGCTCTTCGACGATGTGACCTCCGGCGGTGACCAAGGCTTACACCAAAAAGGTGTTTTCACATTTTTCATTTCAAAATTTTGAAACTCCTTTGATGAAGAGTCTCAACTCTTGACTCTTCCAACTCCTGGTATCCGAACCTCCGAAATGGAGTCAGATCAATGGTCCACACTCTTTATGATTCGATGGTGCAGATCTCTTCGTGATTTCGCATATTGCGATTTCGACATTCTTGATGTGAGAGTTCTTGACAAATCCAAGTCCCAACATCCAAAACTCCGAAATGGAGTCGAATCAACGACATTTCGGCGTTTCACATTTCGGCATTTTGGGACTCCTTTGGTGAAGAGTCTCAACGCTTAACTCCTCCAACTCCCGGTATCCGAAGTTCCGAAATGGAGTCGGATCAAAGATCCTATATTTCATTGTTTCGCATTTTGGTGATTAGGCATTTTGACACTTCTGTGGTGAAGTGTTTCAACACTTCAACTCCCGGTATCTGAGACTCCGAAATGGATTTATTTCCCGGTCTGCGAAGCTCTTTGTTGGTGTGCCTATTTCAGGATTTCGGCGTTTCGCATTTCGGCGATTTGGCATTTCGACACTCTTGTGATGAAGTGTTTCGACACTTCAACTCCGAGTATCTGGGACCCCGAAATGGAGTTATTTCCCAGTCTACGAAATTCTTTGTTGTTGTGCCTATTTCAGGTTTTGGGTTTTCGGGTTTCACATTTTGCGATTCCGAGACTCCTGATGACGAAGAGTCTTGACTCTTCCAACTCCCGGTATCTGAAACTATCCTCCTGCCTTCGGGATTTTGTAACCCCGCTTCACCTTGCTCTTTAACGAACATGCAAGTTCTCCTAGATCCAACGCCGGTCGGACTTCGGGCTCAGATCTGACGTTGATCGAGAATTCTCAATGGGATCCAAAGATCACTATCACTTCTCCTCCCGAGATTTCGTTGTCCCTGTTTTTCCATCGTTGCATACTCTGATCTTTCCATCAATAACAATCACACCTACCATCAATGATAATCACAACAATATGCAACTCACTCATCATATGATTTTGGAAATGAGATTCATGATCAGTTACGATAGCTTGTGGGACTCTGAATCTAATGATGATGTGATTAAATACAAAAAGAGCAATAGTTCTACCATCATTTACTAATGTAGGCATAGCCTCAGCCCATTTATTAATCAGCTGTGACAATAATATAACCATGCCCCCCGTTGAGGTAGGCTTACATTTTATGAAATCGATGCCCTATTTTTCAAAGGGGCTGATGGCGATGACTGGATGTAGCAGAGAAGGGTGGGTATGTTATTTTTTGTGAAATCTATGACAAAGGGTAACTTACGATAAGTGAAGGTTCTCTATGGACAGATGAAGGTTGTCTTATGTTGATCTGCTGGTAAAATATCTATCTAGTTATAGCTTGAGAAGCCATCCATAAAAGAGAATATTATGCTTCCAACACAATTATCGATAATTTGGTCGATGAAGGGTGTAGGGTAATTGTCTTTTGGACAAGCCTTATTGAGATCCCTGTAGTCAATGCAAGCTCAAATTTTCCCTTGTTTCTTTGTGACTGGAATGATGTTAGACACCCATTCGGTCAGAGGTACAGAGTAAATGAAACCAGATTTCAATAATTTTTCTACTTTTTCCTTTATTTCCATAGTTTTCTTAGGATGGATAGGGAAAAGTTTTTTTCGTACAGGTTTGGCTTCAGGGTAAGTTTTGATTTCATGCAGAACGATTGAAGGGTCGATCCCTGACATTTATTTGTAAATCCAGGCAAAAACATCATGAAATTCTTTAAATAAGGTGGTGTAGTCTTGAATTTCTTCAGTTGAACAATTCACACCTAATTGTATATTTTCCACAACACCCTCTTTTTTTGATATGTCTACGTTGATGGTTTGCAAAATGTTTCCTAAATTTCCTTCAAAGATAGTATCCTGAGTAAGTATCGAAGATTGAGGATTATTGAGCATATCAGATGGAAAAATAGATTGAATATTTTCCTCGATTTCATCCAAACTTGTAAGAAAGGATGAGCGGTGGTGGTTATCATCCCAAGGCGACTCTTCGATACTAATCATTTCCATTATAGATTCGTCGGATGGAAAAATTTGTAGGATGTAATCAAAGGTCGATGATAAGGAATTCAACCAAGATGGTAATGAATAAGAATTGGATGCCAACAAATGTTAGTCATTGGATGAAGGAGAGGCTTCTTGAATGGAATCATATTCAACATTTGTTGGACTAAGCGACATATTTTCACCTGGCATATCAAACTCTAAAGGACTAGTCATGATCCAAGGATCAGATGATTCGAGAGATTGATGTACCGTGGTTTAAATCATATTTATTGTTGCGATATGCTACAAAGTTTGAGGAATGAGTCTGGGGAAATTTCCCATGAGAGAATAATATTTCAGTAGACCCACCCTACACTTTCATAAGTAATCATTGATTCCCCCAAAAATGGATTATTGTTGGTGGTCTAGCTAGGAGCATCAAGTGTACAGTAATATAACTAATCAATGGTAACTATTTTTCCTTGATGAGGAAACTAGAACATCGAAAAACCAAAGAGGCCACAATAGTCATAGCATAAAGCCAACTTCTTCCAACCAACAAGTTATAATCTAAAGGAGCATTGACTACTTCCACATTGACGAAAACAATATTCCCCCCCAGCTGAACGATTAATTATTGCAACAGTTCATGAGGTTTGAAACCTCGTCCATCAAATGCTTTCAAAATGGTAGGATATTGATTAAGACCTGGCGATTTAATACTTTTCCAGCAGGCTAAGGACATGACACAGGTCAATGCTTCATCCAATATAGTGCGATGAATGTGTTGATTGTGAACAACAACTTTGTTTTGAAATGCAAGTTGGTGAGAGAGCCTCAATTTATAATCATTAAGGTTAAAGGTGATAGTATTGGATGACTTGGGATCTACTGCTCCAACAGACGCCAAGAGAGTCCTATGCTGACTAGAGAAGTTTTGTAGAACTTCGAGTGCCAAAATTGCACAAGGTGCTTGGGCCAAATCTTCAACTATGTTGTAGTTCTGGGTATCACAAGAGTTGGGATTAAAGGTCGAAATTTGAATGGTACTCTTGGGTGGACATAACATAGAGTCAAAATTCGGTTTCTCAATCTCGATAGGTCCATATGGAGGGGTAACAAAAGTGGAAGGTGGATCATTCACAGTTCCATTAGTTACACTTTCTTTAGTTACACTTTTTTTACTTGTTTTCTTCCTAGTGGTCAAATCTACACCATTGATCATGTAAATATGTGCACTAGAGGAAGCATCCTCTTGAGGAGGATGAACTAGGTTTCCTCATTGTGGAGGTGTAGGATTTTGTGCAACCATTGATTATTGTTGTGGAAAAGGATGTGTCAAAACAACGGGTTGAGAATTTCCTTTGAGGAATGTTGATACTTGATCTCGATGAGGATAGTCTCTTGTGTAATTATCTTCAACACATATGATACATGGAAATTTCAGTTTTTGTTGTTGTTTCTTTTCAATAGTAGGTGGTTGTGTTTGCGTTTTTGGGTTTTATATTTGATTATTATATTTCTTTTATTTATTTGTACTCTTCTTTCCCCCCTCAGATTGTGGTGGTGAAGCATATTGGACTGCATTTACTTCAGAGACTTTAGTTGGGGAGAAATTAGATGGGATAGAATCCCACACCATAGTCGGGGTATATATTGAATGATTTGTAGTCCCAGTCGACTGTGAGGCAGTTTGCATTTTGACAAAACTGATAATGCCGTCAGAATGACAGGAAAATGATGGTTTGGATGGATCGGTTGACGTACGGGGTGCATTTGGGATCAGTTCATATAAAGTACTAGATTGAGAATAAACCAAATCTAGATATTTGACGTGAGAAATAGCTTCTTCTTCTGTAACTACGCCTCCCATTTCCACATCACGAGAAATATGTGGTAACAGGGATTTCATGAACCATTCTGCCAACAACTGGTCTAGGATGGTAGCTTTAATCAACCGTTATCATTGTCTCCACTCATGAATATGATCGGAAATGTGCACGGAGTTGGTCTCACGAAGTAAGGTCAAAAGTTCCATTCTTGTTTCGTATCTAATCGACACTTGAAAATGGGTGAGGAAATCCATTGCAAGTGAATTAAAATTTTGAAAAGATCCACATTGTAATTCAATATACCATTTTATTGCAGAGCTCGTAAGAGTACGATGGAAAAGACACAGTTGAATAGAGTCATACATCAATGAGCTTGATGAACACCAAAGATTAAATGTCATGACATAGTTATTCAAGTATTCTCCAGGTTTACCATCAAACTTTGGGATATTCGATGGTAACTTGGCAATAATTATTGGCCAGAAAGGAGAATGCAATATGGGATCATTTGTTAACCTCGACAAATATGGGAGATCTAAAGTAGCTAGAAAAGTTAACTATCGATTATTTTGAGGATGATACTGGTGAGGCATGGGAACACTAGCAGGACCATAAAAAGGTTGATGAGGGAAGTATTATCCATAAGGTCCTCCCATATATGGTTATTGAGGATTTTGGCCCGCAAAAGTAGGATTAGTTTGTTGAGGGACTTGGGTAAAAGATGAGGGAAAACCAAATTTACCTTGAGGAGGGTAATCGGTTGGACCTTGAGGAGTATAACCAGTTGGACCTTGAGGAGGATAGGTAGTGAGACCTAGAGGAGGGTAACCAATTTGACCCTGAGGAAGTTAACCAGTTTGACTCTGTGGAGGAAAAGATGATTGACTTTGAGGAACCCAAGTGGGAATCAGGACACCTAGGAATGGTTTTCCAGAGTATAGTCCCGAAGGGTTAGGATTTAAAGATCCTCCTTGAAGTGGTGGATTAAAATATCATCCCTAAGGTGGTCCCAAGGTTTGTTGTGGGTTTTCGACAAAAATACTTAGAAGTCACCCCCCTTCCATAAGTTGGGTAAAGACCGAGACTTTTCCACTAAATTAGGGTCCCCCCCCCTCGAAGGAACTTTTCCACTAAATGAGGGTTGACCCCCATTAGGGACTTGTCCACTAATGGAAGATTTCCCTCTAGTAGGGATTTTTCCCCAAGTTGAGACTTGTGGTATGACAGGGTTTTTCATTCTAAGATGGGAAGGTGTCCCAATAGGATTCTATGGTGTGAATGAAATTGTTGCTTGAAGAGGCATCGTTGGTGTAAATTTCATAGTGATTTGTAAATGACTTGGAAGGACAAGCCCTGTATCAGTCGATATTTAACCTGAAGTAGTAGTAGTGTTAAGTGTTGGTCCTATAGTATGACCAAGGAAATGACTCAATAGTTATGTACATGTGTTAGTAATAACAGGTGTATGTGGAGGGGCATCAAATGGTCGTTTCAAATTGAATTTTCAAAAAGATCATGTCCCAATGGATTTTTCCATATAGGACGAACATGAGGTTGATTTGGATCTACCATTCCAGTAGTACGGGAAGGGGATTGTATATCCTTCACTTGTGTTCAATTGTTCTGATTCCATATTAACTTCTTCGTATGACCTTGACGATAATCTCAGATAATCTTCATGTATGATATTTCCTAAAGAATCTACTTGGAAAAGAAGTGGATCAAGAGGGTTGGTCAATGGTGGGTTTATAGGAGAGACAACACCTTCATGAACTAATACAATTGCTCCCTCAAGAATTTCAACTAAAGGACTAACAACATTCCAAGTGTCGGAATAGTTTTCTTCTTCGACAACTTCTCCACGAAAAGTGTCTTCAATTGAATTAGGAGGCAAGGTTTTATAACCCTATGGAGGAAATCCTTGCATCCTACATGATCAACGAAGAAATATATCATCCACAATACCAATTCTTAAGGACAACTAGGGGGAATAAAAAACACTCGTTAAAAATCTAAAAAGATGAACAAGCAAACTAATACCTTCTCCCAATGAACTCACTAGTTGGTGATGAAATCCAACGTTTTGGGGACAAAGTGAGAAGGGGATGGGATTGAGAGGGTGGATCAATTACATTGGTGACCTTCTTAACAGACTTACACCTTAGTGCAAGTTACCTCACGTTTTTATTTGTGGGTTACCCTCCAAGGATCCCAAGTGAGTTTGACCAATTTCTGACCTAGGTACAACAAAGACTCCCCTTCATCGTCACCTCATGTATATACCTTAAGGAATATGGCCACTAAGTTTACCAAGTCACAGTCAACCTCTAGATGGGTACAATTGATAGTTGGGTCCAAATGTATGGGAAGGATATCAAGTACATAATCCTTCAAGAGAACTGAAGACAAGTGGATCGATAAACTCCTGAGGACCTCGAATGGATTCAGGATTCATGAAGCTCCAATACCAAGTGAAAACAACTGATTCTCAGGAAGAACCCCCAATATACGATCGTTCCTCTACAATTGGTTAAGCCTCAAATGGGTAATCTTTCTTTCTCTCCCACACACGACCTTGTGTTTAACCCCTTTGTGAAAGGGGGATCACAACTATGCTTATACTAAAATTGGATTTTCTTTCCCTATCGCAATAGTCTATGTGTTTCTGTAATTCTTTGGAGAGTTAACCTTACAACCTATTCCAAAGCTCGATCCCTAGTCTACTGTTAGTGTAAAAGTATGAAAAGAAAAAATTCTAGATCAATTTTAATTAGCGCCTATTTTCAGGGTTGTTCGTTAGTAAAAGGTGAATGATAGTGACACTGATGATGTTTTTTAGACTCAACTCCAAAAAGAAAGAAAAAAGAATGAGATGCAATTGTTCTTTTTTGATGAACTTATAACTATGGTAAGGAGAGGAGTTTCTTTCTTTTTTTATAGCTAAAAAACACTCAAAAGAATGCAACAATTAATGAAATTTGTTCCCAAAATGAATCCACAAATTCGCCAAATTATCAAAAGAAAACCTTTCAAGTTTCCAAAACCAATGCATACAAAATTATTCAAATTTTCTTTGTTTGATTTTTAGATGCAATAAATTATGTTCTTCGAATGTTTCTTTATTTCAATAACAATGGAATAGGTCACAACTAAGATGACATAGAACATGAAGCAAAATATTATCTAAAAAATGACACTCGCAAAAGAAATCAAAGAGAATCAAACTCACTGAAACAAATATCAAGAAATCAAGAAAACCACACTAAACAATGTTTGAAAATTGAGCAGCAAGAAACAATATCAAAGATAGTTTTGGTAAGAAATTGAGTTTCAATTCATTCAATCAAATAAAGATTGATAAGGAACTCAATGAATAACAAACCCTTGCTGACTCTTCCAATCAGTCAGATAACTGTTGATCTTGCAAAACAAGGACTAAACCAATGAAAGGTAAAATAAATCAATATTGTAATCAAGAAGGATTTTTCAATCTCAATAAATATGAATAACAAAGTTCCTTGAACCAAATAAAACCGAATAAAAATTTGAGGACTCTTGGGTTAAAACCTCTGAGAAACAAATAGAACAAAACTTGGAAAAAACCTTGAGATTCTCACACAAAAAAGAGGGTGGCTCTCTGGTATTCAAAGACATAGAGCGTTGTGGCACTCCTGATAGGGATTAGGTGGAGCACCAGCCTAACAGTGGCACCTTGGTGCTCACTACTGAGGAGGGACAATTCTGTAAAAGTTGAAAAAAATTGATGGAAAGGATAAAATCTCAGGAAAACTCAAACAATGGTTTTGTCAAGATTTAAATAAAGAAAAGGGAAGAGGAATTGGTTCATATTTCAACATCAAACATGATCTAATGATAGGAAATGGATTCCAAATGATCTAAGGAAAGACTAGTCAAAGTCGATCCCCAGTGGATTCACCATTTTTTGTTACATAATGTTTCCCCTAGGTACAGGTGAAACTTCCCTTGGATTACCAGACCCCTATAAAAAGACATAAACACTACAAATGTGTAGCAACATCCCTTTAAACTAATTTTAACTAATCATAAAGAGAGAGGGAGAAAGGGCATGATGTACCATTTTACGAAGTTTTTCCTCGTTGCTTCTAATCTGTGAGCTTGATCTTCAAACCTCCTAGTGCTACTTGATACCTGCAATAGGAAACAAAGAGAAAAAACTATCTCCTACTCTAGTTGATTAGATAAAACAAATTCATTTACGAAGATTAAAACAATAGTATACAAGCATATGCAGGAATACAAAAGCATGAAGGAAATGGGACACGCATATTCAATGAGAACCAAACAGAGAATACTTATAGACCACGATTGATGTTGCAAAAACCTCACCAATCTCTCCTCATCCAACCCTTGCATGAATGAACCAAGATCACAATTATGATACTTTATTGATTTCTTCCACCCTTTCACCATGGAAATGCCTCCAATTTATAGGCTTTGAGAGGCTCAACCACCTTGAGTATTTTTGGAATAGGTTTAGGATATGGCTCCATAGATTATGATTATTTCTTTAGAGAGAGACATGAGGTAGGATTTGAGCCAAACAAACCCCAAACTTTCAGAGCTGTCCCTTAGAAGAAGGTGGGATTCATCAAGATTTCCTCGAACCAACAATGGCCTTCCATTAATGCTGAAGACAGAACGCCATGGCGCCCCCTTAGCATGGTGTAGGGAGAATTGGAACTCGCATAGGAAGGGGAGCACCAATATTCTTAAATTCCCAATAATGGTCAAACTACTAGGTAAAATAGTATATTTCGACTGCCAAATGATGGGGCGTTTCCTCCCAAAATTATTTAGGGGTTATGAGAAGTGTTTTTATGGTGTCACTTGAGTTGTGACACTTACAAAAAGTGTATGAGGCATGTTACAACACTTTTTGAAATATTGGTGTGAAACTTAGGACACTTGTGACACTTGTGATACTTAGAATGTGACGTTTACGCCACATGCGACACTTAGAACGTGGCATTTGGGACACATGCGACACATTATGTAAGCATGGAAATTTGACGTGTAACACCATCTTCCTTTCTCCCCCTCTCACACTCTCTTTCTACTCCCCCCACCCCCCCTCTCTCTCTCCCACATCTACCCCTCTCTCCTCCTCACTTTGTATCCCCTGCCTCTCTCTCCCAAACTATCCCCCCTTTCTCCTTTTACCTCTCTCTACCTCCCTTACCTCTCTCTCTCCCTGTTCCTCTCACTTCCTCTCTATCCCCCTCTCTCTCCCTCTCAAAATCTAACTCTAACCCTTATCTATCTTCCTCTATCCCTCTCATAGTCTCACACATTGTCTCTCTATCTCCCTCTCTAGACTCCTCTCTCTCCCTCTTACACTCTCACACACACTCTCTCTACCCACCCTCTCTATATTCCTCACTCTCCCTCTCACACTCTCTTTCTCTACACCCCCTCTCTTTATTACTATGTCTCCCTCTCACACTCTTGCAACTATACCATAACCTAGATATGGAAAGACCTATACTTATACCTAGAAATTTTCTTGACATGCCTCACACTCTCACATTCACTCCCTCCCTCTCTCTCTCTCTCTCTCCACCTGTTTCTCCCTACTTCCCCCTATATCCCCCTAGCTTGTTCCCACCTCTCTCTCTCTCTCTCTCTTTATATGCACCTCTTTCTCTCTTCCTCTCTCTTCCCCCTCTTTATCTCTGCCCCTTGTTCTACCTCCATCTCTCTTTCTCTATGCCCTCCCTCTATCTTTCTATATATCTCACTTTCGACCACTCTTATTCTCTTGTTGGCTCTCTCCTCTCTCCCCTCTCTCTCTCTTCCCTCTCTCTCCCTCTCTCTACCCCCTCTCTCCCTCTCTCTCCATATCACCCTCTACCTCTGTTTTTCTCTTGTTGGTTGTCTCCCTCCTTCCCCTTATCTCCATATCCCATCTCTCTCTCTCTCTTACATCTACCCCTCACTCCTCCTCACTCTTTATCCCCCTCCCTCTCTCTCTCTCAATGTATCCCTCTCCCTCTCTCTCCCCCACACCCCACCACTTTCTATCATTACCTCTCTCTACCCCCCTTCCTCTCATTGTCCCTCTCTACCCACCTCTCTATCTCTCCCCCCCCCCTTCCTCTCACTCTCTCTCTCTACCCCCCTCTTTGTCTCCCTCTCCCTCCCTCTAACACTCTCTCACACTCTCTCTATMCCCCCCTCTCTATATTCCTCTCACCCCCTCTCACACTCTCACATACTCTCTCACTACCCTCCCTCCCACTCTCTCCCCCCCTCACTCTCTGTCTATCTCATACATCTACCCCTCTCTCCACCTCATTTTGTATCCCCCTCCCTCTCTCTCCCCGTTTCTCTCTTTACTTCTCTCTAATTCCCTTCCCTCTCTCTCTCTCTCTCTACCCCTCGTCTCTCTCCCTCTCACACTCTCACACACTCTCTCTACCCCCCTCTTTATATTCCTCTATCTCCCTCTAACACTCTCACATACTCTCTCTCTACACCCCGTCTTTGTCTCCCCCTCTCTCCCTCTCACACTCTCACACACTCTAGAAATTTTGGTACATTGAAAGGCAAGATATGTCCTTTAACTAGAGATTGAAAAACCTAGACCTAGACCATGGAAAGATCTATACCTAGACCATTACATAGACCTAGACCTAGAAATAAACCTTGAACTAGAACATGACAATGAAGTAGACCTAGACCTAGACCTATACCTATACCATGACCTATGTCATTACCAAGACCTTGAACATGGCCTAGATTCCCCTAACTCCATATAACCCTAAGCTCCCACCTATACTTGACCCTTAACCCCCTCCACACCAGAGCCCTAAGTGCGTTATGCCCGCACCTCTTGTTGAAGGCCCCACAACACCTAGATATCCATCCTAGTGCTCTAACCACTTCATTATGCCTCATAGCACTTTCAATATTAAGCCCTTAGGTCCTAGTTGTCCTCAAACCCCTGTACACATTTATTCATAAAGTTATTTGGGTCATATAATATATTTTTTATCCATTGCATTAAGAGTGAGAATGAGCTCTTGTGAGTAGAAATAAACGATTTTGTTTAATGTGTCTACCTCATATCCCTTTCTAGTATGAATGTGCATGCAAGAACATTCCCAATGGGTAGGGATATGAGGCATAAACACTCCTCATCCTTATTATGTCCGAAATCTCAAACTATCCTGACATATGCATGCAGAAATAACAACAACATACATGATTTTTGTATTTTGTATTTTTGGAAAGCAAACTTGTGTCTTCTTGTGTAATTGGTAGAAACCGTTTTTTAATTGAAAGACAATTGTCAGTGGAAAGAAAACATGTGACTTCTTCTGTATTTGGTAGACAAATTTGTTTAATTGGAAGACAATTGTTAGTGGAAACAAAACTTGTGTCTTCTTGTGTAATTTTTAGAAAACTTTGTGTAATTGGAAGATAATTGTTAGTGGAAAGAAAACTTGTGTCTTCTTGTGTAATTGGTAGACAAATTTGTGTAATTGGAAGACAATTTTAAGTGGAAAGAAAACTTTTATCTTGTTGTGGTGTACTTGGAAGGAAATTTTATTCTTTAGACATGGGGAACCTACGAAATCAAAGTAGAAAGTATTCGAGGAATGAAAAACCCATTGAAAAGGTAATTTAAGAAAGAGGAGAGACAAGGTTAGGTATATCAAAACATAGGCTTTCAGCAAAGGGAAATCAAAATTCTAGTACAATAGATGCCATTGTTGTTTCTCCTCCATGAGCACAAGAAAAGTGAAAGATTTCAATAGAGGCCAATCTTATATTGAACCTCTAATCACTATTTCATCAATACAAGTTGTAAATGACTAGACGATGGAGGATTTGCTTGGAGTTGATTATACAATAAATTAGAGAGGCAACTGGTGCACAACCTTCTGGTGAAGAAGTTCCTATGGTGCAACCTCTTGTTGGAGAATCATACGTTCTATAAATTAGTCATGGGAATGTCCACTCTCCTCCCATAATTGTTCTACAAGTGATTGAAGGGGAAATAACTACTACATTTGTAACTCCACAATAGGGAGGTCAAGAGTGCCAGAATACAAGTTCATCGTCCCTACCTAGAATGAGCAGTCTGTGACGAAGAACTCCTAAATGCATTCAAGTGGATGAAAGTGTTCTAGAATAACTTGAAGTTAAGTTACCTAATTGAACTATTCATTATCATTCTTATAAAACAATTAATGAATATTTTGAACCAAAATCCGGTGCCACTAAATTTCAATTATTTTTGGTTTTTTTAAAATACAAGAGTTTGGTCACTGTTAGGAGAATTTTAGGCATTAAAACAATTAAAAGTTCATAAAAAATTCATTATATTGTTATAAACCTTGTGGATTATTTTCAAAAAATTGATAAGAAAACTCATTCTAAATATCGTAATGCAACTCGACGTGTCTTTTCTCAATCGATTGTTAGCAAGATCACAAGAAAAAATTATTTTCTCAAACAAACCTCTCATCTCATGAAATTTAATATCAAATATATTCAAAAGTATCCTAATAGACGAGATAGCCACCAAATAGTTGGCCTAATGGATCTAAGGGCCTTCAATGGTAGGATATCTCGTTTTGACATGAAGTTAATTGTAGCAGTTAAGGGACTGATACAAGCTTTTTGGCATGAGAACACTAGGCCTTCTTTCAACCAAAAAGGTGTACTAAAATTGAGAAGTGGGTCTAGGGACCATGAACCCCACATTAAAAAATTTATTGACATGAAACATACATAATTGTATGTGAGATTTAGGACTATACATCATGCACTTAACTTGGGCCAAATACCTTTCCATAAATCAAAGCCTTGGTATGTTTGAATAAATACAATCCATAACACATGTTGTTTTCAATACCACATTGAGGATGGTTATTATTATCAAACACACACATATACATATATTTTTTGTATTGCATAACACCCTTGTGCAAGCATTCTTAGTTATATTCCTGCCGTCATCATATAGAGACTTTATTCATAGTATCTTGTGTACAAGGCCAGAGGGTTGTACATTCTATCAAAAGTATTGATTAGATGGGACATGTCCTAGTTTCGATGGAATGGAATTATTGAGAAAGTGCATCCATGTGAGTGATGAATATGATTTGGGGAGGAAGGAGGTTGACTTGCAAATATTTAAATATGTCTCATATGATATTGAGGAAGGGAAGGAAAGAAAAAATATACAATTGGTGACTTCCTAGGTATGATTATGTTACTTCATCAAGGAACTCTTTGAAAATACCCAACAATATGTTCAACATGTCCACGTGGCTCGATGAAAAGATGAACATTTTATAATTTTTAGAGATACATTTCTTGTTGGTACTATCTTATCAATGGTTTATTTTCTAAGAACAACACCCTTCAACCATAAACTGATATTCAAAACCAACATTATCATTAAGAGTAGGTCAACATAATGGTATATATCACATACGTGCATAGTCCAGATAGTAACGAATAAAGAAAATTTATATTGAAGACGTATCACTTCTACATAAGTGATGATTGGTGCCATGAATTAACATACATACAACATTTATTTCAATTGTTTTACAATCACCTGAAGTAGAAGAAAATATAGATGGATCAACATTGGATTTGGTCAGATGGTTGCATAGGCCAGTTCAAAAATGTGCATGTATTTCAATGGTTGTGTATTTTGCACATAAAACTGAGGGTACCACATATTTGGAACTATTTCAATTCTGGGCACGAGAAAGGGTAGCATGATGGAGTAGGCACATGCATCAAAACAACATTACGCAAGTAAGAAATGAATTTCAAAACTACATATTTCATTCGAGATACAAAATCCATTGTTGAATGGTGCTCTTTAATAATGGCAAAGGGAACAAGAAATCATGAAGACTAATCAACCAAGAAACGACATGTACATAGATATTTTTGGGATATGGTCTATTTAGATCGATAACATTGGTATGAATGAAAAACAATCTAGGGCACTTGTGGATTCCATTCAGTTTGAACATCAAACGATGCAATAGTTGAAATATGGACGAAAACAATCTCTTTCTTCTATGTTCCATGTAGTAGTAATGAATGGGATGATTGTGAATCCATATACTAGGTTGATAGATGGGATCATGTGTCACTCTCCATTGGTCAATGTATAACTATGGAATTATCGTAGTTGGAGGAGGCCAATCAAATATTTTAACATATAATGATCATGTCTCATATATTGTACTACCAGGGTCGGTGAATATTCTATTAATTTTGAATAACTAGCATGAATGTTGTATTCTTTGTTCATTTAGTGGACTCATGTATTGGCAGTCCATTTTTTGTAGGGCACATATAGACAATAGTTTCCCAAAAAGATAATGAATGGGGCACTAAATGTTGCTTGGCACATTGCTTAGAGGGAAAGTAGACCCTCGTGCTCTCAGTAACAGACTTCAGAGGCATTCAATTTCCAATTGGGTTGATGGTTGTTAAAAGAGAATATCTGACATAGGATAAAAGAACATGAAATAAAGGTCGTTATGTATTTCAAGATTATAGACCAAGTGAAGTTGTATACCACTTTATGAACTTGGTTGTTAATACAAAACCTCCAAACACAAACAATTCCATGTAAGAACTAATCAAAGGTAAGATACTTCTTGTCTTACTCTAATCACGAGAAGCTAATGGAGACCATAAATATTAGAAGTGATATTTATGGTATACTTGAATGACCATAGGTATGTAGACCACCCAATGATTTTCAAAAAGATGGGATTTATATTGCCTTACCATGTATTGCCTTCTATTTCCTTAACTTGTCTTGCCTTGCCATGTCTTTCCTCACCATGCCTTTCCATGCCTTGTCTTGACATGAATTGCCTTACCTTACCTTGCCTTTCCTTTCCTTGTCCTTCCATGCCTTGTCTTTCCATGTCTTTCTTTCCATTTCCTTTCCTTTCCTTTTATTTCCTTTTCTTTCCTTTAATTACCTTGCATTTCCTTTCCTTGTCTTGCCTTTCCTTGCTATGTATAGCCTTACCTTTCCTTGGATTGCCTTGCCTTTCCATTCCATGTCTTGTCTGTTGGGTATGTGTTATATTCTTTGCACGAGTAGTAGTGTCTGAGCGCCTGCGCCGGGCGCGTAGGGGGGTAAGAGGGGGGTGCAGGGGGGCGGAGCCCCCTGCGCGGGGGTTCAGGGGCAGCGCCCCCGAATTTTTTTTTTTGGCCGACATATTTTCGCCGGTTTCGAGCCGACATATTATTGCCGGGCCGACATATTTCCGGGACGGCATATTTCCGAGACCATATGATATTAGGTGGTTTACGGCACATGGTTTTTGCCGATGGTTTTCTATTTCCGGTTAAGGAATTAGGGTTTTGGACTAATCCAGGTCATTGGGTTAGGGTTTTGGATGCCGCTGGCTCCTATATGTATATTGTATTGTAAAC